>CAXKVI010000001.1:62554792-62791959 GCA_964058755.1 Campiglossa producta | reverse complement strand
ATGGGTTCTGCAAAACTATCGTAAAAGTATTACTGTTCGCCCAGTTTCGATATCAGATTTTGATACATTTTCCGATTCGTTTTCGTGCCGTAAATGGATTGCTAACGGATCTGGTTTCGGTACGTTTACACTATCGAGAAAGTATGCAAACAGTATCAAATACGATTCTTTTTTGTGCTGTAAATGGACTACTAACGGATCTTTTTTCGGTACACTTTCACTATCGAGAAAGTATCGCAAACCGTATCAAATACGGGTCGAGAATTGTTACGATAACGATAAGTTCCACATTCAAAATTTACACATATTTTTTTTTTTTTTTTTTTTGTTTTATTTTAAGTATTATAGTAAAATATAATTTATATAGTTTTAATCATAAAGATTAATACAAATAGATAGAACTAGACAATTAATAACAAATTTGTTTAATATACTTTGGTTGTGTTGAACCAGACATTAGGTATATATCAGTGACGTGCCTTCCATATAAGCCGAAAAGCCCGGCTTGCCTAGCTAATCCCCTATGAGCTACAATATGTATGTTCATTTGACTTCTTAAAAGGATATCCGGTTTTTATTTCCCTGCCTACTACCTAATAGCGGTTAATAGCATGGAAACATACCTACAGCTTCTCCGCCACCTGCCGGCTGATAGCTCATTTACATAAAATTATTTCAGTGCGTGATGGCCATCTCTTACTTACTTACTTAAAACAGCCTTTAACCTCCTAGGCAATGACGGCCATCTCGCTTTTACTTATTGGCTTTTACGGGGCTTTCAAAACCAGTACGAATCTGCGTGCTGAAGCAATTGTTTTTTTTGAATTTGGAAGTAATTTTATCACTTATCCTGTATAAGTGGGTCAAAACTGCCCAAACGACTTTGAAAGTTGCATATCTTTTTATAGACTTTCTATAATCTATTGAAACTTTTCGACTTTTATTATTTAATCAAACTATACTTGAAAAAAGGTTTTGTTTAAATGTTTCATCTACAGAATAGACTGGGCAGAAATAATTGCGTATATTGTATAAATGGGTCGAAATTGCCCAATAGTAAAAGGAGCAGGTGTATATGTACTAGTTGCTCAAAATAGCCCTAATAAGATGTTTTTGTACTTATTTAATAAAATTTTATTATTTTCAAGCTAAAAAAGTACTTGAAAGTTTGAAATAAAATCAAAAACTATTCATTAGTCCATTGGGCAAAAATGACCCACTTATGTCACGTACGTTACTTTTTTTGAATACAGGGGTAAGTTTATATGTACTACTTGCTCAAAATAACCCTAAGAACACCTTTTTGTACTTCCTTAATTGAATTTTACTATTTATAAATTTAAAAATTACTTCAAACCTTGAAATAAAATAAATAAATAATAAAAAGTCTATTAATTCGTCTATTGGGCAAAAATGACCCACTTATGTCACGTACGTCACTTTTTTTGAATACAGGATAAGTGTTATATGAAACTTTGAAGCTGGCTTCTGGATGGTGTTACCGTACGATAAAACGAAAATGAAATTTGTTTATGTATGTATCTACAATTTTAAAGTGCAAAGCGCGCTACTCAAAAATTATTGGAGCAAATTTTATATTAGAAAAAAAGAATTCAATAGTGGTAGGTGCTGTAATTTTTTTTTATTTGCTAGGCACTATAAAACTTAAAAAATATATTTAAGATTTCTTAGCTTTTGCAATGTACCTAAATGGGAAATAGTGCGAATAAAACGTTTCCCTTGGATTGGAAAAGCTTACAAAATCTGCCAACAATAACGTGCCTATTAGCGGAACCTAAAAGTTTAAAATTTTCCCCGTCTGCAAAAGCCGATAAATATCCTGAACTCTTCTTTGTCTGAAATGTTCTCTGGCAACAGTAAGTGCTTTCGTTGGGGTTGTAAAGACTGGGGCTTGCCTCGGTTGATACTCGTAGGCACGCCACTGGTATATAAATACTTAAGAAGTCTCAGTTCCAAATCCGTTACCTGTTTCTTTTTCTTCAATTTGCGATTAGAACTATTACTAGAATTGTTAAAAATAAGGACTAATCTACCATCTCATTTCCTGCCATTTTACAGTGTCCAGGCGTCCACCTCAATGTACAGTGTAAATTGGAAAATATTTTGGATTTTTTGAAACTTTTTCTTATTTTAAATTTTTTGAATATTTTTTTTCTGTTTGAGTTATCTCTAAAAAATTTTCATAAAAACAAACGTTCTGGATTTTACGTATTTAAACAATTGTATTAGGAGGCGAAAGAAAGATAAATAAAGAAAAGTAGGTGATTAAAAAGTGACCCGAAGTACCAATCGTTACAACAACAACAACAACAACCAATAGCTAAAACTCTTATAACTAATAACTTCTTTTACAGAGATGTTCGGTTAATGTCTAAAGAATATGTCTTCTATAAGCACCACTATTGAATTTTTAGCACCGCAATGAGGGTAGACATTTCCATGCCCTTTCCAGAAAAAACTTCCTATCGGAAAGAAACGTCCTTAGGCCGAGTCGAAACTCTCCTTAACTTTTACGAAGGTACGTCAGAGTGGGTAGAGGAGCAAAGGAGCTAGCTGTAAATTCCGTAAAACTGTCTTAAATATAACTTAAATTTTATTGTACATATCTATTTGTATTTTATATAGATATGTACGTAACTAACCCATTTTGCTATACTTTTTGGTATACCATTTCTGCACTTTCTATACAAGGTACTAATTAAAAATAAATGGGGAAGTGTCCATTAAAAAGTATGCATGCGTAATACTTTTTCAGATTGATTTGAGTGAAAATAAAATCTGACAAATGCAGTCAAGAAAGGTTCTACAATAATCTAACTTAAAATAGTCGACTTAAAGCCCTCTCTAAGTAGCCAACTAAAAGCCACCTTAAAGAAGTGGGCTAAGAGTTAGCTCAATATAGATAACATCACGCTGTCTTAAACAAGTTGACTTGTAGTTAGCTGAGAGTCATGCAGAAATAAACACTACTGACTACCTCCTAGGCCATCGCCATGTAAAAATAGCCACCCTGCTCCATACAAAGTAGTCAACTTTTCAAACAGTATTGGGTGCGAAGTAGTTAACATGAAATGCCTTTATGGTTAGTCGAGATCCCGACTGGGGTCTGAGTGGCGTTAAACTACAAAGTTTGAATCACATCTCTTTACAATGAAACTTGCGATATGCACTTAACGCTCTTAAATATGTGCCAATACTCAACATGAACATGGAAACATACTAACAAATATACATAATTGTGGTTAACAAAGAGCTCTCAACATTTGTAAGTGGCTAATTTCCGTGGCATTCGATGTTGCCACCACAAAATTCCATAAACGCAAAATGCGTCACATGCCACTGGCGGTGCAGTGCACACGAGCAAGCACATGAACACAATGAATGCACAAAGGCTTACATACATATGTATGTGCATGAATGTTTGAATGATTGTAGGTATAATCGTTTGCCACATTAGCCATATTATCCATGCAACAAACTATGTGCATTACAAATGCAAATGAAATGCATTGAATGAAGAGATTGTGGTTAATACGGCCCCATCCACTTCTTTTGCCACTGTAACTGCCTATTTGGATTGTGTGGCACAGAGCGACGACAGCTCGTTTCCATTCGGCGACTCCGTACAACAATTTTGCGGGTTTGCAATGATGATGATACCATTCTTGCGGCAAAAACAACGATTTACTCCACCCACAAATCATATGTACATTTGTGTGTTGGCAGTAAATGCATTTTCAAACCAAACCATATATGTATACATATACATACATCCTAAATAGCTATGTACGAGGGAGTAGTCATTAGATATGTAAGTCCCGGGAGCACCTACGAACTTTATAAAATTTTATGATTCTGGGTCTACGAACCGACAAATCCCGGAATTTCGAGCCCTTTAAATAGAAAAATATATTTTTATTCATACACATATAGAACAAGTAGAGGGTGGAAAATGTGAGCTTAAATTTGAAACAATTTATCGATTTGAACGTTAAATCTTTCCATTTTCTTAAAGATTTTTAGTTACACGAGGTTAATGAGGCGCCATATGCCATTCGCCTTTCTTCCCCTTTTTCTTTCTCCAGGTGTAACACGTGTTTATAGGTCAATATCATTATTTACCAATTTTGCAGTATTTGGCTAAGAGTACTAAAAGTCACATTTATAGGGGGGTTAAGAGATTAATCAATCTTATTTCACTCATCTTGAATATTTTACCAAGAACGGAAATCTTATTTGTATGCCACGCGCACATCATTCAGTAGTCCGGATTTTGAAAAAATGCATTTAGGAGTTTAGTGACAATGGACGGGATATCAAAAGTCGGGAAAATTTGCAGCTCTAGTATCTATGTATGTGAGGAGTGTCCATTTAAAAGTATGAAGAACAGACAGAAACAAATTGAAGTTTAGCGATTGTGACAAAAAGTGATGGGAAGATTATATACATGTATATATAATATATATTATATTGATTGCTTAATTGAAAAAGTCGTATGAAATGAAATAGGCTCTACAACGAGAACGTTCAAGGTCGAAAATAATATTTTTCTGTCCTTATTAGAGTAAGCATTTATTAACAGCATTCATTTAGCGGCAAATATATCATCTGGCAACTTTTATATGGCTCAATTTGTTATCACCAAAAGTTATACATATTTTGAAAGCCGGTTTTGAGTTTTCATTAGGGGGTTCTAGGTAAGTTTCTAATTGTTTTCTAGAAAGGTAGGTGTGAGATAACGGTAAAAATGTGGGCCGGGGTTACCCTAGCATGTCTTCGAATGGTATGAGTATCACAAGGATAGATTTCTGGTTCCATATGCGAGCCCGTTCTTGAGGTATCGTTCAAAATATGGACCAGGTTGACCCCAGAAAATGTGTTCAGGAGTGAATGTTAAATTTTTTTTACGATGTGGGTATCAAAGTTCAAAACAAGAGGAAGCTTAAAGGAGACGGGAGAGGGTAACATTTTATACATGTTGCTAAGTAAATTTATGAGCAGAATTACGTTTGGTATACCAACAGTGCAACAATCGAAATATGTACACTGAATGGATACCAGTATACAAAACAGTTCTACAAACGTCTTACCGATAAATGTTAAGTTTGATCCGCTACAAGCAACAAGAATTTAATACATTCACTGCAGTAATGCCAGATAACTTCTGGTAAATTACCAATAAAGCGCGAAAAATTTCTAATTTTTTAATTCATTCCAAGGAGATTGAAATATGTTTATAGGTTTGTTGCTTTGAATGTTTCGTTCATGAATTTAAGGCCATTTTCTCAAGCAAACTCTAAAATGTATCTGTCAGATACAAACTTTTATTCCTACAAAATATTAGCTTAAAGCGATCTTTAAAATCGAAGGCAAGATAAGAAATCGGCTCTTATGGAGATAAATAAATTGAGTGACGATTTAAAAATTCAAATGTATGTCTTACACAGCGCTACAGTGATTTAGACTTTTGAAGCGACCTAGTAGAGATTGTTCACCTGGTCGAATTATATAAGAAATACCCTTTAAAAGATTTTAAACACCCCCAAAAACTGGTTTTAGGGTCAAAAACCCATTTGTTACGTTTCTTCGCAAAAAATTCATTAAAAACCAATTTTCAACCGATTTCAAAATTATCAACAGTTTTGGATAGAGAAATGTTCACACTTTTCATTTGGAAAAAGTATGACATGTTTTTCACGATAGAAGTTGAATATTTTGCAAAATTTTTCGGTTTCTCCGGTTTTGACGTCATTTTTTTATCACTTATTGGCAATGAATAATATTTTTTGGGTACATATATCATAGAGAGGCGTTCACTACTTAACTATACCAATTTATTATTTTTTGAAAAGGACTTCAAGTTTTCAAGATATGCAGCATAAACCAAAATCTAATATTTTGGGCTCAAGCGCCCTACAGGAGTATTGTGTGTAATTAGGCGGGTCTATTTCAAAATCGCCCGCATTTTAGGGATCAAAATATGATACTTTGCCGATTGAAGCTTATCTACCTCTAACACCAATTCTGATGTCCCGACTTTGAGCGCCAAAGATTGGCACACCCCCAGAAACGCCTCCTAGAGGGCTCCACATACAAAAATTAAAAAAAAAATACCATTTTTGCGGTTCCACGAAGTAAATCCCAAATGAAATAAGTCCCATGAAATAAGTCCCAATGAAATAAATCCCACCAAAAAATTAAATAAGTCCCAACTTTTAGAAATGAAACAACTCCCAAAGAAGGAAATGAAATAAGTCCCAATATTTGGTAGCTATTTCATAATGAGGCCCCAGTTTCCAAAAAAAATGAAATAACTCCCAAATGAAATAAGTCCCAAGAAAAATGAAATAACTCACAATTCAAGTGCTTATTTATTCAGTAGATATACATACATATGGGCAAATGCAGCGTCACTTACGTTTCACCGTTCGTTCTAAAAATGGGTCTGGTACGATATGTCGAAAAAAAAGAAGTCGAAACTAAAAATGTCGAAAAAAAAATGTCGAAAAAAAATTTGCCGAAAACACAAAAGGTCGAAAAAAAATGTCTCGAAAAAAAATGTCGAAAAAAAAATATATAAGATGTAGAAACAATGTAATGAATGATGTGTAAAATTCGCGCGAATTTAACACATCATTCATTACATTGTTTCTACATCTTATATATTAATGTTGAGTATTATTTTTCTAGTGTTTTGCAATAGCAATTGCAAGCAAATATAAAACCTGACGGTAAAGTTACAAGCACAAACTCTTAAGCTCTTCTCAATATAATTAACAACAACCTCTCAGAAACGAATCTCCGATTTAAAGATGTCAGAAAAATTTTGATTTTTGGCGACTTTTATAGTCACGTAAATATTTGATGTATCGATGTTTCTATAAAAATTGTGAAGTTTTGAACGTTTAAACGTTATTTCGGTTTCTCACTTGTCCAAAAACAAAAGTAAATTGGACCAACATCTTTTCCTTGTTCAAAAATATGCACGTAATAAGAAAAATATACACATATTAGAAAACTAACCAAGTCGAAGCATCGATATACATATATAGCGAAACAAATGTACATAGACTTTGCATCAAAGACCCATCGATTTATTTTTGGCATTGGTGACTCCAGCATAGTTTGGCTCAATAAGATAACGGTAACTTTCTCGAAATGATCATTACCAAATGATTAGTGTTATGCTTTTAATAAGTACAAATCATAAGTCATTCTCAATCTTAATTTTTACATGTGCAGTTTGTAGCCCGAAAATGTCTGAGAATATTTCTGTTGTTACCTCTAACAAGGGGAAAATTTGAATAGACTTTGTATTGGAAAATGGTTGAAAAGTTCTTGGTAAGAGGTAAGGAAGTGATAAATAATTGTATACTGTCATAAAACACGTTGTTAAACTCAAATTTCCGAAGTTTTACATTAAGCATCCAAATTTCGACCTTTTTCGGTCATTTGCATTTTTTCGACATTTTTTTTTCGGTCAAAAATCTCTTCGGTATTTTAAAATTTTTTTTAATTCGGTCTTGGAAATTCGACATTTTTTTTTTCGACATATCGTACGGGACCCTCTAAAAATGCATTTTTTAGTGGTAATTTTCAGTAATAAATAAGTGGTAATAAACAGTTCTTAAAATAGAGTTATACAGTTTCAAGTGTATTAGGGCCATATTTACGAATCAGTTTAAATATGCCTTAAAATGATTACATAGTTCCGGAAATTTGGTACTTTAGCTGGTGTCACTTACGTTTCCGCACAGATTTCATTTTTTGAGTTCTTCAAGTTTAGATGTCAAACTCTGCGAATTGCGGAGCAACAGTTGGACAAAATTAGATTTTTTCAAAAGGCTCTTTTATTTAGTAAATATAATGACCCAAAAAAATTGTTTTTTCAAGCCTACTATAGTTTTTTTTATAATGTATTGGAGGTGATCAGTGTCACTTACGTTCCATGGAGGCGTCACTTACGTTTCAAATCTCGTAAATTCGTTACAGAAATGAGGTTTTATTAGATCTACATTGAGCCACATGGTGTTGCAGTTAAAATATCTAACAAATAATCCTTAATAAATCATGTATATTAAAAAATTCAGTACCCAACGTACGCAATAATATACTTTTTTTATATTGCATCGAAAGGTGTATATTTTTATCTATCCATCTTTTTAAGCACACATATAATACGTATGTCACTTTCGAAATCCCTTAACCCCAATATGGCTTATTTTTTCTACTGCTTCTGTATCATATTGGATATTTTCTGTTTTTTGACTTTTGGATCTTCTCACGTTCACTATTCAGCATTATACTATCCCTCCATGTTTTTATTTTAGCATCATAAATACTTTTTTCTACAATTCGCTGCTCGATCGTGAAAAAAATGCACCTTATTTTTCTTGGCGTCACTTACGTTTCACTTTTTAAATGGCAATAATTATAAAAATGGCTTAAGTTTTAAACTTAAAATGATACAGATTTGTTTAGAAAGAAAATTTAAAAGAATCTTTAATATATGAGCTTATTGCAAAGGTCGGTTTTGAAATTAAGATAACTTTTATATGTTTTTGCGTCACTTACATTTCATTTTGCTATTTACATTTTTAGCACGAAATTATATATATTACAGCTAAACACCACATAAAACTTAACTTCAGTCCATTTATTTAACGGCGCCTGGGCCACTCGGCGGTACGCTCGCCTTTTCATAATCTCTACATATAATAAAATTGTAAATTTCTGTCGGTCTGTATGTATCTCTAAGTTATCGGTCAATATTTGGACCAGTCCTTTTCTACCTTTTGGCGATCAAAATCATCATATTGATACAACAATATCAGTTTCGATGTAATAAAACTTTTGGTTGTTTTGCTAAAATCTTACCTTACAACAGTTATAGAAACAGTTACAAAAAAGTGAAAGCTTGTTAAATTGCAATTTTAAGAGAAATGAAATAAGTCCCAATGAAAATGAAATAAATCCCAATGGTAAAAAATAATAAATTGTAGTTTTAAGAGAAATGAAATAAGTCGCAACAAATATGAAATAACTCCCAATGCTGGAAAATGAAATAACTCCCAACGGGACTTCGTTTGGAGTTATTTCATTATGAAATAATTCCCAATAAAATTTTGTGAAATAAGTCCCAACGCATTGGGAGTTATTTCATTATGAAATAAGTCCCAATTTGTATGGAAAATATTTGGAACTTATTTCATTTTTTTTGGGGCTTATTTCATTTGGGATTTATTTCGTGGTACCCATTTTTGCCACTTTACTTGGAAAAGGCAGCGAAATGGCTACCGCTTTTTATACCCAGCGTACTAGTACTAATAGAAGGGTATATTAATTTTGTTAACATAACGGTACTACGTAACGGCACGAAATAATCGAGATAGATATAGAGTTCCATATATGAAAGTTCTCAGGTTGAAAAGAGAAGTTCATTAAGGAATGTCCGTCCGTCCGCCTGTATACACGATAACTTGAGTAAAAATTGAGATATTTGCATGAAATTTTGTATAAATGTTGCTTTCTGGCCAAGGTAGGTTGCTATTAAAAATGGGCGACATCGGATGATAACCACGCCCCCTTTTTCGATATCGAAAATCACACAAATTGACATATCTCGGCAGCTGAAATGGCTAAAATGATATAATTTTATAGGTGAATACCCCTGGTCATTCTCTTATGATTTTTCCATACATTTTTTTATAGTGGGCGTGGCACCACCCATTGTTAAGGGTAACTTTTAAACTGATTACGATAGAACGATGGAATTTGGCACAAAGCATACTAGTATCGTTGGGAGTATACTTGATGAAATTGGATAAAATCTCCCTCTAACCACGCCCACTTTTAATATCGAAAATTTCTAAAATCACCTAAATTGACATAATTCGGTAACGGAAATGGGTAAAATGATATAATTTTATAGGTGAATCCCCCTGGTCATTCTCTTATGATTTTTCCATAAATTTTTTATAGTGGGCGTGGCACCGCCCACTTTTAAGGGGGGCATTTTTGAAAATTTGACTGGTCGTAACATTTAAACTGATTACGATAGAACAATGGAATTTGGCACAAAGCATACTAGTATCGTTGGGAGTATACCTGATGAAACTGGAAAAAATCGCTCTCCAACCACGCCCTCTTTCGATATCGAAAATCACATAAATTGACATACTTCGGTAACGGAAATGGCTAAAATGATATAGTTTGGGTAGGATGAATCCCCTAGTCATTCTATTGTGATTTTTGATAATTTTTTTTTCGGTAACGGAAATGGCTACAATGATATAGTTTGGGTAGGATGAATCCCCTAGTCATTCTATTGTGATTTTTGATAAATTTTTAAAAGTAGGCGTGGCATCGCCCACTTTTCAGGGAGGCATATTTGAAAATTTCACGGGTCATAACTTTTAAACTGATTACGGTAGAACGATGAAATTGGTACAAGGTATACTAGCATAATAGGGAGCATACCTAATGTAATTGGACGAAATCGCCGACCACGCCTACTTTAGATATGGAACATTTCGAAAATCACATAAATTGACATAATTCGGTAAGGTAAATAAATAGCTAAGATAGTAAAAACCTAGGTAAATCCTCCTAGGGCCTATATGGTTGTTATCCAGTTCTGAAAATTACCGCTGGGTATTTAATGTTCGGTTTACCCTTCCTTACTTGTTTCTTTATGGAGTTACTTTTTCTCTTTGGAACTTTTTATATTTTTGTATGGCGAACCCCCTAGGAGGGGTTTTTGGGGGTGTACCAATGGCATGGGTGGGTCGGCCCTCCAAAGTTAGTGGGAGTCGGTCATACATTTGGACTCGATTGGGGCACTCTAAATTGGTCAAGATAGGATTTTTAAAACTTTGAGGCTGAAACTCAAAAGTACAAAGTCGGGACATCAGAACTCGTTTTAGAGGTATGCTTCCTTTGGCAAAGTATCATATTTTGATCCCTAAATTACGATTTTCCTTGTTACTTGGTTGATTTTGAAATCGACCCGCCTTATTACCCACCGTACCTATGTAGGGCGCTGGAAACCAAAATATTAGATTTTAAAAAATCCTTTTCAAAAAAAAAAAAAATAATTGGTATAGTTAAGTAGTGAATGCCTCTCGACACGTGCCCAAAAAGTATCATTAATTGCCAATTAGTGCCAAAAAAACCGAAAAATTTTGCAAAAAATTCAAATTCTAGCGTGAAAAACATGTCATACTTTTTTCAAATGAACAAAACACTATATATTTCAAAAGTTTCAACATTTCTCTATCCAAAACCGTTGAGAATTTTGAAATCGGTTGAAAATGATTGGTCGATTTTTAATGAATTTTTTTTAACCAAGACACTGTAAAAAACGGTTTTTTGTCTTTAAACCCAGATTTTGGGGGTGTTACAGATATTTTGAGGGGTGTTTCGTATATAATTCGACCAGATGAACCATCTCTACTAGATCGCTTTAAAAGTGTATTCACTATTTTTTTGTAGCACTCTGTTATCAATGTAAATTCAGGAGGTGAATATTGAAAAAGATGAATAACTAGCATGTAAAATTAGGGCGGTGACTGAAAAATCGTTTCTTTGATAGACATTTTTTCAAAATCAGATTCGGGTAATCCTATCACCATTATAATTAGTTAGCCAAATTTTATTGGGCAGTGTTGTTATAGACTGCAAATTATTTTATTAGTTCCTAAATTTTTTTCTTTTTTACTCCAGTAAAGAAATAGTAAGATTTAAAAAAAAAAAAATAGTAAAAAATAAAAGTAATAGTAATAGGTAATTTTCATTATTTAAGAAATTGGCTTTGAGCTCATTTATAGTCATGAACCTCGATTACTTTTCTTCTTTAAAACACTACTTTGTATTTTAAAAGTTAATTTTTGCTACGAAATAAATCTTGAATAGATAGTCCGGCATCTCTGATTCATATAACAAAATTAAATAAAGCAAAATAAACCAAAACGAAAAGCTTCCCCTAAAGAAAACCAGACAGCCATAGTACATACATACAATTCCAAAAAGTCCACAAAACGATTTGGCTCTAATTTTATGAGGTCATAAAAACCAATCATTTTGCCATTAAGGAGTATAGGTAAGTGCTCAAATTGCCTATATGTATACATAAATACTCCACACAAATTGAAATAAAATTAAATGAGAACAAACCACAACGTTCAAAGGGCATGGAAGCAGAGAGCAGCAAAAGAAGATAGTGTAGAGGAGTATGATTATATTTTATTGTACGAGTGCGTTTCATTGAATAAAGGTATGTTGTATGGGGTTTTAAACGGTTTACAAGATATTCAATTGGATTATTATAGCATAATCATTGTTAGCACCAGCTAATTTGTCATGTACTGTTTTTATCTAAAAGTAAAAAGTATAACCTATTTTTAAGTGATAACGTTGAATTTTTCACACCCCGTATCAAGCTTACGCTATCTAGAGGCGTATATGTATATGAATTGAATGGTGGTCGTTTAGATTTAAAGTACCTGGGTGACCGAACTTGCTCGGTGTTTTCGATTTTGTCCAATAGTTTTTTGCAATATTCTTACTTACCAACATAAACTTTTCAAAATAGATTTCCGAAAAAAACAGAAATAGGTGGCAACGTTATAAACTGCCTCAAGTGGCAAATCCAATTAGAAAATCTTAGAACGAAGTATACTATCCACAAGCAAATTTCATCCAAATCGGCCAATAAGCGAAGAAATAGATAAAAGGCAGTAAGGCGGCAACCCTAGGTTGCAACCCATATTTAAGACATCCTTGTTGGAATGCGGCTGAAAGTACCTTTGATTTGATACCCGTATTGGCATACCTTGCTCAATATTTAAGAAAAAATTAAACCGCCCCCAAATGGTAACATCCAAATGGACAGTCTTACAGTCAAGCATGTTATATTTATGCCAAATTTCATCGAAATTGGTCAAGCCGTCCAAAATGATCCCAAAATGACCCTAAAATGTACAAAAATGGTCCCAAAATGATCCAAAAATGAAATTTATCCAAAAACGACGAAAATTATCCTAAAACGACCCTAAAATTATACCAATACGGCCCCAAAATTACCCCAAAATGATCCCAAGATTACCCCAAGAAGACCCTTTAATACGCAAAATAATCCCAAAATGACCCAAAAATTATCCAAATATGATCCCAAAATGACCCTAAAATGATTCTAAAATAATCCCAAAAATATACAAGCGCATTTCCGTAGCAGAGAGGCGAAAAATCCAGATATTTTTTATACCTTTCATGAACATGAAATGGTATTATAACTTTGGTCCGATGTTTGTAAGTATGAGAAGAAGAAGAGATAGACCCACTAATATGTATACCGTTATGATAAGGACGATGAGTTGATTCGACTTAGCCATGTCCGTCTGTCCGTCCGTCCGTCCGTCCGTCTGTCCGTCTGTTTGTACGCAAACTAGTCTCTCAATTTTAGAGATATCTCGATGAAATTTGGTATGGAGGCGTTATTTTATATGAGAATGATCATTCGTCGGAACCAGCAAGATCGGACCAAAACTACTCATAGCTCCCATACAATCTATTGTTCCGATAAACGGATTTCGGGCTATAACTTCTGTAATTAAAGAGCTGGTAACGTGAAATTTTGTAGGTATTGATGTTTTTATATGCGAAATATAGATGTTGAAAATCATTGAGATGGGATAAATATTTCATATAGCTCCCATACAATCGATTGTTCCGATAAACGGATTTCGGGCTATAACTCCTGTAATTATAAAGCTAAGAACGTGAAATTTTGTAGGTATTGATGTTTTTATATGTGCAATATCGATGTTGAAAATTATTGAGATGGGATAAATATTTCACATAGCCCCCATACAATCGATTGTTCCGATAATCGGATTTTGGGCTATAACTCCTATAATTATATAGGTAGGGTCGTGAAATTTCGTAACTATTGCTCTGCTAGAAAGTGGACTGACGATGTTAAAAATCAATGAGATTGGACCAACAAAACACATCGCCCCCATATAATCGATAGTTCCGATAATTTCGGTATGAGCTAAGTTAAATTCACACAGGCTGTACTGGGGATCGAAAGTGAAAATCGTCACGCTTATTCATAAAAGGTATATAGCCTTCGGCACAGCCGAAGACAGCTTTCCTTACTTGTTTCCCTTGGATTTGATTTCTATTACATGTAGATTATTATGAAAACATGCAATCTTCATGAAATTGTGTCATATTGGCTAAGTTAAGGGTATTACCATAGGAAAAGAGCTTTAAAATAGTGAATGTATAAGTGAAATTTTCTACCTCTTTTGGGAAGATGACAATGGCATTGAATTTGACTTATATCAACTTATTAGTACATACGTAGTATTCACTAATGACACCTTGACCATAAATTTTACAAGTGCCATAAATTTTGCAACAGCCTACTTTTACTTCTGAAGCTATTCATAAAAATATATGGTAATTTTTTTATGCAACGCGGGTGACGAAAATACATGTTTTTCCTCATAAAAACGGATATGGGCGATTCCATCGTCACGGATGGGACAAATTTACAGGAAATTTTATTTTTGCTAGTGGATTTCCATAAAACCAACTAACGTTTTCTGCTTTTGGTGGAGCGGTCTAAAAATATAATATTCGGTTAACGTTACCTTAAAAGGAAAACCTTTAGTAATGTAATATACATGCAAAAAAATTAAGATTTAAAATTGTAACGGTTGGGACAAATTTTAGAACCTACTTTTGAGTCGAAAAATGTTTTATAAGAACTCTGCGAATTTGTAACATTTATTAGTTTTATTCACATATTTCCATTTGAAACGATATATGAGCATTATAACAAAACAATCATAACAAAGTTACTTTCTTCATTTCTATTGTTACAATCCAAAACTTAACTGTATGTCGTGTCACGGGTGGGACACCAATTGTAACGGGTGGGACACGTGCGAATTTAAGTACTTGAGAAATTTATTGACTATGATTTAAGTGTGATAAAGGTTCAGAATCAGAGTCGCTCCATGCACTGGCTTCATAATCTGAATAAATTTGTGATGCATTGAGTTTGAACACCTTAATCTTAGTTAGTTTTGATATAAATGTGCGGCCTACGAATATGTCCTCTTGACTGTGTCCTTTAAAGAAATGTTGCGATTGAATATTTTTAATAGGAAGTGCACGACTCCATCTTTCGTCAAGCTTAATTCTATCAGCTTTGACCTCTCCTTCAGATAAATGCATAACTTCAATATTTTGTATGACCTTTGCAGCAGTCAACATGAAATCCACAGCATTATGAATATCAACTTTTCTGCTTTTAACTTCGGTCCACACCGCCCTCTTCACTACGGCACCCACTCCATCCACTGCCCCTTTTCCATGGGAGGTTGCGAAAAAGTACCATTCTGCCTGAACTTCAAATTCTTCAGGCATACAAGAAAGGCTCGATAGTGTGAACTTGTTTTTGAACTGTGATGCTGCACCATCAGAGAAAATTTTTATTTTTTTCAGTTCTTGAGTTTTATTTTTTAGGGATACCACGAGCTTTTTTATGCATGCATAAACCATGTACTTATCATGACATATGACGTCTCTGACAATAGCGTATGAGTATCTCTTGCCTTCAGCCAACCATGCACATGCTGTAAATACTGTAATCTGTCTGTGGCCCCAGTGTGCAGCCTGAATCTCGTCTTGCATTACAACGCTATAGTTTTCAGCAAAATCTATTTGCAATATTGCTTCGTCACTGGCTATACTTTCTTTTACCTCATTAAATGTGTCAAATTGAACTCTTTTTATGAATACATGACTCTTAAAGCGAGGGGCTTAACTCTGCAAGCGATTCCTCGATTGTGCCTACCACTGATGTTAATTTAGGGCGCCCACCGATCTCAACCCATTGTTTCCAGCAAGAGGATTTATTCAAATCCAATATATCGATATTGTTTAGAATAGTTTTTATTTCTTTTATACATCGGCTGCATTCTCCAAACATACATTGCTCATTAGTTACATTTCAACAAATTTTCTGTAATAACTCGGTACCAGTGGGAGGGAAATCTGTTATATTCTTGCTTATACTTTCTGTCAAGTAATTAAAATTGGCGTGGTACTTACAGACACACACGTTGTGAGGCATTTGACTAGTTAAAAGTACATTTTCAGGGCGAAGCTCATAAAATTTAGAAATTTTTATCTCAACTTGAGGGTTTTCATTTTTGAGGAGAAAGTAAGCTTCCTTAATGGTCATATTCATGTGACGCTTCGGAATTGGTACCTTTTTCCCAGTTGCAATATCATTTATTAATTTTACATCTTTTTTCCCCGGGGCTTGACGACTAATATCATCACGCTGGTAAAACTGTATTATTAATTTTTTCATTTCTTCAGAAATGGCATGCTTGCAAGAATTTTTCTTATAAGGTTCAGTAAGTAGATCAGTGGGATCATCTACATTTTCTTGAACGAGCTTACGAATAACCGCTACTTTCTTCCTCGGACTCGAGGGGAGTATTTTCTTTACCTTACTTACAGCCTTTCCCAATGTCTGGATACAAGAATATGACCCCAAATACCGGCGCGAATCTACCTTTACGGGTGCCGAAGATTTTTTGTTTTGCCGGTACAGCCTTTTCCTTTCTGTTTCTTTTCTTCGATTTTCGTTTTGCAATGTTTTGGATGCAGCCACCTTCTCCTTCATTATTTTACGCCTCATCTGCCCCCTTTCCCTTTCTCGCAGCATGTGTTGCAAATAAACTTCGGGTGATTCCTTTAGTTTCTGTCTATACTTCCTCATCCTTTCCGCTGAAGTAGTCTTTCCCATCCTTCTGATCAGAATTGTCATTAAATATACATTTTCTGAAACATTTTTTAAACCATAAAGCTTATCGGCCCTGTTCACCCACCTCTGAAAATGGTCCCTTCCATATCTGTAACGGATGGGACAAACTTCAATGACACTTTTTTCTTAATTAATCTTACAGAAACGAAAATGCAATTGCACTTCATAAGCGCATTGAAATTCTAGAACTACATAACAAACACGCTTTAAATTAAAAGCTCCTGTAATTGAAAAAAAAAAACTTTTTTGGTTTTTTTGTCACGGGTGGGACAAGGCCAACATTGCTTAATTTATCTTACAAAAAAGCTAATTAAGCTTACCTGAATTAATGTAATATTTAATTGAAATTAATAAAAATGAGTTTCCGTATAGATTTCAATTATTAACCACATGAATTATGAAACACAAACTATTTGACAGACTTTTCGAAAACTGCTATCTCAACCTCGCTCAAAAAATTCGTATAGTACTTGGTTTCAAAACATAAAAAAAGTCAACAAATATAAATTTAAAGCTTTAATTTGTTATTTTTTGGTTGACTAAGAATATTACCCAACTGTTTATCTAAATATTTGTTAGTTAATATAAAAATAGGATTTTGGCTTCAAGGTTCACTTTCTCATGGAATCGCCCATATCTTAATGAGAATAACATAAAAATCCATATGTTCTATTTTACGGGTCTGCCCTTTCATCTCGATGTTTCCTTTTTGCTCCAGCCCACAAGGGTTCGTTTTTATTAACGATTTTTTGGTGTAACGGGAGTGACGATTTGCATTCAAGTTTTTTAAAATAAGAGTTAAATGCCAAATTTTCACTAAAATTTACTAGATTAGATAATTATATGGCCTTCATAACACTTAACTTGCACCAGAAGGTTAAAAACCACTTTTTGGTCAATATTTAAGGTAACGGCGATTCTGCAAATTATTTATTTTTTTTTAAGTTCTGACACCTATTTCATCGATGTATGATAACCAGAATCAACCTATCTCAATTTCCGCGAGATTTGCAAAGTTTAGTTGGACGCTTTTCTTCCAAAAAAGGCGTGGAAAATTTTAAATATATACGATGGACATTATTGTTAGGGCATGCCAAATGCATATAGTTAAATAAGCTTGTCAAAATTTAAAGCAAGACTACCTTTAAAACAAAATTAAAGTACTAAATACATACTGTAAAAAAATGAAATTTTTCATACTGAAAAATATACGTATAAAGAAGTAACGTTTTTATATAATAAAAAGTTACAATAAACACGCATCCTAGACCGAACAAATGATATTTCAACCGATCCCTCACTTTAGAATCGACTTTCCAAACATTTACTTTGGTATGATTCAGAAGTAACGCGAGTGACGGAGCTTTTTTTCTAATATATTTTTAAATAATTAAGGTAGGCTTTAAATTTTTTTCCGTGTCACACTTACATCAATTCTTAACAAAGTCCCATTAACAAAAATTAGTTCAAGGAAGCCATTTCGCAGAGTTTAAGATTCGAAAAATGCTCCAAAATCTCTGAGCTAAAAATTGTAACTCGAGTGACGAACAGTTTTTCTTAATTTTTTCTTTTAATTACTAATTTAATTAAACATTTTTTTGACATTTTCAATAAAGCTCCTCTAGCTAGATGTTACAATGTCACAATATTATTTGGAAATATTAAATGTAAGGCGAAGGTGACTTTAACTAGTAAAATATTATTTCTGATGTAACGTGAGTGACGATGGAAACGCCCACAAATACAATACGGTAAAATGGTAACCCTGGCAATTTTATTCAAATCGGTCAAGCGGTTCCCGAGTTAGTACGGATATACAAATATACACGATTAGCTCGTTTAAAGTTGAAAATAATACACGTTATTCTCATAATAAAACATCAAAATATCAAATATGTACCTATGCTATCGATCCACCTTAGTATATGCTCTTCACAAGAAACACGCCTACACAAAATTCCTCCTATTTTCTCATAGTTGATGTTTTTGTTTTATTTCGCTCATTCGATTCGTTTATGATAGGCCATATTGTTTGGATAGTTCTCTGATTGATTTAATGCAGTTGAATGTTTTAATAAACAACAGAGCGGAATCTTTAATACAACTACCAAAGTCTAAATTTGTTTATAAACTAAAAAATGTATATACATACAAGCAGGACAGGAGTCTGGAAAATAAAAACGACATATGTAGCGTCCCATCAAACCAATAATAACAAAGGGTAAGTATCGCTTCAAAAGAAAATATGGTCGGTAATAATACAAAACCACGCAACGCACAAATGCAAAGGCAAGTAAATACTGCCACTCAAATCGGGTATCGATAGCAACATTACAAGTTATTTACAAAAGAATTGTTCTTAACGGCGTCGCCCCTCGACAGTGGTTTGGCAAACTCGCCAGGTGTATTTGTGCCATGAGAAGCTTCTCAAAAAACTGTAGGTCCAGCCAACTTGTAGGAAAAAACTCAAAAGCACCACACTACAAGTTGGAAGAGAAGCTCGGTAAAAATATCGTTAGAGGTTGTGATAACCTATTGGTATATCGTCGCCATTAGTTAGTTAGTAGATTACGCGGTTTTGCATTAGTGCGTTACGTGGTTTTACATTATCGCCGTTACATGGTTTTACATAAACACCCTGTAGTAAATATTCGTTTTTTTCTTTTTCAACACGGAACCAGATCGGCCGGATGCCAGGCTCTAAAATTTTAAGGTGACCCCAAAATTCGAGGAACTATCAGCCACTCGAGTGACTCACTTCCTTTAAAAAGTTTGCTCCGAACCGTGGCTGTATCTCATATATAAAATATTTAACAAGCATATGCGCTATGTTCTCAAATAACACTTCATTTCTTAAATTAGGTTAATAAAGTTTAATACAATAGGGGGATTCGCTAAGTCTTGCAAACGGTGCACGGATTGTACGGATTGCATGGATTGTAAAGTCACAACAACAAAAATACACGGAAAAAGTTATATACCATCCGTACAATTAATACAATGCTCAAACCTATGTATATTTTAGTGCAAGAATTGTAGGAAATAAAAAAGCAACCCTGTATTTCGCTCAATCCTCTCATTTTTCTCACAAACAGTAAAAGTAATTGTCAGCGCCAACTTTTTTCCAAGGCTGCACAACAAAATAAACAAAAATTTTTTGAAAGTAACGTTAGCAAAAAAAATTATTTAAAAAAATTTCGATTTTGCTAGCATCAAAAACAAAATCAAGAATTTTCGTTTCCATTTGATATTTCGAAGTTTGAGTAATTTTTTGAGCTTTTTTTGTATGGAATAATATACTCTGACTCAAACAATCAAAATAAACAAAATTTTTGAGATTTTGATTTTGGTTTCAATGAAATGAAAAGCTTTTCGTTGTTCTAAAAACGTTTAAACTTTTGAATAACAATTGAAAACAAAATATTTTTATTTTTTGTAGGGTAAGACAGATGACAATCATTTGATACAACATTTGATGGTCATTGCTGTCAGCCAAACGGTCATCGTTTCAATCATTTCACACGAGGAATAAGAAAAAGTTGATGTCAACAACTGTGTCCGTGTGAGTTTTTGTCTCCCTTTAACACATTGCTAATTTGAATAAAGCATATATCTGTCTCACTTCTTTTTTTGATCAATGATGATGTCATAATGATGTCAGAAATGACAACTGTCATACCTGCCAAAACTGATAAATTACTTTTCTTTTTTATTATTAAAATATTCATTTTTTTGTAATTTATATATGTATGTACAACGTCTAAATAATGCACATCATTAAAATTAGATCTTAAACATTATTTTTTCTTGTTGATAGGAACGTGCACTTCTTGTCCGTTGCTTCTAAAAGTCAGCATACTGTTGGCGCGTTGGTATGTGTCCACCTAATTGCATACGAATGCTCGGCGAGCAATTCCTTGCGTATATTTTTGTGCAGTCTTAATGAGTCGTGGTATACCCTTAATATTGTTATGCCTTAAATCGTGCTAAAGATGACCTTTTGCTGGTATATTCGTCCACTTTATCATCGTTGCTACCTCCAACACGCATGCCATTTTCCGATGATATCGATCTGAAATTTGGTTAAGTTTTGACAATGCCTGAAAATACATCATTTTTTGACAAAACTTTATCAGCATTGACAATTTAAAGTGTGAGTGTGTTTGTAAAAATATCAGCATATCATACAAGACGGGGGTATGCAGTAGAGCTGATGATACCCGAAGACCCGGGTACCCGGGCAGACTATTACCCGGGCATTACCCGGACCCGCTATTACCCGGGTAATACCCGGGCATCATATGGCAAATTTCTACTGTAAGCATGCTTGGTTTCTTTCAAATATTCAATTCAGTGTACCAGGCGCACAGAATTTATATTTAAGCAAATAAAAAAAGCTGAAATGAAAATTCAGTTAATACAGTTTTGAGCAAAACATAGTCGTAAACGGAAATTTATACAATTTCTTTCATATCAATTTGTGATGTAATCTTATAAAGCTGTTAGTAATAATAAGTGTAGTACTAAGAACATACAAATTAGGAGAATATTAAGAAGTCTATACACACAGATTGATTTTTTTGACAACATGAACCATGTTAAACTAACAAGAAAGGTCCTGTTGAATTTGCATGAGATAATGAGGCAGATTGTGTTGTTTTAACAGATTGTGAATTTAACACGAAGACAAGTTTTTTAACATAAGCGATAGTGTTGAAAAAAATAACCGGAAAAGTGTTGATTTTACATGAACATTTTTCCCGAAAATCTTATGTACATATCGTCGCTGCGTCTGCAAAAGCAGATAACTATTTTTTTCTTAAACATTTTTATTTCATACTTATTTAACACGTTCTATTCCCGACAGTTCTGCGTTTTACTAGTTTAGAAGCTATCGAAAAAAGATCTGTCTGGTTATACTGTCATTTGGTAATTTTTTTTTTTATCGCAGATGCAACTCATAAAATGACTGCAAGTACTCAAAAATATAAGATTCATTGCAAAAGGAATGATTTATAGGCTTGGGGAAAAGCAGATATATATATACTCGCTGAAAAAGGAGCAAATCATTAAAACGACCAAAAAAATAAAAAATTAATGTCAGATCAAAAAAGTGGTAAAATATGGCCCGGGATAGCCGGTAACCAGTTGTTTGCTATGTAGCAAAGGATAATTGATTGCTTTCACCCCAAAAAGTACAAGCTTTCTAAGTGAGGTAAAAGAGCCAACCTATATCTTAACATTTTTCCATCCTTTTTGGATTTAAAGCTATACCTCGAAGTTAAAATAGCTATAATTTTTATATATGGTCCCAATGTTTTACACCTTGCTGTAGTATTAAAACTTTAAAAAGGCTGCTGGCTTATTTGTCAGTGCAGCTGATACTTTTTCGAAACAAATTTTTGTTCAAGTTTTGTATCAGGCGCACAAAATTTACATGAAATAATAGTAGGTTGCTACAAAAACAAAAACTCAATTGGAAATAAAATTTCTGCTGCAAACTGGTGTGTACAGAAGGGGGCTTAAGTGGGGCTACTACCCCTATCCACTCAGCTTACTATTACATTCCACTGAAAAGTAGCATCTATAATACAGTTTTTCCATAGTAAAATATGTTTAGTCTCGCCTGTGGTCACAGTGTCCGGGAAGTGTATTTTTTTTTGTTATGAAAATCTTCGCAGAAAACAGAAAACTGGCCAGTAGGTGGACCCCGGAATCGACAACAAAATGTATCGTCATCATCGTTATCATTTTTCTTAACTTCTATTGGAGCATAGGGCCTTCTTAAGGCAACCAAAACTTTCATGAAGAGTTTCGGTGGCTACAACAGCGAAAACATGGGTGATTTTTGGTTCAAGCTACAGATATAGGTTAAATCTTTACTCGCCCTTCGGCGAAAACCATACGTTACTTTCAATTAAAAATTTTAAAGAAAATCTCCCTTCTTTCTACGGACGCTGCTGGAATTATGTTTTACATTTTTGACAACATACATATTTTTTTTACATTTCAGTTCAACAATGTTGCCTGTAGGGAATACTGTGGTCGACTACAATAAAAGCTAACTTTTAGTCATCTAATTATATATACGTGTGTAAAACTTCTATCCTGGCTGTACCTGTGTGTAATAATTTCGAAAGCATTTAGAACAGGCTAGTATCGTTTTTAACGTATATATTGATAAATGAAAATATTTAAAAAATACATTTATAATGAGAGGTATCCAATGATGGTAAAAGAGTGTAAATAATTTTTGAAGAAGGATATACATATGTACACGAGGCACTAATTGAAAGATAAAATACCTTGTAAATGGTAAAATTTTTGAACAAAAGCGATATAAATTGTTGTCATAGTAGATTTTTGATTGGAAAGCACGATGCTGTTTACAGCTTATTTTCGCCCTATCAGAGATTTGACTGCTATTGCTTGGCGCAACAGATAGAATTTTCATGTTTAAACTTTCTAATCAACTCATTGTTCAAATTAATAATTTTCTTTAAAATCTTGACTCGAATAAAAAATATTTGTCTATTAAATTAATTATGTCTTTTCATGTTAGCTTTGATTTAATTAAAAATTTTCAAGATGGTAACATTGTTCTGGTTTCAAATATCGTTTCAGACCTTGTTTAGAAGGCTGTACAGCTACATACAAAATGTTTTTATTAAAATGGCGCAGCGATGAAACGGAAGAAGACCTAATAGTTGACTTGAAATTAACTGAATTCCTTACAGGGTTTATTAATTGAATTTATAGGCAAAACACTACATCTCCCGTGATACAACAAAATCAAGTAAGTAGAGCTCCCGTGACAAATGCAAAACCAGGTAAATCTCAGTTATTTTCCCAACTACTTTCTTGGTTTTGCATTTGTCACGGGAGAGCAACTTACTTGGTTTAATTGTGTCAAGGAAGACATACACTATATACACTCCACAAAATAATTATAAGACAAGACAAGTTTATATACATATAACAAAATCAAGTTAAAATTTTTGGTGTTTTTAATAAGCAGAATCATATTTGAATGAAAGCTCACAAAGTCATGAGCTTTTAATCAAATTAACCGGTTAACTTAATATATCGAAATGGAGTAAACATGTACATTATATTCACACATTCTCTCCTTTTCTTGATAGGAAACTTTGCAATTCATTTTCATTTCTTTTCTTTTCTCAAGCGCCACTTAATTTCAATGGCTTCTAGCACGGTATTGTAGTATGGTACTCCAGTTGCTGGGGCAAAAAAAATTAGAAAACGACTCATACACATCAGTGTAGTTTCCGGGCCATACTAAAATATGTACTACATGTCTGTTTACCTTTTGTAACACGAACCAAACTAGTTAGTTATTATTCACTTTTGGTTCATGGCGAACAAACTAAAAGGTTTTCGTTTTACAAAGAACATCAAAATATTTAGCACAATCAGAATCATCCATTTCAACAAACAACTTGAAGTTCAGTTTATTGTACACGAAAAATTATTGGTCTTATAATTAGTTCGTGGTGTGTATATGTATGTATGAGATCAATTTCGTTTGATTTTATAATTGAAAACAAAAAAATCTAGTTGCCATTTCACAAAAAATTAAAAAATTATTCCAGTAGCGCCACATATAATTTTGGATTTAAAAAAAAAAAATGCGATGTGTAAATGTATGTGATTAATTTTGTCACCAAACATTGTAGGATTGAAAAAATATCTAGTAGCCTTTTCTCAAAAATGAAAAAATTATTTCCGTAGCGTCCCAAATAAAAAAAAGTTAAAATTTGTTTATAAAAAATTCCCGTTGAGGATTGTAGGATTGAAAAAAAGCTGGTACTCATTTTTTAAACCATTTAAAAAGTTTATGGTTTTCTCTTAAAAATTTATAAAAACATTATTATAGCGAACATATGGTTTACGTCGAAGAAAGAGTTGAAGATTACCCTACATCGGAAGACTGTTCCAAAACTTACCCATCATGTGGTTGCTGCAACAGCCGCCAAACCCCAAGACTAAAATGTGTTATCGTAAGAGATAAAAGGTGGTAATTGCGAGCGCAACCTGGGCAGTTACATTTTTTTCTGAGAATATTTATGACCGATACACACTTCGCGAATTTCATGACCACAGCCGAAGTTCACTACGTTTCTCAACGAAAGTTTCCAAAGTATTTTTATGTGTTATATGACTGTTGGAAAATCTTTATTTTTAACACTAAAAATAATAGTAAAACAAAAATACCGATGCAATGTAATAGTAAGTTGAGTGGATAGGGGCAGTAGACCCACTTACGCCCCCTTCTGTACAAACCAGTTTGAGACAGAAATTTTTATTTCAATTGAATTTTTGTTTTTGTAGCAACCTATTATTATTTCATGTAAATTTTGTGCGCCTGATACAAAACTTGAACAAAAATTTGTTTCGAAAAAGTATCAGCTGCACTGACAAATACGCCAGCAACCTGTTTCAAATTTTAATACTACAGCAATGTGTAAAACAATAAGACCGAATATAAATATTCTAGCTATGTATGTTTATTTTTATGTTAGCTTTAAATCCAGAAATGATGGAACAATTTTAAAATAAGGTTGGCTCTTTTACCTCGCCTTGAAAGTTTTTACTTGTTGGGATGAAAGCATTCATCCTTTGCTTCAGTAAAATATACATAGGATTTTCGGGATTTAGTTTTCCTGATGATTTTGACTAAAACCTTTATAGGGACTAAAATTTAGAATTATGTTTAGAGGTAGCGACAAAGAACAGCAGATAGAACCCAAGTTTCATGTAGATACCATTCAATATACAAAAGGGTTGAAAAAATCACAGCGAGTACCTATCTCTTTTAAATGAAATGCAAAACTTTTGAGATATTTTCAAAATGTCATTTTTATGCTCTTACTATTATATTGTTGTTAACAGCTTTAGAAGTTCACATCACAAATTCATATGAAAGAAATTTCATAAACTTCCGCTCATGATTCTTATATTTTGCCTAAAACTGTATAAACTGAATTTTCATTTCAGCTTTTTTTATTTGCTTACATATAAATTCTGTGCGCCTGGTACACTGAATTGAATATTTGAAATAAACCAAGCATGCTTACAGTAGAAGTTTGCCATATGATGCCCGGGTATTACCCGGGTAATAGCGGGTCCGGGTAATGCCCGGGTAATAGCCTGCCCGGGTACCCGGGTAGAATCATCAGCCCTAGTATGCAGGCCTACTTTTTTCAGAAAAAAAATAAAAATTTGTTCAGTTTCAACTAAAATTATTTGACGTTTGTTAACGATGTAACAGCAAACTCTCACACAATAGATCGTACTAATGGTCGCGGTGTAATAAGGCCTTATAATAATAATAATAACAGCAAACTCAGTGAGGGGTGCTCTCGTAGTCTTGCATATTTAGGCATAGGATTAATACATCTCGTGCAATGCGTGCACCTTGCAAAACTTAGCGAATCCCCCTAATAACAAATAAATACATATTTTTCGAAATAAAACTTCTAAAAATATTTTCCCTAAAGTTTTTTTACTTTCTCCCTTTTTTATAATTGAACAAGAACTTCAAGTTTGGAAATTTGAGAACATAAACTTAGAAATCGTGGATTGTGTAGTCGTTAACCTGCAAAAAATGTGATTAGTGTAGGATCAATGCGGGATGAGTCGCAAAGGAGCATCCGACCCATACCAGTTGAAACACATGAACCAAAGAGAGCAGATTGTGCCAAAAGCGATACCGTTAGAACGAATTTGCCTGTTTTGTCAGAATCAGCTGATTTCTCCTTCATAAGTTACCATAGAATTGCCACCATACTCTACTTTTACCGCTGGTGTGATTTAAAAAACTGTGTTCTGGGGCAACCATGAACGAATTCAAGATGGCCGACTGAGCAACACAGTCGTGACGTCACACGCTAGCTGGGGAAGTCATGGGCCTGGTTGAAAAACCCTGTTTAAATACGACGGTTGAAAGTCAGCTGGGAGAACTTAGTAGCAGGATTCGTATTTGCTCACATACACACGGTACACGCACGTGTGCAAATAAATGCTCACTAAATTTTTTGCTCTCGCACATGAGCTGTGTGCTTATGGAAAAAACATTTAGCACACAGCACGTGAGTGTGCATTTTGAAACAAAGCACATACACGTGTGTGTGTTTTTGATTCAAAATATTTATGCACACGCTCATGTGTGTGCAGTTTGTTTGAAGCACTTGCACATATAATTTTGTGCAGTGTAGGAAAATTCATGCACATGAGTATGCACATTTTGATAAGTGCACTCCATGGCTATTTTATGAATGTTTCGGCTTCAGCCGACCACTATTATACAGATATGTATATCATACAACCATCATCAGATGAGGGACGAAACTTTGATTTGGTAGGCCAATGGGCAGGGCCCTAAGATCCAACTGTGGGATGGGTGTGGAAACATACGCGTAACGGGTAACGAAGCACCCATCTTGTCCCTTAGTTTCGGGTCTTTCCTTATAGGGCTTTTCGTTTGATTATATTGGT
The DNA here is from genome assembly GCA_964058755.1 of Campiglossa producta. Lineage (NCBI taxonomy): Eukaryota > Metazoa > Arthropoda > Insecta > Diptera > Tephritidae > Campiglossa > Campiglossa producta. The sequence goes on along the minus strand of CAXKVI010000001.1, from coordinate 62,764,571 downwards.
TAGATTTGTGTTGCATTGATCGACCTTTTGAAAATAATTATTATCTGGGCTATGGATCATAAAGGAACCGGGGATAGTGAGAAGACTGATTAGCTGACACGTAGGTGTTAAAGAAATCAAGGAGTAGTATGTTCAGAACAGACACTGTGTAAAGGCCACTGGTCACCTGTCTTACTGGTTGGGTGATACAGTAAATCCAAACATCTTTTGGATAAGTGATTGCGTAGTTTCGATGAAACGAATCTCACCAGCGATAGTTGCCATTAGGTGGTACACATATATGGCAAAGGGCTTTTTAATTTTGTCACTGCACTAAACAGATTTGGCCATATAAATTGCCCGTATTTGATGAGGGTGCTAAAGCTTCCTCAAGCTGCTTCAACCAGAAACTGATTCACTCAGGGCTTCGCGGACACGCTATATAACTTAAGGACGTCTATCAGTACAATATAAATGAGGGAGGATCTCTAAATTGCCTAATACGGCGGGTCAGTCGACAGGACCCTTAGAACAAACTGTAGACTTCCCCCTCACGCAACTAAGCAGCTAACTCATCCTTATTTCTGGCAATGATTTGATGGAAGGGCTGACAGCCTGTGGTATAAGAAAATGTTTGGAAAATAATAGGTTTGTTTACTGACCAAAAAAAAGTTCAGAGCAGGTTAGAGCAGAGCAGAGCAGGGCAGCTGTCAAAATAGAAATAGAGCAACTTGGAGCAACTCAGAGCAGAAATGCCATGAAACACTTGAGTCTCGATAGTTTCTTTTTATTTCGTTTTTTTGTTTAAATCTTCAAAATTAATGCAAATTCACATTGATTTTCTTGCAAGCTAATTTTTTTGAAGTTTTAAAAAATTTATTTTTTCCTGACTGACAATTACTTCTCTGCTCTAACTTACTCCATAAAAAAAGCTAGAGCAGAAATTTGTGATCTGGATTACTCTACCCAGTGGGAAAGTAGGCAATGCATTACCTTTTTCCATGCATGAAAAGATGTATGAATTTTGTTATAAGAAAAGATCACACCAAAAGCAAGGAAGGGAGTAATGTGTCGCTCAATTTTTGATTTGTAGTTTTATAAAAAATTGTTTTTCGTGCATGGAAAGATGTACGAATTTTGATGTTAGAAAAGATCACCAATAGCAAGGAAGGGAGTAATGTGTCGCTCAATCTTTGATTTGTAGTTTAAAAAAAAAATGTTTTTCGTGCATGGAAAGATGTACGAATTTTGATGTTAGAAAAGATCATACCAATAGCAAGGAAGGGAGTAATGTGTCGCTCAATCTTTGATTTGTAGTTTAAAAAAAAAATGTTTTTCATATATGAAAAGATGTACGAATTTTGATGTTAGAAAAGATCATACCAAAAGCAAGGAAGGGAGTAATGTGTCGCTCTATTTTTATTTGTAGTTTGAAAACTTCAAAAAAAAAAAAAAAATACACAACTTTCAAACATAAAAAAAAATACAATTTAAATTCATTTTGAAACTGCTGCTCATTACTTACATCTTCATCGCTTTTTCTGCTGCTGTGAGGCCTTTCAGAAGTCGAGAGTCGACTGGACTGTTTGCTCCTGATGCCGGTGCCTCTTTGGTTTTGGAGTTTTTTTTTATATTATATTTTTTTGGGTGCACTCATCTTGGTCCTAGCCCATGACGAGCTCGTCATTCAAACATTAACTCTTCCTCCGCTGTAGGGCCTCACTGTGTCTAATGTCCTTGTTACTCCACAAGGAAATTTATAAAATGTTATGCAAAATGAAATATGTCCCTTGTAAAGCATCTTTTCATTCAAGAAAGGCAATGTAAGATATAATGTATCCCTTGTAGTGCATATTTTCATTCTTGAAAAGTAATGCATCTTTTCATTTATAAAAAGTAATATAAAAAGTAATGTAAACATGTATCTTTAGTTTTGTAGGCGAGCGACACATTACTTTTCCTATGACATCGCTGTAGAAAAATTCATGCATGTTTTCATGTATAGTCTATAGGAGCTATAGATTACTTTATGCATTGCTGTACATTACCTTTTCCCACTGGGTAGTTTTGTTTTGAGCGTACTCATGAAACAAAAGATAGAGCAACCTAGAGCAAGAAAAGTGTTCGTTAAACACAATTTTGTGAAATATCTCAATCTGGCGTAAGCTAGAGCAGCCCAATAAACAAACCTAATAAAAAATTTAATATTTTTCTATTATTTAAGAGAAATGTCAGCAAGTAAAGTGTGTGTTTTAATTGAGAGCAAAAAAATGCACACTTGGCTCACAAATTTTTCAACACACAGCACAAGAGTATGTGCCTAAATAGTTTTTAAGAAAGCACACACGCGTGTGTGTGCATGAGCCAAAATTACACATATGTGCTGCACATGTGTGTGCAAATACGAACCCTGCTTAGTAGTATAAAATACGGGCTTTGGAAACTATTTTACCAGTATGGCATCTCAAACAAGCCACTCGGTATGATAAAAAACTGCCACTATAGAAAATGAAATTGTAGTGTTCATAGGGGACCCTAATAATTAGTGTATTGCCAGCTGTGACCGTGTGAGTAAACGTAAGTATGTAGGTAAATGAGTCATAGGGCACACACAATTATTAAAATTAAAGATTTAAAAATATCAAAAAGAATATGTACTCTTAATTTTGGTGCTTCTGCTTAAAATATTGAAGAGGCGATGCGTCGATTGATTTATGTGCCCAAATTGAAGGCTACATGCTCGTGTTTGATACAAATAAAACAAGTACGGAGAGCTGTCTTCGGCTGTGCCGAAGGCTATATACCTTTCATGAATAAGCGTCACGATTTACACTGTTTGATCCCCAGTACAGCCTGTTTCAATTTAACTATATTTACTATACACATTACACATCTTTGTTATAATTTAAAACAACTTACAAAAAAATAGGATCCGAGTTATCGGAACAATCGATTGTATGGAGGCTATATGTATATTATACGTGTTCAATTGTACTGACTTACACTATACACATTACATATGTAGAAAGTACTAAAGGTGCAATATTTTACGTTCCTAACTTTTTAAATGCGGAAGTATTGGCCAAAAAACCTTATATCGGAACAACCGGTTGTATGGGGCTATATGTTATATTTACCCGATCTTCTTGATTTTCCTCTACACACTACATAAATTGAAAGTACTCAAGTTGCAAAATTTTATGTTCCTAACTTTTTAATTGCAGAAGTTTTGGCCAAAAATTCTTATATCTGAACAATCGGTTGTATGGGGGCTATATGTTACATTTGCCCGATCTTGTTGATTTTCACTATATACTCTACATAAATAGAAAGTACTCGAGATGCAAAATTTTACGTTCCTAACTTTTTAATTGCAGAAGTTTTGGCCAAAAATTCTTATATCTGAACAATCGGTTGTATGGGGGCTATATGTTACATTTGCCCGATCTTGTTGATTTGCACTATATACACTACATAAATAGAAAGTACTCGAGTTGCAAAATTTTACGTTCCTAACTTTTTAATTGCGGAAGTTTTGGCCAAAAAACCTTATATCTGAACAATCGGTTGTATGGGGGCTATATGTTACATTTGCCCGATCTCGTTGATTTTCACTATATACACTACATAAATAGAAAGTACTCGAGTTGCAAAATTTTACGTTCCTAACTTTTTAATTGCAGAAGTTTTGGCCAAAAATTCTTATATCTGAACAATCGGTTGTATGGGGGCTATATGTTACATTTACCCGATCTCGTTGATTTTCACTATATACACTACATAAATAGAAAGTACTCGAGTTGCAAAATTTTACGTTCCTAACTTTTTAATTGCAGAAGTTTTGGCCAAAAATTCTTATATCTGAACAATCGGTTGTATGGGGGCTATATGTTACATTTGCCCGATCTTTTTGATTTTCACTATATACTCTACATAAATAGAAAGTACTCGAGATGCAAAATTTTACGTTCCTAACTTTTTAATTGCAGAAGTTTTGGCCAAAAGTTCTTATATCTGAACAATCGGTTGTATGGGGGCTATATGTTACATTTGCCCGATCTTGTTGATTTTCACTATATACTCTACATAAATAGAAAGTACTCGAGATGCAAAATTTTACGTTCCTAACTTTTTAATTGCAGAAGTTTTGGCCAAAAATTCTTATATCTGAACAATCGGTTGTATGGGGGCTATATGTTACATTTGCCCGATCTTGTTGATTTTCACTATATACACTACATAAATAGAAAGTACTCGAGTTGCAAAATTTTACGTTCCTAACTTTTTAATTGCGGAAGTTTTGGCCAAAAAACCTTATATCTGAACAATCGGTTGTATGGGGGCTATGTGTTACATTTGCCCGATCTCGTTAAATAGAAAGTACTCGAGTTGCAAAATTTTACGTTCCTAACTTTTTAATTGCAGAAGTTTTGGCCAAAAATTCTTATATCTGAACAATCGGTTGTATTGGGGCTATATGTTACATTTTCCCGATCTTGTTGATTTTTACTATATACAATACATAAATAGAAAGTACTCGAGTTGCAAAATTTTACGTTCCTAACTTTTTAATTGCAGAAGTTTTGGCCAAAAATTCTTATATCTGAACAATCGGTTGTATGGGGGCTATATGTTACATTTTCCCGATCTTGTTGATTTTCACTATATACACTACATAAATAGAAAGTACTCGAGTTGCAAAATTTTACGTTCCTAACTTTTTAATTGCAGAAGTTTTGGCCAAAAAACCTTATATCTCAACAATCGGTTGTATGGGGGCTATATGTTATACTGGTCCGATCTTGTCAGTTCCGACAAATGATTCCTATAATACAAAATGGTGCCCGCATACAAAATTTCAGCCAGATATCTCAAAAATTGAGGGACTAGTTTGCGTTCAAACAGACAGACGGACAGACGGACATGGCTAAATCAACTCAGCTTGTCATCCTGATCATTTCGGTATACTTATTGATGGGTCCATCTCTTCTTCTTCTCATACTTACAAACATCGGACCAAAGTTATAATACCATTTCATGTTCATGAAAGGTATAATTATAATTGGTAATTCCTACCTCTGCAACTTATTTGTAGTATATTCGGATACGGATGCTAACATATGAACACATACATGTGTATCCATTTATGCTACATTTCATGCAAAAAAAAAAAATTGTTCATTATAAGAAAGAATAAGTGGCGCCAACTGAGAATTCAGTGGAACATTTGTCGAAAGAAGTTTATGAAAGGGAGAGAGATATTTAAATATTAAGGTGCCTCCCTCTCCATACAAAAGAACGGATACTTTTTTCCATCGGAATTATAAAATTCAATGTATCTAAGACCTTCTTGAAAAATATATTTCAAAATATATTAAGATTTAGGCCCCATATACGTATACTTAACTTAACCTAACTTAGGGCAAACCTGGTATATGAGGAACCTGTATAAATTATTATTCAAAAATTAAAATTACGCAAGAAAATATAGGCAACTTTATACACTTTTATATCTCTGTAGTTGAAAGCAATACTACCTAGGTACTCAGCAAACATTTTAGTTCATTGACTATAAATTTTGGGCATATGCGTACAGCTTGTTCGTTGCTGACTAGCTTTAAACCAGTCAAAAGCAAACCAAAAAAATTATTTTAAGTGAATTATAAGAACAAAGTAAATATTTCGGTTTTATTTAAGATTAATCAAATTTAAAACATGTCGTTAATTTAAGACCTTTTCAAAAACTATATTTTGAGGGGAGGTTTGTGGAAAAGCTGAACCGGTTCAGACTTTTAAGGTATCGTTTAGAAAGTTTCTTTCAAGCTTTGACATTTCAGGAACTTTTAACAGACTTTGACACAATTTTTTCATGTCGAAAATTTTAGCATACACTGAAATAAAAAGGTTGAAAGTGCCCATTGAAAGTAACATATCAAAAACACTTTCAAAGTGATTATGGTAATACTGTAAATATTACACTATTTACTGTAAAATTGGCAGTAAAAACAAGTGATTTTTGAAAAATATAAATTAATGATATGAGTCCACTTTCAAATTTACAGTAATCCATGTCAATATGATAGTATATTCGAAGAATCATAGGGGGTCACTTTCAAAATTGATATTACCCACTGTTGGACGAAAAATGACAGGGTTTACTGTTAATTTGACGGCCGTTTATTGTAGATTTTTTTTTCAGTGTACCTAGCATTGGATAGCCGGAAATCGCCCATGACATTTGCATCCCTATACACAGGTATAATAGGCAATTTTCTGATATTTTTACTTAGTTCGAATATAGGTCAAGACAAATAAGCCAAACAAGTTCGAACTAATTTAGACTCCTAAATTATCATTTAAGAGGCACTTTAGTTTTATTTTATATAAAACTAGCTGACCCGGCGGACGTTGTCCTGCCACAAATATATTTGCCTGCATGTATCCATATGCCTATTCCTTACCCTAACCCTCTCCTCAGTCCCAACCCCCAATCATGATATAATATAACCTTCTTTATAAAAATCGTGAAGATAGTACTGGCAGTAATAGGTAAGACAATTTATTTACAAATTGCCTCGTAATTTTATGGATAATCTTTTTCAGACAAAATTTTGAATCATTTGGATCTATGTCTCGAATACTTTTGGACCAATCTTAGTTTCCTTTTCATTGTTTTTTTAAACCTAATTTATGTTCACTTAGACCTTTTTGCATTTCTTGTAAGACCTGAAACCTACGCATCCATATGGTTTTCTTTTCTGTTCTATTGGGTTCGAGTACTTTTTTTAGAAATCAATTCTGAACATGAATTTTTTTCAGTTCTTCAATATTTTCAATTGTCAATTTGTTAGTGAATTTTTTATTTCATACGAAAGTGCCTGAGCTTCTTACCAAGCAAAATGTATTAAACAAAGTGTGATTGAATTTGACGTTGGTCTCAGACGGGGTGATATTTTTACTAACACACTCACACTCTAAATTGTCAATGCTGATAATTTTGTGACCAAAACACTGACAATTGTCATTTATTGTCATAGCTGACTGTCACATGAGCATAAAATGAATATAACAAATGATGAATTTTCAAGTTCTTTCAAAACATAGCACAATTTTTGTCCCGTGCTCATTATTATCAAAATAAAAGTAAAACAAGTAAGGAAAGCTGTCTTCGGCTGTGCCGAAGGCTAAATACCTTTCATGAATAAGCGTAACTATTTTCACTGTTTGATCCCAGTACAGCCTGTGTGAATTTAACTTCCGCTCATACCGAAATTATCAAAATCCGTTTATCGGAATAATCGATTGTATGGGAGCTATGTGAAATATATATCCCATCTCAATGATTTTCAACACCGATATTTCATATATAAAAATAGCAATACTTACAAAATTTCACGTTCCTTCCTCTTTAATTACAGAAGTTATAGCCCAAAATCCGTTTATCGGAACAATCGATTGTATGGGGGCTATGTGAAATATTTATCCCATCTCAATGATTTTCAACATCGATATTTTACATATAAAAATAGCGACGCTGCCAAAATTTCACGTTTCTACGTGTTTAATTACAGGAGTTATAGCCCAAAATCCGTTTATCGGAATAATCGGTTGTACGGGAGCTATATGTAATATCGGTCCGATCTTGCTGGTTCCGACAAATGATTCCTATATTGGAAAATGGTGGCCGCATACAAAATTTCAGCCAAATATCTCAAAAACTGAGGGACTAGTTTGCGTTCAAACAGACAGACAGACAGACAGACGGACAGACGGACAGACGGACATGGCTAAATCAACTCATCTCGTCATCCTGATCATTTCGGTATACTTATTGATGGGTCTATCTCTTCTTCTTCTCATACTTACAAACATCGGACCAAAGTTATAATACCATTTCATGTTCATGAAAGGTATAAAAACGAACCGAAATAATAAATTTGGCTGTAAAAAAAGAAGCTAATTATTAAAAATTAATTATATAAACTAAATTAAAGTTTGCATTTTATTTATACATAGGTGTATTTTGCAAAAGATAGAAAAGTCTCAAAAACATTGTGATTACCGAAACTCTGATGGAGAAGAAAAATGCGAAAAGATGATACACATAACTATTCTGCTGCGATATTAAGAACGTGATTGGAGCACATGCCGCAAATAAAGGGCACTCGTTATCACGTATTTATTCATGTGTCCGTCACCGCGCTTCCTGACAACAACAACAACAACAGTAAAGCAGTAAATAATTAGAATTTGTTTTTAAGTTCTAATATTATCACTTGGATGCATATTTTATAATATTGAGTTATCAATTTTCTATTACTAAAAACCCATTTTATTTGATTTTAGAAAATAAAACATTTTGAAAATAGAAATTATATAAATAATTTTCATATCAGATTTGGCAGATTATGACAGTTGTCAGTTGTGATATCATTATGAAATCATCATGATGTCATCATTGAACCAAAAAATAGAGTGAGACAAATATATGCTTAGTTCAAATTAGTAATGTGTTAGAGGGAGACAAAAACTCACACGGACACAGTTGTTGACATCAACTTTTTCTTATTCCTCGTGTGAAATGATTGAAGCGATGATCGTTTAGCTGACAGCAATGATAATCAAATGTTGCATCAAATGATTGTCATCTGTCTTGTAGGGCGGAACCAGGGTATAATGTCAAACAGAAAAATTATTTTAACCCGCTTGAAAACAATTTTTTCAATTTATAAACTTTTAGGAAAAAAATTGCATGTTAACTCTTGTTTTAATTTTTCAATATTTATATTTTACCTTTAATTCAAATTAGGAAAAATAAAGCGGCGTTTACATTGATCGATTTTTCATTCAATTTCTGAAAATTGAATGGTGTAAACGGGTTTTGCAAAATTGCATGCAACAAAGTTGGTAGCCAGCCGACTTTTGATCAACTCAACATTCAACTTTTGATCAACCTTGCGTTTGTTTACGAACTGACATTCGTAATTTTTTGTCAGATTTTGTTGACAACTTTTGTAATAAATAAATTTGAATAAATTAAATAAATATAAATGGAATTGAGAAGTTATTGGAATTGTTCCTCTTTTTTTGGAGTTGAGACACCTAGAGCAAAACCTGTGCGTTCATACCATCCGTAAGGTGCTCCGTTAGGACTTTCGGCGTGGTGCGCTCACCCACCGAGTGTGCTCCTTAATACACACTCCCTTATTGGATTACCATACTGAGTTCCCGCCCCAATTAGCACTCCTGAAAAGCTTTTCGCTCCTTTTGGAAGCATTGCAATGCTTAAAAAAGGTTCGATAATTGTTTATCTGTTGGACTAGGTCTCTGTTTCCGTTGTTGTTGTGTTATTGTAACAAAGCCTAGTTCTGCCAGAAATAACGCTTTTGTCCTAAGTTTTCATTTAAGAAAACGACCAGTTTCAAAGGAGTTGTGCCAAAGTGAAATTAGCTCAAGAGTAAGCTCCGAGGAGCAGGCGAATAAGTGGTTAGTGTCGTGAGAAGTGCCGCATGCCGGGCAAACATTTGGCACCTCTGGGCTCAGTCTGGATAAGTAATTTAATTTTTAACTACCAATCTTATCCTTCCTTACCGGAAGGAGGGGTAACATGACCTAGAAGATTAGAAGAGGTGATAAATCGCTACAACAGTCGGGATGTACCGCAAGGGAGTACCGGCGCCTAGCGGATTGATTTCCGACCAAGAACTGTTAATTCGACAACACTTGTTGTTACAACAACAGGGTTTTTGCGGGATGAATGGTGTCGAAAGGACAGTCGGGATCAATGATGGGCAACAACATCAATGTTCAACCGCATATATTTCCAGCTCCTTGTTTGCTTCTGTCATGGTCGTGAGTGGGGTTGGCCAAGGATTTCGGCAGTGATATTGGCAGGCTCCGTGATGTGAAAAATCTGGAAAGAAACGGAAGTTAACTATTTATTCTGGAGCACAGCAAATCAATGTAAAACCCAGCTGCAACATTATTGCTGTAAAAAAATTTAGAAAAATGCTTTTTTAAATTTTTTTTAAATTTTTTTCATGACATATCTACCGTCAAAATTTTTCAAGAAAAATTGATTAATGTAAACGGCTAGTCAATTTAATTTGGAATCAACGGCACATGCAAAGGAAATTGATCCCAAAATTGAACAATGTAAACAGCCCTTAAAGGATATTTTGTAGCAAATTTTGAAGTATTTTATTGATAGTAGAAAAACTCGGTGCCAGTGAAGAACGGTTGGAATTTAACTGTTTTGTAGGCTAAAACTGTAACCGAACACTTTCACAAAAATCGCGGATGTTATAAGAGTTAATTATTGCTAATATTAAAGAAAAGAAAATGATACCCAATTTTCATGAGCTGCGCCATAACGGATTAATTCATTTGTTTACATTAGTTTGACATTATAGCCCCTTCATCATCATCATTTATTGGCGCTTAACCGCCTAAGCGATTTTGGCCGTTTCGTATCAAAGCACGCCAGTCATCCTTTTTAGCGATAACCGACGCCAATTGGAAACCCCAAGGGAGTTCAAGTCATCCTCCACCTGTTGCTTCCATCTCAGTCGAGGCCACCCCCTTCCTCTGCTGCCGAATTCAGGCGACGATAGGAAAACCTTCTGTGCTGGAGCTTCTTTGTCCATTCGCATAACATGGCCCAGCCAGCGGAGTCTTTGGGCTTTAATTCGCTGGACTATGGTCAGATCTGCGTAGAGCTCGTACAGCTCATCGTTAAATTTCCTTCGATACTCGCCGTTGGCATCACGGGAAGGACCATAAATCTATTATAGCCCCTTACAAGAGAAAAATATTTAACTGTCAATCCCCCTTTATTGAATACATTTTGTTACCAAGACTTGATTTACACACGGCAAGTTTATTGCCGCAATTCGAAATGTGTAGAAGAGGGAGTGATGGAGAAGGGAGAGGGGCACCGAATTGCTTGTGCTCGGCAATTCTGCTTTGTCGCCTTTTTCTCAGTGACATCAATTTGACTTTTAATCAAGTTGACATTCATTGTTTGTATTTTTTGAAATATGAAAATAAATTTTTTGTTCAAGGCGAATTCATTAATTGGTTGCTTGTTCTTCTTGTTTTCGCATACAGCAATTGCCATTAAAAGTAAATCGGAAACACATTTATTTACGTTTATTGAAAACTTTTCATTTTTCATTTCTTGTATATTTTGTGAATTTTAAAAGAAAAATTGTGTTTTAATTGTGCCAAAAATAAAAAAAAAGGCAAAATTCGAAAGTGTGCAGTGTGTTCCAAAAAATATTTCGTATTCTCTAAAATGATCTAAAGCACGCTCTGCAACAATTGTTTAATGAACAACTTATTATTTACACAAAACATAATAAAACTCACGAAATGTGCGCGATGACCCCACGGTTTAAGTAAATGGTATATATTTAATAGCATTTATTGCCGAAACACGCAATAAATTTACTTTTCTAACAGCAATTGTTTGGAATTGAAAAGAAAACACGTGATTGTTGATATTTTGTATCCTCTTTCACTTTGACATTTTACGTCTGGCGAACTGAAGCGAATATTGCCCAATTCGCCGTGCTACCACCATGTATGAATTTGCCTTGTTTTTGTTTTTAAAATTGTTTTAAAAAATTTTTTTTTTTTACACCCAGTCGGGAATATGGGTAACCACAAATGCGTTTTAATTTGAATACATCGAACCCAGTACTGTTTGAAAAGCTAACTACTTTGCATGGAACAGACTGACTATTTTTACATGGCGATGGCCTAGGAGGTAGTGAGTTGTGCCTTTTGCTGCATGACTACAAGTCGACTTCTTCGAGGCAGATTCAAGTTACATACACAGTAAAAAATGAAAGACTTCTTTTTTTTAATTTAATTCCAAATAGTATTATTTTAAGACCCTGAAAAAGTTTGGAAATTAAATTCGGAGTAATGGTTTTAAAATAATACCAAAATAATACTAAATCGCTCTCTCTGTCAATTTTGGCAATTAAATTAGTCAAATGTCTTAAAATAATACCAATATAATACTCTTTCTCTTAATTAAACGGAAAATGGTATTAATTTAATACTTTTCGGCGTTGTTATATATAAACACCAAATTGGTATTAAATTTAGACTTTTCTTTTTACTGTGTACCTGTATTGAGATTATTTCTAGTTCTCTTCTTTAAGATAGCTTTTAGTTGGCTACTTCGACAGAGGTTCAAAGCGACTTCTTTGCGCTAGCTTCAAGTCGCACCTCTTTTGTCGGATTTTTTCCCCACTAAAATCAACCATAAAAAAGCACAGCTCCACTTTTTACGCTGCTGCAATGGCAAGAGAGGACATGCCGGTCGGTGAATGAACATTTATTTTTTTACATGATCTGTTAGTATACTTTTCCTTATAACTCTTACTTATTTAAAATAACCGTATTAACCATCTGTTATAACTCGTTCCTAAACTATGTAATTTAACCTATTCATATTCACATTTCAAATGTATGTACATTTACATAGATAAGTATTCTTTAATAATGCTATTGCTTGTTCATTACCATGTTGTTGCTATTATATGTACATATGCATACGTAGCGTGTGAATTAATATAAATTGACTATTTTCAAAATACAATTGACGCTTTCCAAAATCCAATTTACGTTTTCTAATTTACAATTGCCCTTTTCTAGAATCCAATTGACGCTTTCTAAATTTCAACTGACTATTCTAAAATACAAGTGACACTTTCTAAAGTTCAGTTTACAATATCTAAAATCAAATTGTCGCTTTCCAAAATCCAATTGACAATTCTAAAATACAATTAACACTTTCTTAAGTCCAACTGAACAATTTCCAGTTTTCTAAAATCCAATTTACGTTTTCTAAAATCCAATTAACACTTCCTAATTTCCAATTGACTATTCTAAAATCCAAATAACGCTTTCTAAAATCCAATTGATAATTCCAAATTCCAATTGACGCTTTCCAAAATCCAATTAACAATTCTAAATTCCAATTGACACTTTCTAAAGTCCAACTGAACAGTTTCCAGTTTTCTAAAATCCAATTTACGTTTGCTAGAATCCAATTAACACTTTATAATTTCCAATTGACTATTCTAAAATCCAATTTACACTTTCTAAAATCCAATTGACAGTTCTAAAATCCAATTAACGCTTTCTGAAATCCAATTAACAATTCTAAAATCCAATTAACGCTTTCTGAAATCCAACTTGAAATGGTGTAGTAATAGTACAAGGGCATTATAATTTTGTTCACATAACGGTAGTACGTAACGACACAAAATAATCGAGATAGATATAGAGTTCCATATATGAAAGTTCTTGGGTTGAAAAGAGGAGTTCATTAAGGCATGTCCGCCCGTCCGTCTGTATACACAATAACTTGAGTGAAAAATTGAGATATTTGCATAAAATTTTATATACAGGTTACTTTTTATACAGGTTACTTTTTGGCCAAGGTTGTAAATGGGCGAAATCGGATGATAACCACGCCCCCGTTTTTGATATCGAAAATTTCGCAAATCATACAAATTGACATATCTCGGTAGCTGAAATGGCTAAAATGATATAAATTTGTAGGTGAATCCCCCTGGTCATTCCCTTATGAGTTTTTCATAAATTTTTTAAAGTGGGCGTGGCACCGATCACTTTTAAGGAAATTGAAAATTCGACTGGTCGTAACTTTTAAAGTGATTACAATAGAACGATGAAATTTGGCACAAAGCATACTAGTGGCGTTAGATAAATGTTCGTATTTGCGTTAGATAACTAGGGTAATTCTCTAACTATTCGAAGGCAACAGTAGAGAGCTACATTAACAACCACAACATACTAAAACTCGATTCGAGAAGGTTAGAGCACTTGCCAAAAGGCGAGTATTTTGCACCATTTGCAAATTCACATTAGAATCCCATTAGAGAATGGCATTAGTGGCTAGTTCTCGAATGTACCTCCAATCGAAATTAAGCTTTATGGTTTTTTGGGATAGAGAAAAAGGCTAGATTTCTAATCAAAATCTAATGTATTTCTCTAATGTGATTCAAATATGCTCGAATTTACGTTAGTTCTCTAATCGTTCACGAGTCGAAAACTAGTTTAGTTTTCTAAAAATTGTCGGGACTCCAGAACTACACCACTTTCTAATGTTCAAAACTAAAATTTCTCTAACGTTAGATTGTGTTTGCTGGGATAGCGCTTTTGTTGTTGGTTGGTATTGTGACAGCAGGCCTATACGATATACGAGGCGGTCTCGCTGTTGTTGTAACTGGTTATTGCAGTGGGCCTATAACAGCCCCTGCTGTTTGCAAGGCTGGTTGTTGTTGTTGCGCTCTTGTTGTTAGAGCTTGTAGTTGCTCTAGTTAGATGGTATTGTTGCAGCGGGCCGATTTTTTTGTTGCTACGCACTTGTAGTTGTTTTTGTAGCGCGTTTATGCTACAGCTCTGTTTTTCTTGGCGCTATTGCAGTTGCAAGCGCTGTTGTGCTGTGGTTACCACTATTTTTGGTTGTTGGTGCAGTGCGTCTTTAAGACTGCGTCTTTTCGCAGTTGTTGTTGTCCGCGCTGGTGTTGCTTGTCCGTTGTTGTTGCTACAGCGCTTCCACAGCGCTTCGTGTTTGGGGTTGCACGGCTGATGTTGTTTTATTATACCTTTCATGAACATGAAATGGTATTATAACTTTGGTGCGATGTTTGTAAGTATGAGAAGAAGAAGAGATAGAGCCATCAATAAGTATACCGAAATTATCAGGATGACGAGATGAGTTAATTTAGCCATGTCCGTCTGTCCGTCTGTCTGTCTGTCTGTTTGAACGCAAACTAGTCCCTCAGTTTTTGAGATATTTGGCTGAAATTTTGTAAGCGGCCACCATTTTCCAATATAGGAATCATTTGTCGGAACCAGCAAGATCGGACCGATATTACATATAGCTCCCGTACAACCGATTATTCCGATACGCGGATTTTGGGCTATAACTCCTGTAATTAAACCGTAGAAACGTGAAATTTTGGAAGCATCGCTATTTTTATATGTAAAATATCGATGTTGAAAATCATTGAGATGGGATAAATATTTCACATAGCCCCCATACAATCGATTGTTCCGATAAACGGATTTTGGTAGATAACTCCTGTAATTATATAGGTAGGAACGTGAAATTTCGTAACTATTGCTATTTTAGAATGTGGAATGTCGATGTTAAAAATCAATGAGATTGGACCAATATAACACATCGCCCCCATATAATCGGTAGTGCCGATAATTGTTTTTATTTATTTTTGTTTTATTTTATTTGCTTTTTTTTAATTTTTTATTTTTTGTCCAAAGAAAAAAACTGTTTTGAAAAATCTTTTTATTTGTCAATATTTATTTGTATATGACAGAAAAAGGTGGATTTTCGTCACGAAAAATTGGTAGCATTAAATGTCATGAACTCTTCAAATGTCAGGTAGTGAGCAACAACAACGAATTTTTGACAGTGGCATTACCTTCTTAAGGTGCCATTACCAATACTTAGCATAGACTTGACTTGACTTGGGAACTGTCACTTAGCGCTTAAAAAAATAACAAGAGAGCACACTAGCCAGTTTCAAAAAAGCTTAAAATTTTCCCCTCTCGAATTGCTTTTTAAAAGTAATTATGTGAGTTTTACATAAATTTCTGTAAAAAGTTCCAACACGCATTTTCGTGGCATTAGATTTCGATGTTTTCAGCTTATCTATAATCAGTATATACTCTGTGCCCAAACAAAACTATAAAGATATTTTGGAGGAAAGAAATTAATTTTTTTTTGGTTGGCCTATTTTGAATTTAATTTATTTGACAGCTAGTTTTGCGGCTGCCATATGAATAATAAACATCAAAATATTCTTATCACTATGGAATATTTGGAGGATTTTATTCAAACTGTGTAAAAAAAAGGTATGGCATCACGCAGTTCTCTCACGGCGCTACTTAGTAGAAAATCAAAACTCATCAGATTTCTAAGTCAAGTCAAGATGGGTAATCGATTACATGCAAACTTCATATAACAGAACGCTAATTGGCAGTTCCCAAGTTAAGTCAAGTCTATGCTAAGTATCGCTAATGGTTGCTTTATTTGTACTATGGTCTGAGTCAAGAGTCAGTTTAGGTCCCATCAAACATTTTCGGAGCAGTCATAAGTTAGGAGTCCGATACGAGTCCAAAATATATGAAAAATATGAGCTTCAGAAATATGATCATGTAAGACTTTTTATGACTCCGATGTGATGGAAATTATGAGCCGTATGCCGAGAGTATAATTTCAACATAGCAGCATAGGAACACAATTTCATAATTTTTCTGACTTTTTTTTCATTTTAAATCAAAACGTAATATTTTCTTGTTTATTGAAATTCAACGGCGATTTCCTTGCTTGTCGAATGAAAAACTGCTGCTTGGATATAAAAACTACAACTAATAGTGCCAGGCCAGAAGTAAGTTGGATTGAGGGCCCCAAGATTTTGCGACCAGTTTTCCCAACATTGAAACCCCTCGACACCATGATAATCACTGAGCCAGACCGTGTGTAGCTGACCAAACCGGATAAACAGAGTGCTTCTTTGATTTCCATGTAAAATTCATGGCCAACAGTGTTAAGACCAGTTCGAAGCGGTTGATCAATAGCATCGACGAGTTTAAACACGATGAAAGTTCCCTACCTACATATCGTCGGTGATTATGCAAAACAACGTAAGCGACATCTGAGAGCCAGCGTAAGTGATATTTGTGACAAACACTTTTATAGTCCATGGCATTAAGACTTATTTTTTTATTCTCAAGAAAACTACTTTTGCGTTGGAATGTAATTAGAAGAATCGATCTTGATCGGAGTTTTCTTAAAATTCAATAATTTGTAGCTGTAAAAACTCCAAACTAAAATATCACATACGCCGTTTTCAAAATGTCGCATGCGTCGTATTGCAGAATCACCGACGATATGTATGAACATATTTTCTGCCATTACATGAATTAATTATCATATTGGCATTAATCTATATTTAACATGTACCTTTTTATGTTAAGATAATAAAGATAATTCAAAGGATTTTTATTTAATATTTGTTGCTTTTATTAAGTCCAAAATCCTCGTTGGCGGGTCGAATAGGTGTTTAGTCAGGGGCATCTCCGAAATTTAAGGATGGGGGTACGAAGCTAGCGACCCTATAAAGTTTTTATTGGTCGAATTTTCGATCACAAGCGAAACTAGTTCATATAAATCGATGTCATAAATCCATCAGTGACGAGTTTCACACAGTCGAATTAGTTTTCAAAAATGCACCGCCATATTAGATCCACCATTTTGAATTAAAAAAAACAGATATCGGATTCGTAATCAGGCAACGCATAAACCCCCGAGTACCAAGTTTCAATAAAATCCAATTAGTTTTCAAAAAAATCACCGCCATATTGGATCCGCCATTTTGAATTTAAAAAAACTGACATCGGATTCATAATCAGCGATGTCATAAACCTTCTAGATGCGAAATATATCCAAAAAACCAATGCGCGATGAGATCAGTGTAGGCGTTTTAGTTGCACCGTTTTCAATTTCGAAACATACTTTCAGGAGTTAAACCCCTTCTACTCATCCAAGAAGGCTATTGAATTGCAGGAATATTCGTCAATGAAAACAGAATAACAACACACAAAAACCCAATTTTTTACTGCACTTAAACATGTTAAAATTAAATTAAATTTGCAAGCATCTCATTTTTTTTATAAAATAAAGTAGCGCGACCTCTAAACCAACTTAAAAAAAAAAATAAAAAAAATAGCAGCCTCTTTTTTTGTCATAAGGAACAATAATTAGGGCCCCTCAAACATTCTAGGAGCGCTCATAATTTCAGAGTCCGAAATGAGTCCAAAATATGTTTAAAACATGACCCTCCGAAATGTGATCATATATGAGTATTTTATGATTCCGATATGATGAAATTTATGAGCTGTGTACCGATAGTGTTCATTGAACAAAGTAGCTTTGGAAGAAATATTCACATTTTGTTTGTGAAAATTTTTGTATTTGAAACAAAACGTATTCAACAAAAGGTTTGTTTATTGGGCTGCTCTAGCTTACGCCAGATTGAGATATTTCACAAAATTGTGTTTAACGAACAATTTTCTTGCTCTAGGTTGCTCTATCTTTTGTTTCATGAGTACGCTCAAAACAAAACTAGAGTAATCCAGATCACAAATTTCTGCTCTAGCTTTTTTTATGGAGTAAGTTAGAGCAGAGAAGCAATTGTCAGTCAGGAAAAATTAAATTTTTTGAAAACTTCAAAAAAATTAGCTTTCAAGAAAATCAATGTTTGTGTAAACGTGAATTTGAATTAATTTTGAAGATTAAAACAAAAAAAAAAAAACAATTAAAAAGAAACTATCGAGATTCAAGTGTTTCATGGCATTTCTGCTCCGAGTTGCTCTAAGTTGCTCTATTTCTATTATGACAGCTGACCTGCTCTGCTCTGCTCTAACCTGCTCTGAACTTTTTTTTGGTCAGTAAACAAACCTAAAGTGTGCTTGAATTTGACGTTGCTCTCAATCGGAACCAGGGTATAATGTCAAACAGAAAAATATTTTAACCCAGTTAAAAAATTTTTTTTCCGTTTATAAACTTTTAGGAAAAAATTTGTAAATTAACTTTTGTTTTAAATTTTCAATATTTATATTTTACCTTTAATTCAAATATTCGGTAGCAAATTTAGAAGTATTTTTTTGGTAGTGAAAAAAACTTCGGTGCCAATGAGGAACGGTTGGAATTCATTTGTTTTGTAAGCTAAGGTAAGAAAACTGTAACCAAACATTTTTTACAAAAAACGCGGATGGTATAAGAGTAAATTATTGCTAATATTAAAGAATAGAAAATGATACCCAATTTACATGTGGTGCACCATAAAGGATTAATCCATTTGTTTATATTCGTTTGACATTATAGCCCCTTACAAAATGTATTCAAATGTTTTGGCCCCTTACAAGAGAAAATGTTTAACTGTCAAGCACACTTTGTTGAATACATTTTGATTTGAAATAAAAATTCAATTCAATCATCATTGTTTTAACCGTTCGAACTCTTCCTGCTTTAAATACATCGCTCTGGACTTCTCTCTTAATATTGTTGGTGGGCACCTTTATTAGAATCTGTTTAAGATATTTCCTGGCCTCAGAGATGTGTTTCTTGGTGGTTTTTTAAAGCATTTTGGCTCATTGTACCACGTGTCAAGGACTTCCCCCACAAATATCTAGAAGGTTTTCAGTTCCCCCCTTCAATGCCAAAAATACGCCATTTATGTGCGTAAACAGTGCAGTATATGACTTTTGTCATATATTGTATATGGCTTTAGTCATAAATGCACCCGAAAAACTTCATAAAGGAGTCCTAAATGACTCCTATTTAGGCTCTATATGAGCCGTTTCTGAAGCCAATAAGAGTCATATATGACTCATATTCACGTTCATATAATATATGAAATCCAGCTCATATCGGACGACCATTGCAGGAAGGGAAATACATTCATTTCGGATTCATAAAAGAGCTCATAAAGAGCGTAAACGCTCCTATTTAGGACTCCTTTCCGACTCATTTATGACTCCGATTGTTTGCTGGGGGGTAGCGTTTTAGAATTTCCAAAAAGTCCATATTTGTGAACCACTCTAATATGTACATATATGAGAATAGTAACAAACCCAAAGCGTCCTATATTCGTCTTTTCCGAGTCCAAAAAGTGTCAGATAAGAGCCCTAATGTGTGGGTCATATATAACCCTTATTTGAGCTCATTTGTGACTCTTATTTGGGTTCATGTGATCTATGAAAAAAGGCTCATACCGGACGACCATCGCAAGAACCCAGCAAACCATAAGAGCACTAAATGAGCGCATATAGGACTATTTCCTTGGAGAGCTTACATTCATAATGAGCTACAAAAATAATCATAAACAGTCATAATATGCTCATATTTGAGTGGATTTTTCTATGAAACTGGTCATTCATAAAAGAGCTCTTAGCCTCATGCATAAAAAAGTATTTTTTGAATGATTTTTTGAGCTCTTAAACCAATGCATAAAATAGTCATTTTTGCATAATTTTTTTGTACCTTTAGGAGTATTTTTCTCTTCAATTTTTATTCATTTTATTTCGGTTTTATTTTACTTTTCTTTTCCCTTTGTCTTCACATCTTTATTTTCCAATAGTTTTCCCATTCAATTTTCCAAACCCTTAACCGTCCCCTTCCTAAATAGATGTAATTAAAGAGACTAGAGTTCGCCCAGTGGTTGAAATTCAACCACAAAACCTTATTTTATTTTCCTACCTTCTCGCTATTTCTTAAATTTTCCTTTCTTTTCCATATTTTATATATTTTTGGTTTCTATACATTCCTATTAATTTTGCCTTTTCCTCCCTCTTTACACCATTCAGTAATATAGTTTCAATGTTGATAATTATTTATTCTTCTTAGGTCGTCTTCATACGTATTTCTTTCCTTTCCTTTCCTTAGCATTCATTTGCTTTTATTTCCTTTCCTTTCCTCTCCTTTCATCTCAATTTATTTCTTTTGCTTTTCTTTCCTTCACTTTTCTTTTAATTCCTTTCCTTATCTTCTCCGTTCTTTTCCTTTTCTTTCCTTTTCTCTTCTTTCATTTCATTTTATTTCCCTTCTTTCTTTCTTTCTTTTTTGTTCTTCTCTGTTCTTTTCTTTTATTTTTCTTTATTTTCGTTTCTTTTATTTCCATTACATTCCTTTTTTCCTTTTATTTTCTTTTTCTTTCCTTTCCTTTCGTTTCCGTTGCTTTAGTTGCCTTTCATTTTATTCATTTTTTTTTTTATTTCATTTCTTTTCTTTTATTTTTTTCTACCTTTTTTTCTTTCACTTTTTTTCTTAAATTTCCCTTCCTGTCATTTCGTTTCATTACCTTTCCTTTCCTACCGTTTCCCTATTTTCTTTTGTTCCTTTCCGCAACTCCTTTGCTTTTATTTTTCTTTCATTCATTTCTTTAACTTATTTTTTTTTTTATCTTTTCATTACCTTTCTTTCCTTTATTTTTCTTTATTTTTATTTTCATTTATTTTCCATACCTTCTTCCTCGCTACCTTTTCTTTCCCTTCTTTTTTTTCTTCTTTCCTTTCTTTGTCTTTCTCCTTTTGCTTCTCTTTTCCACTGCTTTACCTACATTACATTTCCTTTCTTCCCTTTCTTTTTTCTTTTCCATTCCTTTCCTTTCCCTTTGATTTTTCTGTCATATTTTCCGTTCCTTACCTTAACTTACCTTAATTTTCCTTTTATCCATCCCTTTCCTTTCCTATTATTTTCTTAATTTAATACTTTTATTTATTCCATTTTGTTTCATTTTTATTTATTTTATATTATTCCCTTTCTTTTCATTTCCAACAAATTTTATTTTTTTACTTTCAATCACTTTTCTATTTCTGATTTTACTTTTTTTTAAATTTTATCAATTTTCCATTTTATTTTATTTCACTAAGTCTAGCCACGAAGGGCCTTGTGCATGATCTAGCTTATTTGTGCTTCTTTTTTTTTAAAGCATTTGCTTCTCTGAATCCCCACGCACAGATTTTGTTTTTGTAAACACTGTTTGTACCTAAGCTCAATAAAGTTGACGCGCTGGCTCATGTTATCTTATTGCTGCCAACAAAACAACTCACCCTACTGCAATGAATGCAAACACAACAATGCAAGTGGTCATACCTACATACACCCATAACAGCGGCTCCACAAAGCGAATGCGTGTATAGCACTTGTAGTGGTGTGATTTTCAAATCATATTATAATTAATTTTTTTAAATTTTTGGTTTGTTGTCGCACACCCTGCTCAGCGAGGCATATCGATACATACCAAATTTTATATACCTTAGAATTATGGTTATTGCAAAAAAGGGATAAAGCTGTTATGTTTGCGCATTTATATATAATAGATTATTTTATCTTCTATTTTTTTCTTTGTGTTTCGTTTCCGTTTCATTTCATTTCATTTCATGTCATTTCATTTTATTTTATTTTATTTTATTTTATTTTATTTTATTTTATTTTATTTTATTTTATTTTTTTTTTATTTTATTTTATTTTATTTTATTTTATTTTATTTTATTTTATTTTATTTTATTTTATTTTATTTTATTTTAGTTTATTTTATTTTATTTTATTTTATTTTATTTTATTTTATTTTATTTTATTTTATTTTATTTTATTTTATGTTACTTTATTTTTTTTAATTTTATTTTATGTTATTTTATTTTATTTTATTTTATTTTATCTTATTTTATTTTATTTTATTTTATTTTATTTTATTTTATTTTATTTTATTTTATTTTATTTTATTTTATTTTATTTTATTTTATTTTATTTTATTTTATTTTATTTTATTTTATTTTATTTTATTTTATTTTATTTTATTTTATTTTATTTTATTTTATTTTATTTTATGTTACTTTATTTTATTTTATTTTATTTTATATTATTTTATTTTATTTTATCTTATTTTATTTTATTTTTTTATCTTATTTTATTTTATTTTATCTTTTATTATTTTATTTTATTTTATTTTTATTTATTTTATTTTATGTTACTTTATTTTATTTTATTTTATGTTACTTTATTTTATTTTATTTTATGTTACTTTATTTTATTTTATTTTATTTTATTTTATTTTATTTTATTTTATTTTATTTTATTTTATTTTATTTTATTTTATTTTATTTTATTTTATTTTAATTTATTTTATTTTATTTTATTTTATTTTATTTTATTTTATTTTATGTTACTTTATTTTATTTTATATTATTTTATTTTATTTTATCTTATTTTATTTTATTTTTTTTTTATCTTATTTTATTTTATTTTATTTTTATTTATTTTATTTTATTTTATTTTTTTATTTTTGCTTCTCTGACTACCTACCCACAGATTTTGTTTTTGTAAACACTTTGTGTAAGCGCCATGAAGTTGACGGGCTCGTGCTTATTATAGTAAACAAAACAACTCTCGTTTTCAGCAACAGCAATCAATGCAATTTTTCATGACTACACACAAAATTGCAATGAATGCAAACACAACAATGCAAGTGGTCATACCTACGTACATTCACACATAACAGCGGCTCTATAAGGTGAATGCGTGTTTAGCATTTCATAATATAATTAATTTTTTTTAATTAATGTTATGTTTGCGCATTTATATATAATAGATAAACATTATTTTCCATACATAAAACAATCATTATTCTGAGAATAATTTTTATTTGATATTCTTAGAAAAACTTTTTTAGAAAAGATTCTGACATTTAAATCTAACCCAGTGGGAAAAGGTAATGTACAGCAATGCATAAAGTAATGTATAGCTCCTATAGACTATACGTGAAAACATGCATGAATTTTTCTACAGCGATGTCATAGTAAAAGTAATGTGTCGCTCGCCTACAAACTCAAGCGACATGTTTACATTACTTTTTATATTACTTTTTATAAATGAAAAGATGTATTACCATTCAGGAATGAAAAGATGCACTACAAGGGATACATAATATCTTGCATTACCTTTCTAGAATGAAAAGATGCATTGCAAGGAACACATTAAATTGTACATAACATTTCATGAATACATATCTGTAATAACTTTCCTTGTGGAATAACAAGGACATTAATGCGCCATGAGGCTCTACAGCGGTAGAAGAGAGAAGGTCCTATTTTTGAATGTTCTCGCCATTCAGCTCGTCATGTCGACCAGCTCCTGGATTCCTTAACTGTGAGTTTTGAAATGTAAACCTTTTTCCCATATATTTTAAATGGCGAAGAAGTGAACATTTCAAAACTCACTGAGTATAGGTCCACGTGGGCGTACAACCAAGATGAGTGCACACAAAAAAAATAACATAAATCAAACCTAAACAAAAAAGGCAACGGCGTCGTAGGTACTCCAGACGGTTTCTGGAAAGCCTCACAGCAGCAGGGAAAGCGATAGAGATGCACGAAAAAGAACAGCGGCCACAGCAGAGGTTTATTATTTAATTTCAATATGTATTTATGTTTTCGATTGTTTCTTTTTCGATTGTAGCTTTTTTTTTGGAAGTTTGAATTTTTTTACAAAGCCTGCTTCTGTGAGAAGCAAATTTTCAAACTACAAATAAAAAGCGACACATTACTCCCTTCCTTGCTTTTGGTATACTCTTTTCTTATAACAAAATTCGTACATCTTTTCATGCACGAAAAACAATTTTTTTTAAAACTACAAATCAAAAATTGAGCGACACATTACTCCCTTCCTTGCTTTTGGTATGATCTTTTCTTATAACAAAATTCATACATCTTTTCATGCATGGAGAAAAGTAATGCATTACCTACTGGAAATAATGAAAGTACTTACACTCAGAAAAACTCATAAAATAATCATATTTATGCACGTGCTCAGAAAAGCTCATATAACGATCATATTTGAAGACATGCATGGATGAAGGGGGTATGTCGCATTCTCACTCAATTTCTGTTTTTGGCATTGGTGAATAGTGTTTATGCAGATCTATATTTCTGTCTTATCAGAATCTGCCTATCGTGAAAATTGTGGAAGATAATTCATGGATGAAGGGGGTATGTACACAACTTTTCAATATGAATTGTGGAAGAAATACCCCCTTCTCTGATTTTTTCATATAAAACACTAAATATAAACTTATGCTTTTTATTGCATATTATGCAACGTCTTTTATGGCTTTGCATAATTTTTTTGTCAGTTTTCCATAAAGATTCGAAAAAACCTCAAATGTTTAAGCAAAACTTTAAAGTCGATTTTCTCGTTTCACTCAAAATGCGGCATACCCCCTTCATCCATGCATGTCTTCATTTATGCGCATATTCAGAAAAACTCATAAAAAAGTTCAAGCTGGTTTGCTGGGAAGGGAAATACGCTCATTTCGGGCTCATAAATGAGCTCATAAAGAGACTGAGCGCTCCAATTCTTTACTCCTTTCGGACTTTTTTACGACTCCGATTGTTTGCTGGGGTGTACACCCAAAAATCAAAATGAGTTTGATATTTTGTAGAATGACGGCGAGTCAACACGTACACAGATGACTCGAGTAGCTCCCAAATGTCCCACAATAGAAAAGAAAATGAATTAAAAAAAGGTTTGGGGAAAGAAATTGGAATTTTTTGTAATGGGGGCAACAAAGGCTATTACCTTCAGAAAGCATTTTACTTTTTGTCAACAATGTTGAGGCAGAGGCCAGGTTAAGAGATGGCACTATTGATGCAATAATTTCTTTAAGATCACACTACAGACGTCAGAAAAAGTAATTTTTCTCTAAGTCAAATGGCATTCATTATTATTTTTATCTACAATGAAATTTTTATTATTACTATGCATACCTGATTTGTCGGAGACCAAATGAAAAAATTTAATTAAAACATAACTATGTACGTAGTTTTCGCCACTATCGATTAAAAATTTGTAGTCATTTATATACATAAGTCGTTATTAATGTATAAAATATGCTATTTGTACCTGTATATTTAATGTAAATTTTTTTTTGTAAGTCGATATTAATCAAATATGTAAGTATATTTGGCTATGTTTACCAGTAGAAAAAACAACTTATGTTTCAAGTTCAATAGTAACTTTGAGTTCCAAATTTAATGTTACTTTTCGTTCGTTATAAAAATGACTGCCTTATATATGTACATACTTAAATGAATTACCATAACTTAGTCTACATTATTACATACATATGGGGAGCCATTTTTAGCAACAAAAACATTGGGGACAATCCCGGGATCCCGGGATTGAACTTTCTAATCCCGAAAATCCCGAGAGGCTAGAAATCCCGGAAATTGGATTCCCTAGTATAGACCAAAATGTATTAAACAAAGTGTGATTGAATTTGACGTTGGTCTCAATCGGAACCAGGGTATAATGTCAAACAGAAAAAATATTTTAACCCGCTTGAAAACAATTTTTTCAGTTTATAAACTTTTAGAAAAAAAATTGCAAGTTAACTCTTGTTTTAATTTTTCAATATTTATATTTTACCTTTAATTCAAATTAGCAAAAAGAAAGGATATTTTGTAGCAAATTTAGAAGTATTTTATTGATAGTACAAAAACTTCGGTGCCAGTGAAGAACGGTTGGAATTTAACTGTTTTGTAGGTTAAGGTAAGAAAACTGTAACCGAACACTTTTCACAAAAATCACGGATGTTATAAGAGTTAATTATTGCTAATATTAAAGAAAAGAAAATGATACCCAATTTTCATGAGCTGCGCCATAACGGATTAATTCATTTGTTTACATTAGTTTGACATTATAGCCCCTTACAAGAGAATAATATTTAACTGTCAATCACACTTTATTGAATACATTTTGGTATAGACCCTATAAATGTGATGAGCAAGTTCAAAAGAGAAGTTGCAGATAATGGGAGAAATTAATAAAAAAAAAAGCTTTTGCTTTTTCGAAACCTCTCAACTTTTGAAAGTTTCTTCCCAGTGGGAAAAGGTAATGTACAGCAATGCATAAAGTAATGTATAGCTCCTATAGACTATACATGAAAACATGCATGAATTTTTCTACAGCGATGTCATAGGAAAAGTAATGTGTCGCTCGCCTACAAAACTAAAGATACATGTTTACATTACTTTTTATATTACTTTTTATAAATGAAAAGATGCATTACCTTTCAAGAATGAAAATATGCACTACAAGGGATACATTATATCTTGCATTGCCTTTCTTGGATGAAAAGATGCTTTACAAGGGACATATTTAATTTTGCAAAACATTTTATAAATTTCCTCGTGGAGTAACAAGGACATTAAGACACAGTGAGGCTCTACAGCGGGGGAAGAGTTAAGGTCCTATTTTAAATGTTTGAATGACGAGCTCGTCATGGGCTACGACCAAGATGAGTGCACCCAAAAAAATATAATATAAAAAAAACTCCAAAACCAAAAAGGCACCGGCATCAGGAGCAAACAGTCCAGTCGACTCTCGACTTCTGATAGGCCTCACAGCAGCAGCAAAAGCGATGAAGATGTAAGTAACGAGCAGCAGTTCCAAAATAAATTTAAATTGTATTTTTTTTTTATGTTTGAAAGTTGTGTATTTTTTTTTTTTGAAGTTTTCAAACTACAAATAAAAATAGAGCGACACATTACTCCCTTCCTTGCTTTTGGTATGATCTTTTCTAACATCAAAATTCGTACATCTTTTCATATGTGCAAATCATCTTTCCATGCACGAAAAACAATTTTTTATAAAACTACAAATCAAAGATTGAGCGACACATTACTCCCTTCCTTGCTTTTGGTGTGATCTTTTCTTATAACAAAATTCATACATCTTTTCATGCATGGAAAAAGGTAATGCATTGCCTACTTTCCCACTGGGTTCATACAAATTGATGTCAAATTTGTTAAAATTTGAGAAAAAGCAATTGAGTTTTTTTATTAATTTATCCCAATGAGAAACAAAACTTTCTGTGTGTAAACCGGGACCAAAGGGTTTTGTATTTCCACAAAGCCAATGTAAAGAAAATTATGAATCAGAAACATTAGAGCGAGATCCCAGGGCCGCCAGACATCACTTATTTTCTGATGGATGAAACCAATACTGCTGGATAGTCCTCCCCGAATCTAGAACGAATGTCAAAATCTCAAAGCTGTACCTAGGTCTTGGGCCTAGATATCAGGGGTCAAAGTCGCAAAAAAAATGACCCTAACTTCACTTATTTTCTAATGGATGATTTTCACATATTTGTCGTAGATTACCACCCCGCGTCAGTATCAAGTGTTGTTAGAACCGCACCATGGTCTATGCTCCAGCCATACACCCTAAGTTCGCGGATTTTCCTATGAAAATTAATTCCGTTTTAACAATTTAACATATTTGGCCAACTTTGGCTGCTTTTATCTACCCAATTTTTACCCATTTTTTGTAGAACACTACCCTCAAGTATTATCGAGCATTTTTGGACATCGTCCCATGGCAAAAACTTCAGCCAGACACCTCAAAACTCGGAAATTTTCATAATTCTTACTGCGCTTTCACAGGTTTGAGCGGATCGGTCACACTTGGGCATATTTTAAATAGCGGATCTTTACACATGTATCACACAACACTACTCCAAGGTAAAATATGCCATTTCCTGGCATCATCCCATGACAAAGCTTCAGCCAGACACCTCAAAGTTCGGGAACGTTTCTTTTCCAATTACTTTGCTTTCTCTTGTTCAATCAAGTTTGTCCATCTTTTACTGCTTTTAAATGACGGCTCTTTACACATGTGTTGTAGGACACTACTCTCAAGTAATATCAAGTATTCTTAGACTTCGTCCCATGGGATTTTTTGTAATTCTTATATCGACTTCACTTGTTTAAGCGAGTTTGTTCAACTTTGGATATGTTAAAATGGCGGATCTTTGCACATGTATCGTAAAACACTACCCCTAAGTATTATCAGGCATTTCCAGACTTCTTCCCATGAAAAAAACTACAGCCAGACACCTCAAAGCACAAGGACTTTTCATCATATTTAATGCGCTTAGACATGTTTAAGCGGGTTAGACAACTTTGGCTGCTTTTAAATGGCTGATCGTTACACATATGTCGTACAATACTACCCTTAATTGATATCAGTCATTTTTAGACTTCGCCCCATTACAAAAACTTCAGCCAGACACCCCAAAACTGAGGAATTTTCCTAATTTTTACTGCGATTTCACTTGTTTAAGCAGGTTGGTCCAACTTTGGCTACTTTTAAAGGGCAGATCTTTTTACATGTATCGTAGAAGACTTCCCTTAAGTGGTATCAGACATTTTTAGACTTAGTCCCATGACAAAAACTTCTGCCAGACACCCCAAAACTGAGGAATTTTACTAATTCTTACTGCGCTTTCACTTGTTTAAGCGGGTTGGTACAACTTTGGCTGCTTTTAAAGAGCAGATCTTTTCACATGTGTTGTAGAAGACTACCCTTAAGTGGTATCAGACATTTTTAGACTTCGTCCCATGGAAAAAACTTCAGCCAGACACGTCAAAGCAGAGGAATTTTTTGAATTCCTACGGCGCTTTCACATGTTGTCCAAATTGGCTTGATCATGTCCTATAGAGATCAATTGTACCCATTTTGGTCATGGGACGAAGTCTAAAAATGTCTGATACCACTTAAGGGTAGTCTTCTACGACACATGTGAAAAGATCTGCCCTTTTAAAGCAGCCAAAGTTGGACCAACCCGCTTAAACAAGTGAAATTGCAGTAAAAAAAAGGAAAATTCCTCAGTTTTGGGGTGTCTGGCTGAAATTTTGTCATGGGGCGAAGTCTAAAAATGACTGATACCACTTAAGGGAAGTGTTGTACGACACACGTGTAACGATCCGCCATTTAAAAGCAGCCAAAGTTGTTTAAACCCACTTAAACATGTCTAAGCGCATTAAAAATGATGAAAAGTCCCTGTGCTTTGAGGTGTCTGGCTGCAGTTTTTTTCATGGGATGAAGTCTGGAAATGCCTGATACTACTTAGGCGTAGTGTTTTACGACACATGTGCAAAGATCCGCCATTGTAACATAGCCAAAGTTGAACAAACTCGCTTAAACAAGTGAAATCCATATAAGAATTACAAAAATTCCCGAGTTTTGAGGTGTCTGGCTGAAGTTTTTGCCATGTGACGATGTCTGGAAATGCCTGATACTACTTAGAGGTAGTGTTTTACGATACATGTGTAAAGATCTGCTAGTTTAACATAGCCAAAGTTGAACAAACTCGCTTAAACAAGTGAAATCGATGTAAGAATTACAAAAATTCCCGAGTTTTGAGGTGTCTGGCTGAAGTTTTTGCCATTAGACGAAGTCTAAGAATACTTGATATTACATGAGGGTAGTGTCCTACAACACATGTAAAGATCCGTGATTTAAAAGCAGTAAAAGTTGGACAAACTTGATTGAACAAGAGAAAGCAAAGTAATTGGAAAAGAAAAGTTCCCGAACTTTGAGGTGTCTGGCAGAAGTTTTTGTCATGGGATTATGCCTGGAAATGGCTGATTCTAACTTAGGGTAGTGTTCTGTGACATATGTGTAAAGATCCGCTATTTAAAAGCTGCCAAAGTATGACCAATCCGCTCAAACCTGTGAAAGCGCAGTAAGAATTATGAAAATTCCCGAGTTTTGAGATGTCTGGCTGAAGTTTTTGCCATGGGTCGATGTCCAAAAATGCTCGATAATACTTGAGGGTAGTGTTCTACAAAAAATGAGAAAAATTGGGTAGTTAAAAGCAGCCAAAGTTGGCCAAATATGTTAAATTGTTAAAACGGAGTTAATTTTCATAGGAAAATCCGCGAACTTAGGGTGTCTGGCTGGAGCATAGACCATGTACGGGTCTAACAACACGATACTGACGCGGGGTGGTAATCTACGACAAATATGTGAAAATCATCCATCAGAAAATAAGTGAAGTTAAGGTCATTTTTTTGCAACTTTGATCCCCGATATCTAGGCCCAAGACCTAGGTACAGCTTTGAGATTTTCACATTCGTTCTAGATTCGCGGAGGACTATCCAACAGTATTGGTTTCATCCATCAGAAAATAAGTGATGTCTGGCGGCCCTGGGATCTTGGTTTACATAGCGCCATACCCTAGGACCTACGTAGATGCATGCATACTTATGTATGTACGTATAAACAGGTGAAAAAGCCACCCTGCCGTTAATCGCAATAAAATCGGTACATTCGTTGGCTTTCTTCAAGCACTCTACCATATAAATAAATGAACTATGTATGTACGTCAAAACTGCATATTTGTTGAGTGAAAAAAAGCATTTACATCCGTATGTACAAATGTATATATGTATGTGTGTTACCGTTTAAGTTAATAGCTGTCAGTGTGAAGACGTTACACTGGTCGTCAGGCAATAGTGATTACGGTGCATCCGACCTCCTTTTTTTTAAAAAAAATCTGTTTCAGTGGCAAAAAGCAAAGGAAAGGAAGTACACAACTTGACCTATTATTAAAGTAAAAAGGAAGCGAAATTTCGACTTGTGGAGGCCCGATAGTCTACCTTTGCAAGGGAATAATTGAGCGAAAGGTGTAATTTGTTTGATTTATTGCTATTATTAAAACACAAAATTTTGGTATATTAGAAAAAGGGATTGAACGAATTTTCAAAATTTGTTAAAATTGCATTCAAAAAGAACAAAATATCACAATGAGTGGAAGTGGCTTAAACTTCTTAAATAAGTTATGTCGACATACAAAGTGACTGCTTGAACTTCCATTGTCTTTACTGTATATGTTGCTTGAATGGGAAATTATAGTTGAAACTACAAATGCAAAACCATGAAAATGCATCCACTCAAATTTTACAATTGAGACAAAAAACTGTTTAACAACGTTTAACGTTATTTGAGATTGCATAAAACCCTCATGTCTTTTACTAATGAATGGAACCGGGTACCCATATGCCCTGCTAAGCAAATCTCATTTCTGACCAAAGTGTAGATTACGCGGTTTTGCATTTATGCGTCACGTAATTTTGCATTATCACCGACAAAATATGCAATAGTAGTCCCCCTGTCACAAAACATACTATGTAGTATACAACTAGAATTTCGTGACTGGTATAGAACTAGTCAGAAACGGACTGAACTTGCACCTAAATGTCCAGAGTTGTAAAAATCGGTAAGGATTTTTTTTTCTTAAATTATTCTGTTTTGGGCTCCAGGGCTCAAAACTGTGACCTTGCCCATGTGAGTAGAACACTTTCCATGGCGCCCGATCTCATATAAGCTATTTTAAAGTTAATTTGCCCTGTTTTGAACTGGGTTGAGAATAGTATCGAAATCTGACAGTGACATCGCGTAGGACATCGCCGTTGCTTATATGAAAAAAAGGCAGTGGGCTGGTGAAAAAACAAGTTGGTTACTTACGCCCATAAAAATTTAAGTCAGACAGCTGCCTAAGTATAAAAGATTGTCTTTCCGAAATATGATCAAATCAATAGCCTGATGATATCAGTAAAGCAAATAAGGTTTAGTTGTAAGTGATTAACATGTTGCAAGTCCTTGGATTGAATAAAAGTATATGACTTGTATCTAAATTTGATGGTGGGTTTACATATTATTTAATGTAGCCAGCCGATCGATTGGTCAATCGCTTTATAGTTTATTCGACCACTCGGCTCAGCTTGTGGTAATTTGTGGTCGTTTTTTACTAATCTTAGGTCACGAACGTGTCCCGCATACCCAAGAGGCAATGTTCATGTCAAAGAAATGTTTGTACCAATTCAGATTTTACAGATTTTTCATAGGATCGTATTATTATTCCTGTTTTAACAGCAAACAACTCATATTGGTTGGCTTTGATGAATACATTTGGGGTGCAATTCGAACTTCTATTTGAAAAACCAATACAAAATTTGTATTAGATAGCAGTGATGATAAATGATATACACATACACTCTTGTGTACATAGATTTAAGTTATTGTCTGGAAAGCTTTTGTGCAGATAAATCTACTTATATATAACACTTTTATAAAGACAATACGTATGGGGCAATCATCACACCGAAGCTATCGGCTAAACCACTAATTTGTTCTTTGCTTGAAATCAGCCAAGCGACCCGTATTGCGGAAGGAGTCATGCGTGAAGGCGCACGCCAATGTCTACAATAATAAAAGTAAAGCCAACAATTGCAAGCACAAGCAGTCGCCGGACATCTTGTGGCCCAGTATGTCCAACATACCGCCATAAATCAATGTCAGCCATAATCATTTAAAATCAATCAAAATCCAAGTGAACCAACGAATAAGTAAGAGTGAGAGAATAGGTTGTAACTTAGAAGCTAGACGATTGAACAATTGGTAGTAGATTGGAGTCAGAATCTACACAGTACACAATATGTATTTCCACCACCACAACCACCAACGCCAGTTCGCATGTGGAAAATTATTTGGCTGCCATCACGAACTGGGCATTGAATGTTAGAAATGTCCACTGCTGATGGCAGTTCCGCTTGATTGGCTTAGTTTTTCAAACAGTAATCGTTCTTGATTTTGCTGTTGTTGAAGATAGTTACCGAACACTTTTTTCATTATTACTTCGGAGCATATTCCCACCTGATAAGTTGGTGTGCACCAGTACCAAGTAACACCGCACTGTGCTGCATCATTGTGTCAACATTCAAAAGTTTTCCATAAGAAAGGCCATATTTTTTTGGAAAAAAATAAAACACAGTAATTCGTTGAAAATAGAGTACAGTCTTAAAACGGAATGCGCAAAACAAATATCGCACGCTAAATAAAAAAAAGCGACAACTGAAAATAAGAGCACAAATCAAGAACAGGCACAGCTCAAAATCAGAGCAAGTCTCTTTTGTAAAAATTTTCATTCCAGTAGTTTTTGAGGTAAAGAAAGACAGGAACATAGGTTTTTTTTTGGTTTATCTAAATCTCATTTTAGTAGACATGAAAGGGAAAAAATCCAAAAATATACAGAATATACTTTTCTGCAGCCATTTAAAAGGGGATTTTTTTTAAGATTTCTCCAGAATGGAAAATATTTTCCCTTTCATGTCTACTACACTGAACCAAAAATGTTCATGTATCCAAAGAAACCGTACATGGATTTTAAGAATTGTTCATTAAAACCTCTGCAAAGAACTTTTTCATTGAAATTTAAGAATATTTCTTAGAATATAAGGACTTTTTCTTAAAATATGTAAACAAATCCTCAGAGAGCATGAATTCATTCATAAATTGTAAGATAATTTTCTAAGAATCTATGATTTTTTTCTTGTATTATAAGAAATATCAGCATGAACTTCTATGAAACTTTGTTCTTAAAAAACATGTATTTTTTCGGTTCAGTGTACTAGGAGAGTTAGATAAACTAAAAGAACCTATGGTTCGCGCCACTTC
This sequence comes from Campiglossa producta, assembly GCA_964058755.1. Lineage (NCBI taxonomy): Eukaryota > Metazoa > Arthropoda > Insecta > Diptera > Tephritidae > Campiglossa > Campiglossa producta. The sequence continues at coordinate 62,730,667 of CAXKVI010000001.1, read as the reverse complement.
CGTGCCTGGACTATAATTATACCTTTCATGAACATGAAATGGTATTATAACTTTGGTCCGATGTTTGTAAATATGAGAAGAAGAAGAGATAGACCCATCAATAAGTATACCGAAATGATCAGGATGACGAGATGAGTTGATTTACCATGTCCGTCTGTCCGTCTGTCCGTCTGTCCGTCTGTCTGTCTGTCTGTCTGTCTGTCTGTCTGTTTGAACGCAAACTAGTCCCTCAGTTTTTGAGATATTTGGCTGAAATTTGGTATGCGGCCACCATTTTCCAATATAGGAATCATTTGTCGGAACCAGTAAGATCGGACCAATATAACATATAGCTCCCATACAACCGATTATTCCGATAAACGGATTTTGAGCTATAACTCCTGTAATTAAACACGAAGGAACGTGAAATTTTATAAGTGTTGCTATTTTTATATGTGAAATATCGATGCTGAAAATCATAGAGATGGGATAAATATTTCACATAGCTCCCATACAATCGATTATTCCGATAAACGGATTTTGGGCTATAACTCCTGTAATTAAACACGTAGGAACGTGAAATTTTGGACGTATTGCTATTTTTATATGTGAAATATCGATGTTGAAAATCATCGAGATTCGATAAATATTTCACATAGCCCCCATACAATCGATTGTTCCGATAAACGGATTTTGGTAGATAACTCCTGTAATTATATAGGTAGGAACGTGAAATTTTGGAAGTATCGCTATTTTTATATGCGAAATATCGATGTTGAAAATCATTGAGATGGCATAAATATTTCACATAGCTCCCATACAATCGATTATTCCGATAAGCGGATTTTGGGCTATAAGTCCTGTAATTAAACACATAGGAACGCGAAATTTTGGAAGCATCGCTATTTTTATATGTAAAATATCGATGTTGAAAATCATTGAAATGGGATAAATATTTCACATAGCCCCCATACAATCGATTGTTCCGATAAACGGATTTTGGTAGATAACTCCTGTAATTATATCGGTAGGAGCGTGAAATTTCGTAAATGTTGCTATTTTAGAATGTGAAATGTCGATGTTAAAAATCAATGAGATTGGACCGTATGAGCTAAAGTTTCGGTATGAGCTAAAGTTAAATTCACACAGGCCGTACTGGGGATCAAACAGTGAAAATCGTGACGCTTATTCATGAAAGGTATTTAGCCTTCGGCACAGCCGAAGACAGCTTTCCTTAATTGTTTTTTTTTTAATGTACCTCCTCTTGATTTAGTGTACAACACTGAGGTAGGATACAAATATACGTTTCTAAGGCATTTCTATTCGACTTTAGCAACGGACAAGCTTGTGACGCCATGGTTGTTGAAAAGGGTGGACAAGGCACATCATCAGTAGGTAGGGTTGCCAGATTCTGAAGTGGAAAAAGAAGGACATTTCTATTTCGATAGAAAAAAAAGAAGGACAAACGTAAAAAAAGGAGGACGGTTTTTTTGTGAACAATTTATTGTTGTAAATTAACAAAAATCGAACATACATTTATTCTCATATTTGAGATCGCTTTCATACATATTTTAGGTACAAACAAAGAAGGATATCTAGGATATCAAAAGACGAATAAAGTATTATTACTAATTAAAAATCAATATACACTGATCCGTTACTTTTGAAAGTGGTACAAGTCAACTGTTTGGTGTACTGAGTTATTGAAGGTTTTGCGTTTGGACTAATCCCAAAACATTGCTAACGGCCAACATACAAATACCTTAATGATAGAACCTTATTTGACATTTATGAAATCTTTTAAAAACTTTGAGAAATGCCAAAGTTTTAAAAGATTCTCAAACAACAACAAATGCGAACATTTTTTTCTAACTGCCGTTGTTTGGCCTTTCATTTAAAAATTTTTTAGAAGCATAAAAAAATCATGGTCGACCAGAAGAGAGAAAAGTTCTACTTCTAAGGTATTTGTATCATGCCTTTACTCTGTAGACATTTTTATGTCATATGTTTATTAGGGTGGCCCAAAAAAACCAACTTCCAAAATTCACGCCGGGCACCCCTCCATTTTTTTTATCAATATACCTCTGTAATTTTTTCAGATTTTATGATGGATGAGTAAAGGGTGCTCAATGAACCCTAAATTTTGCGATTTATATGAGAAAGTCAAAAAAATAAAAAAATAATATTAATATATTAAGTGTGTTTCTTTGTTGCAGGGGTTGGAAATATGTAAGACAGATGCTAAAAAATATCATCAATATGATCTAGATTCATAAAACTTAATAATTTTGTTTCTTCCTAGGAAAATTACGGGTTTTTCAATTTTTTTAAATAATGTTATACGTCCTTGGGCACTCTCTTGTCGTTGGAATATTACCTAGGTTCAAACTCTCCCAGAATAAATGTAGGGGGTGCCTAGATCTGTAACCTAATTTGCTTTTTCGCCTATATAATATGGGCCACCCTTATGTATATACATATATTTGAACTTATTCATATTTAAATGCAAAGAAACAAAAAATAAATGCATAGATAATACTGCACTACTATAATTTTTCATGAAAATATAGGTGGGCAGTTAAGAGCTTTGAACCGTAGAAGGCTGCCGGGCCGGACGGGATTATCCCCGCGCAACTTATTTATTTATTTATTTATTTATTTAAAGTCGACTAACAAGATCGGTCGACTAACATAGAATACAGGGTAATTATACAAAAATAAAGATGAGTAAAATTAACAATATATCGAACATTAAACAGCCAACAAGTAAAAAAAAATACATTAAAAAGAAAATTTACTGCATTGTGCAACGTTACATATAAATCAAGTTAAATTTAACGTATCAGGTAAGGCTAAAAAGTATTGCCTTACGTATGGCAGCAAACGAACATTCAATGCTAATACATTTGTACAAGTCGTTATAGAACGAGCACCAGACACGTAAAGGATCGTTTTTAATATAATTGAGACGGCAGTTGAAATGGCACATAGTGTCTAGACGACCTGACAGGGACTGAAAAATTTAGCCGGCATAGAAGGGCGGAAGAATCGATCTCGCCGAGAATTAATTTGTGAACGAACAATACTCCGAGCAATATTCTTCGATTTTCCAGGCTTGGCAAATTGATAAGAAGCAGCCTGCTTCTATATGGTGGAAGGTGCAGATTTGGGTTCCAATTAAGTGCTCGAAGAGCAAAAATTAGAAATTGTTTCTGCACCGACTCAATTCTATTTATATGAGTGTTATATGTTGGACTCCAGACACAGGAACAGTACTCTAGTATTGGACGAACCAGCGACGTAAATAGGACCTTGGTGAGGTAAGGATCATTGAACTCTCTAGCCCAGCGTTTAACGAAAGCGAGAGTGCTCCTTGCTTTATTTGTAATCGAGGCTATATGGGAACTAAAGCTCAGTTTCGAGTCAAACAGAACGCCCAAGTCACTAACCTCGGATATACGCTCCAAATGAGTGCCATATAGAACGTACGATGTTAGAAAAGGCTTAACACGGTGGAAGGTCATAAGTTTGCACTTGGAACACGTTGGAGACATCAGCTAAATGGCTGGCATTTCTCTTCACAGCCTGCCTCCCTCTCAACCACATTCCGGGCTCCTGGAGAAGCGCCACGGTAGTGTTTATCCCTAAGGCTGGGAAGGCATGCCACTACGAGCCAAAAGACTACAGACCGATCAGTCTCTCGTCCTTTGTACTCAAAACCTTTGAGAGGATACTAAGCGACTACCTCTCAACGACTATTGATAGCAACCTTATGTCTAGCTATCAGCATGCATACACCAAGGGTAAATCAACAGAAACTGCTCTGAACAGCCTAGTATCTGTCATTCAGAAATCGCTGTGTGAAAAGGACTACTGTTTCGTGGCCTTCCTAGACATTGAGGGGGCTTTAAACAATATAAGCCCGGAGGCTATCAACTCCGCTCTAACTAATCTGGGCGTAGATAGACCTCTAACTGGTTTAATTGACCAACTTATAGAAAATAGCTTCTTCACTTGGTACGGTTGAGTTATCACGCTATGTCACAAGGGGAACGCCCCAGGGTGGTGTTCTTTCCCCGCTTTTATGGTACCTCACAGTCAACTCGTTGCTACGTGACACAAGCTGGGGGGCGGGAAGATAGTGGCATATGCAGACGATTTAGCTATTGCATTCAGAGGCAAGTTCCCACAAACTCTGTGTGACCTGATGCAAGTAGCACTGCGAGAAGTTTCGACGTGGTCCTCTCGCTGCGGGCTTAGTGTCAACCCGGGGAAAGTGGAACTGTCCTCTTCACCAACCGCTACAAAATACCGCCAATAAGCCTACCAGAACTAGATAGCACGCGCTGAGCAAGGCAACATACCTGAATCTGTTGTGGAAAGTCCATAGATCCAATATGATCTGTAAAAGCGGTGCGCTAAGGACAACGCCCACAAAGCCTTCCAGGTCATTCTGGGCATTTTGCCACTTGATCTGAAAGGGTTTCGGTCAGCGGCGGCATCAGCTCTGCCCCTAAGGGAAACCTCCAGTTGGGGTACGGGTACTATTGGACACTCCAGTATTCTGGAATCTTACAGCTTTTCCCTCTAAGAACATATCGTTGTGCGACCACTACTGTCGGGGATAGCTGTTTCAAAATAAATATTCCCAGCAGAGAAGACTGGGAGAGGACGGAGTTGTGTGCCGAAACAAATGGTGGCACTTCCATATACACCGACGGCTCGAAGTTGGACGGAAGAGATGGAGGAGGGGTTTATTCAAGGGATTTGGACCTTGAGCTCTCCTTCAGACTACCTGATCATTGTAGCGTCTTCCAGGGGGAAGTCTCGGCAATCCTGGACGCCGCGGCCTGGATAAGCAAACGTGTTATCGGAGAAGATATCGCTATTTTCAGCGATAGCCAAGCGGCCATCAAATCCCTTGGCTCATACACGTTCAACTCTGAACTGACGCTCAGCTGTCGTCGATCTCTTCAGGAGATGGCCCAACAGAACCGCGTTAACATCAAATGGGTCCCGGGACATAGGGACATTGAGGGAAACTGTAAGGCAGACGAGCTTGCCAGGCAGGGCATAACCAAGCAGGTTCTTCAGGATAAAGAGCGCTTAGTTATGCCGTTTGCCACATGCAAACTAATGCTGAAGGAGCACACACTCCGTCAATCCAACGAAAGATGACTGCAATCCCCAGGGTGCCGGATATCGAAACAAACCTGGCCAAAATGGGATCTTAAATGGTCTAGACGCATATATGCTTTGACTAGGAGGAAAATCTCCATATTTATAGGGGTATTATTAATAATAATAATAATAATAATATTATTAACCGGTCACTGCCTCATTGGTAGGCATGCAGAAAGGCTAGGTGTGCCCTACCGACGATGCTACAGGAGTTGCAAAGATGATGAGGAGAAGGAAACAGTGGAGAACCTCATCTGCAACTGTCCGGCTTTAAGCGACGCGAGAACGCGCTTTTTGGGAGTTCCCTTCCTGGACATAAAGGACTTAATGGCCTTCCTAAAGTCATCTAAGTGGTTCGAGGAGGAGTAACGGTGGCTATGTGGAAAATCCCAAAATCTCAGGGATTTTCCATATGGCTGGCTCCCGGGACTGACTTTCCTTTTGTTGGTGGTATCACAACGGGCCTTTCAAAACAGGCCTAAGTGTGCCTCTGCGGCAGCCACTTGCACCTAACCCTAACCTAGATGAAAATACATTAAAATTTTGAACTTAAAACTTTATGCAAAACTCCAAAAAAATTGGCGAAACTCGACGAATCTCATCAAAAAAGTTTTAAGATTTTTTTCGAGTATACTAGATACTAATCTCAAGCTCCTAACAAAAAACGGAAAAAGAAGGACAAAAAAAGGGCAAAAGAAGGACAAAACTTAAAAAAGAAGGACATTTCTACACTTTTTCTTTTGGTAGGACAGGGAAGGACATTGCAATAAAAAGAAGGACATGTCCTTCCGAAAGAAGGACGTCTGGCAACCCTATCAGTAGGTAGGTACTTTATTTTTTTTTATACAACTTAAAATCACGAAAGTAAGTAAAACCTAGACAAATATCCTCTACTGAAGTTTATTTATCCAATTTTGAAGGCAAGCAATAACACAGCTAAGAATGTTTAATGATGACATAAATTTGTCAACTGTTTATACGAACGCACCTTAATCGATAGCAAAGAAATCGTCTTGAACTGACAGTTCGCAACAGTGAATGTGAAAACTTCAAGTTGTGCCTTTGCTACTGGTCAGGCCGCAAAAAATTGCGTCATCGAAATTAGGGCGTTTAGAATTATCGCTGCTAGAACTCGTATTAGCATTACTTGCCTTTTCTTGAATGTTTCTACAATAAATGGCCGCATGACCGCTTTGAGTGATCTAAACGGGGTTAAACTGACGTTGTTATTATATGTACATACTTAAATCGCAAACACGGCATCATTTGAGCTGTTTTACATTGGCACCAAGATCAGTGATCGAATGTCGCATATTCAGGTCGTGATCGAATGTCGCATATTCAGGTCGTATAAAGCTTCACGGTGCGAGTAATGGCAGCACCACCGGCGTCGTAATTATCGTAAACACCTTGAGTAATAATTAAAGAAGAGTAAAAACTAGAGAAGAGAAAAACTAGTTGAAAATGTCATTTACAGCTGTGCATAGTGCAAAAGTTATCACACGTCAATTACCCATTAAGGTTCTTGCTGGGCAATTCTAAATGTGGAACAGCCGCAGGGTTGCTATTTTTAGGAACTGTGGATTGTATTTTTCGGCAAATGATATCAAATGTAATGGAATTCCAAATTTGGAAAATGAGATTTGTATGGAAAAAGCGACAAATTTGCAATTTTTCGCCAAATTAACCAAATTTGGTGCAGTGTAAATGTACTATAAGATATCTAATATTTACCGTGATATATAAAAATAAATAGAGTGTAAGTAGAGCTATGCCAAATGTCAGTAGTCACTAGACGGAATCGGGCTATTGATCCAGACTTCATTTAGAGTGTTGGAAGGCTAGAAATTTAGGCATAGTTCCAAAACTTTTTGTAGTCGATATCTATGTGTACCTATGTAAAAGTTGCTTAGGTTTCTATTACATGGCAAATAAATAAAAAACAATAATAATTTAAATTTTTTCAAAATTATCTTACGAAGGACTAAAGCAGGTTTGATTGGTGATATGAATTGAAATATGGCGTATTAACAAAGTAATAAAGAAAGATAAAGAACTAGTTAGCAAAGCCATTTTGTTTTTGATGTAACATGAGTTACCATAGAAGTACATTTACATTGCTTATACTCGCCAAAGGCTAACCCCCTTATGCATAAAAAATAAAATAGGTGTATTAAACTCTTACAATTCAAAATTTGTATGGAAACGTCATTTTAAAAAGCCTTATAAACCAATTTTATTTTTTATGAATAGGCCGGTAATACTGTTAACAAGATAAAACTATAGAGAACTAATTTTCAACCAAAAAATAATGAAATTCTTCGATAATGGGGAAAAGTTACAAAGACTTTCAATCAGCAATAATGAAATTCCTTAAACGGGTACAGCTCAACGAGACTGCTTTACAGTTGAACAAGTGAAATTTTTCTCCCTCGCACCAAGATTAAAACAAAACAATTAAAAAGTCAAAGTTCGAACGAAAGCAAGTATAATACACCTAGTTGTGAGATCATGTGGCATCCCATGTATTATGCCGCCATTTTAAAGTTTTCAGAAGGCTTTTATGTTCTTGATAAATTTTGAATATTGAAAAATATTCAAGAAAAAATTAGTTGTGTCATGTATTATGGGTTAACTATCTGAAGTGAAGCTTGGTTGATATACATGGAAAGAGGCATTACTACCCTGCAGCGAAAGCAACTAGTTGAAAACTACATTAGAACTAGTTGGTGCACCGGGCCCAACTAGTCAGTGTTTTGTCTTTTTACCATATAAGCAACTGGTATTCTTTACGTGTTGATGTCCTACAAAATGTCAATTGTCAGATTTCAACCAGAACACAACAGTCATCTACTAGTCATGATATAGTAGAATTATACTAGTTGTAAAATACCAGTCCTATACTAGTTCAACCTGGACTAGTATGATTTCCATAAAACTTACTAGTCCAAAAAGGACTAGTACGAAATATACTAGTCTCATACTAGTCCAAAAAGCATTAAACCTGGACTAGTATGATTTTTCATGACCTACCCTTTATTTTATCATTTTCCTTTATTTTCGTGTTTATCCTTAAGAAAGCAGCGACTATTTGTATTTATCCTATCACGAAAAAGCATCTGTGAATTATAAGAGAAAAAGGATGCAAACGAAATTATTGAATTTTGTTTTTTTAACTGGTATGATTTCATTCAGAAAAATCTAGTTGTATACTAGTATGGAATGGATATTTCCTGACTAGTATGGGTTCAGCCAGAAAATTCTAGTTCTAGTTGTATACTAATATAAAATGGAAATTTCCTGACCAGTATGCCTTCAGCCAGAAAATTCTAGTTGTATACTAGTATGAAATGGATATTTCCTGACTAGTATGAGTTCATCCAAAAAAAGCTAGTTGTATACTAGTATGAAAGGGATATTTACTGACTTGTATGAATTCAGCCAAAAAATTTTAGCTGTATACTAGTATGAAAAGGATATTTCCTGAATAGTATGGGTTCAGTCAGAAAATTCTAGTTGTATACTAATATGAAATGGATATTTCCTGACCAGTATGACTTCAGCCAGAAAATTCTAGTTGTATACTAGTATGAAATGGATGTTCCCTGACCAGTATGAATTCAGCGGAAAATTCTAGTTGCATACTAGTATGAAATGGATATTTCCTTACTAGTATGAGTTCTGCCAGAAAAATATAGTTGTATACTAGTATTTTTCTGACTAGTTTGAGGTTTCGCTGCGGGGAGTTTTGTACTTGTATGACTTCAGCCAGAAAATTCTAGTTGTATACAATATGAAAAGGATATTTCCTGACCAGTATGACTTCAGCCAGAAAATTCTAGTTGTATACTAGTATGAAATGGATATTTCCTGACTAGTATGAATTCAGCCAGAAAATTCTAGTTGTATACTAGTATGAAATGGATATTTCCTGACCAGTATAAATTCAGCCGGAAAATTCTAGTTGTATACTAGTATGAAATGGATATTTCCTTACTAGTATGAGTTCTGGAGTGTAATGGGGTGTGGTTGCTGTGTGACCTTGCCCAATCCCGACTCCGAAACGAGTTGTGCGCTGTGTTTGGGACCCGCCACGTAAAAAACCTAATTCCAATGAAAAGAAAAATAACAAAGCCTCGGATGAGAACCCCCTTTAATGTTGACGACCCGGCAAAACGAATTACGGACTACGAGAAGGATATTAGGGCATGTACGTGGAATGTACGGACCCTTTCTAGGGAGCGTACCGCTGCCCGACTGGTTGATGTCCTCGTGAACGCAAAGGCTGACACCACCGCCCTGCAGGAAATGCGATGGACGGGGCAAGGAAAGACGACCATCGGTCCTTGTGACGTATACTACAGTGGCCAGACACGCGGCAAAGCGCGTGGTGTAGGATTTGTGGTGGGAAACAGACTTCGCCGCCAAGTACTAGCGTTCACGCCTGTGGACGAGCGTCTCGCTGCGATCCGCATCAAGGCGAGGTTTTTCAACATAACATTTATCTGCGCCTGTGCGCCGACTGAGGAGAAGGACGACGCAGAGAAGGACTCCTTCTACGATAAACTTGAACAAGCCTATGATCGCTGCCCCCTGCATGATAGCAAAATCGTGCTCGGCGACTTTAATGCCAAGGTGGGCAAGGAAGGAGTCTTTGGTCCTACAGTTTAAAAATTCAGTCTCCACGATATAACGTCCCCCAACGGCACTAGGTTGATTGACTTCGCCGCTGCTCGCAATATGGTCATCAGTAGTACCAGGTTCCAGCATAAGCGAATACACCAAGCCACCTGGCTGGCCCCTGATCAAAGAACAAGAAACCAGATTGATCATGTCATGATCGACGGCAGACACAGCTCCACCGTTCTAGACTTGCGTACCCTATGCGGTCCCAATATCGACTCGCACCATTATCTTGTTGCAGCCAAGATACGCAAACGCCTCTGCGCAGCGAAGAAAGTACGCAAAGCAACGGAAGGAAAGTTTGACGTCGAGAAGCTGCGCGTGACACAGACAGCTGACAATTTCTCCACTCGACTCTCACACCTGCTATCGGAGAGCAATCCTCGACCTAACGATGTAACCGAGCAATGGAAGCATATTTCTCACTCATTACGTACCGCCGCTGAGGCCACTATAGGGTTTCAGCGAGCCCGCAAGAACAACTGGTACGATGAGGAATGCACCACAGCCTCGGAAAAAAAGAACGCTGCATACAGGGAGACGTTGCGAGCGGGCGCAACCCACAGTGTATGGCAACCTATCGTGAGGCGAAGAAGGAAGAGAGACGCCTTATCAGAAAAAAGAAACGCTATCGTGAGGGGAAGAAGGAAGAGAGACGCCTTATCAGAAAAAAGAAACGTGAGACCGAAAGGCGTGAGTGTGAGGACCTTGTGATGCTGGCTGACAGGAACGATGCCCGAAAATTTTATGAAAAGATCCGGCGGATGACGGAAGGTTTAAAGACCGGGGCAAGTTCCTGTAAGGACAATAATGGCGACCTGGTAACTGACGTACAGAATGTACTTAAGTTATGGAGGGAGCACTTCTCCTCACTGCTAAATTGCGAGGGAGACGTTAAACCCTATACCCCAATCCCTGACGATGGAAAGGTCGTCCCACCACCTGACTATGATGAAGTGAGGATAGCTATATCCCGGCTCAAAAACAACAAAGCGCCTGGAAAAGACGGACTACCCGCCGAGCTGTTCAAACACGGAGGCGAAGAGCTGGTAAAAAGCATGCATCAGCTCTTATGCAGATTATGGTCAGACGAGTGCATGGCTCAAGATTGGAATTTAAGTGTGCTCTGCCCAATCCACAAGAAAGGCGATCCCGCTAACCGCACCAACTACCGCGGAATCAGTCTTCTTAATATCGCATATAAGGTTCTTACTAGCGTATTGTGTGAAAGACTGAATCCCATCGTAGACAAACTGCTTGGACCTTATCAGTGTGGCTTTAGACCTAGTAAGTCTACCATCGACCAGATTTTCACGATACGTCAAATCCTGGAGAAGACCCATGATAAAAGAATCGATACACACCACCTCTTTGTCGATTTTAAAGCCGCTTTTGACAGCGCAAAAAGGAGTTGCCTGTATACCGCCATGTCTTAATTTGACTTCCCTGCAAAGCTTATACAGCTTTGCCAAATGACGCTGAGAAATACCAACAGCTTCGTCAGATTCGGGAAGGACCTCTCTCAGCCATTTGAAACCAAACGAGGCTTCAGGCAGGGCGACTCCCTTTCGTGCGATTTCTTCAACCTGATGCTGGAGAAGATAATTCGAGCAGCAGAGCTAAACCGCAATGGCACAATCTTCTACAAGAGCATGCAATTGCTTGCGTATGCCGATGATATTGATATCATTGGCCTTAACAACTGCGCCGTAAGCGCTGCCTTCTCTGGGCTGGATAAAGAAGCGAAAAAAGTGGGTCTTGCGGTGAACGAGGACAAGACGAAGTATCTGCTGGAAGCCAAGTCACCGTTGATGGCTACAAGTATGAAACGGTGAGAGATTTCGTCTATTGGGGAACCAGCATTAACACCGAAAATAATATCAGTCTAGAAATCCAACGGAGAATCACTCTGGCCAACAAGTGTTACTTTGGACTAAGTAGGCAATTGAGAAGATTACGACAACAAAGATCACGCTCTACAAGCCTCTCATCATACCAGTCCTGATGTACGGCTCGGAATCATGGACAGTGTCAAGAGAAGATGAGATGGCCCTTGGAGTATTTGAGAGAAAAGTTCTCCGGAAGATTTATGGTCCTTCCCGTGATGCCAACGGCGAGTATCGAAGGAAATTTAACGATGAGCTGTACGAGCTTTACGCAGTAAATGGGTCATGTTATGCGAATGGAATAAATATAGTTTAAAAAAACTAAAACTCACGCTTTTAGAGAGTATTGAACTAAAAATTTGAAAATAATTTTAAATCCCTACACAGTAGTATTGTGGAAAAAGCGTGGTCCGCTTTGTTCCATAATCTTCGTTTTTTATTTAAATTATTTTTATTTTAGCGCGTGTTTTCGCTTTTTAAACTATATTTATTTTTACTTTTTAGTTAAATGTGTTATGAAGTAATCGATATATATATCGAAGTATACCGCAGTGCAAACGCAACCTCTGGGCTTCCACTTTCGTTTGATACCCATATTGTAGGCAATTTACAATATTATTGGACAACCTCATTTTAACCGATAACTCCGTTATCGATAAATATATCGAAATATTTCAAAGTCCAATAGAAACCTCTAGAACTTCCCTTTTGTTTGTTACCCAGATTGTAGGCATTATGACCGATAACTTAGTTATCGATAAATATAGCGAAGTCCAAATGCAACCTCCTATCGTTTGACACCCATATTGAAGGCACATTTCAAGGTTTTTGTGACAGTCATATGCCACTATCGGGTAGACTGAAGTAGAGTTACATACAAACAAGTAAACATACATATGAATGTATGTACAAGTAAAGCTAATGAAAGCGCAGTAAAGAACCACGCTTTTTCCACAATACTACTCTGTAGGGTTTTTAAAATTATTTTCAAATTTTTAGTTCAATACTCTCTAAAAGCGTGAGTTTTAGTTTTTTTAAACTATATTTATTTTTTACTTTTGAGTCAAATCTCCTATGAAATTATCGATAAATATATCGAAAAATACAGCAGTCCAAACGAAACCTCTGGACTTCCACTTTCGTTTGATACCCATATAGGAAATTTTAAGGCATTTGGCCTCAGATTTTGACAATAACTCAGTTATCGATAAATGAGACCTGGGGCCTTCACCTTTCGTTTGATACCCATATTGTAGGGAACTTTTTAGGTTTTTGGGCAATTATATTTTGACCGATAACTCAGTTATCGATCAATTTATCGAAATATATCGAAGTCCAAATGAAACCTGGGGCCTTCCCCTTTCGTTTTATACCCATATTGTAGGGAAATTTTAAGGTTTTCGCGCAACCACATTTTGACCGATAACTCAGTTATCGATAAATTTATCGAAATATGTCGATGTCCAAGTGAAACCTGGGGCCTTCACCTTCCGTTTGATACCCATATTGTAGGGATTTTTTAGGTTTTAGGGCAATCATATTTTGACCGATAACTCAGTTATCGATAAATTTATCAAAATATATCGAAGTCCAAATGAGACCTGGGGCATTCACCTTTCGTTTGATACCCATATTGTAGGGAATTTTTTAGGTTTTTGGGCAATCATATTTTGACCGATAACTCAGTTAACGATAAATTTATCGAAATATATCGAAGTCAAAATGTGACCTGGGGCCTTCACCTTTCGTTTGATACCCATATTGTAGGGAAATTTTAAGGTTTTCGGGCAACTACATTTTGACGGATAACTCAGTTATCGATAAATTTATCGAAATATATCGATGTCCAAATGAAACCTGGGGCCTTCACCTTTCGTTAGATATCCATATTGTAGGGAAGTTTTAAGGTTTTCGGGCAACCACATTTTGACCGATAACTCAGTTATCGATAAATTTATCGAATTATGTCGATGTCCAAATGAGACCTGGGGCCTTCACCTTTCGTTTGATACCCATATTGTAGGGAAATTTTAAGGTTTTCGGGCAACCACATTTTGACCGATAACTCAGTTATCGATAAATTTATCGAAATATGTCGATGTCCAAATGAAACCTGGGGCCTTCACCTTTCGTTTGATACCCATATTGTAGGGAATTTTTAAGGTTTTTGTGCAATCATATTTTGACCGAAAACTCAGTTATCGATAAATTTATCGAAATATATCGAAGTCCAAATGAAACCTGGGACCTTCGTTTGATACCCATATTGTAGGGACATTTTACTGTTTTTGGGCCACTGAGGCTTAGACCGAACGAGAGTCACATACATACAAACAAGCAAACATACAAGTGAACCTAAAAAGCGTGGTAAAAAGAAGCTCCAGCACTGAAAGTTTTACTATCGACACCCGAATACGGCAGCAGAGGAAGGGGAGGCCTCGACTGAGATGGAAACAACAGGTGGAGGATGATTTGAACTCCCTTGGGGTTTCCAATTGGCGTCAGTTATCGCTAAAAAGGAATGACTGGCGTGCCTTGATACGAAACGGCCAAAATCGCCTAGGCGGTTAAGCGTCATTATGACGCAAGCCAAGATAAGTATGAGTTCTGCCAGAAAACTATAGTTGTATACTAGTATTTTTCTCACTAGTTTGTGGTTTCGCTGCGGGGAATTTTATACTTTTTAACTGCGGGGAATTTTATACTTTTTAACTGGTATGATTTTAGCCAGAGAAATCTAGTTGTATACTAGTATGGAATGGATATTTCCTGACCAGTATGACTTCAGCCAGAAAATTCTAGTTGTATACTAATATGAAATGGATATTTCCTGACCAGTATGACTTCAGCCAGAAAATTCTAGTTGTATACTAGTATGAAATGGATATTTTCGGAAAATTCTAGTTCTATACTAAGTAGTATGACATGGATATTTCCTTACTAGTATGAGTTCTGCCAGAAAACTATAGTTGTATACTGGTATTTTTCTGACTAGTTTGAGGTTTTGCTGCAGGGTATGAGCTCAAGTTATGAGTATGAACGCTCTGAAGCTGATCATTTTAATTTTTGGAAGCTGATAAATACAATTTATTTCGCTGCAGTTGATGACGTTACCACAAATGGTTATGCTAACAAAATTATAATACAATTATGTGCTAAGCACAACTAGGTATACGAAAGCAGTTCATCAGTTTGGTGGCGATAACTGTAGACGACATCAACAGCCAAGGATGAGGAGTTGGCTCTACAGGCGATTCAGTCAAACATTCGGTCGGGCGAAAATAATCGAATTACTTTCAGCAGAGTAATTTCTAATTGAAAAATATTGTAACCCAATGTTGGAATGCTTGCGTTTATGCATATATACTTATATGTGTGCACTAGCCCGGGTCGGTCCCCATACAAAAAAAAAGTTTTTCCAGTCCACCCCTAGGATTAAAGATATTTTGAAGGCGATTCCAAAAAAAATTTTTTTTTGCCACGCCCCCCGATGGGCTATTTACTTTTTTTGACACTACGTCGCCATTTTAAGTCCGATTTTAATGAGACGCCTGGTCCACATATTGGGCGATAGCCCCAAAACCCGTTGAGATATCGGAAAAAATAATATCTTAAACTTTAAGTTGACCGTCTAGAAATCTAACGATTCAATTCCATTCAGTACTTTTAGAGTGTTACGACCACAAACATACAGACACACATGGTCCACATATTGGGCGATAATTCCAAAACCGGTTGAGATATCGAAAAAAGTAATATCTTAAATTTTAAGTTGAGCGTCGAGCAATCCAACGAAAAAACTTTCATTCAATTCCATTCATTACTTTCAGAGTGATACGGCCACAAACATACGGACAGACAGACACACACAATTTTTTGAAATGGTTGATTTGGATTCTACTCGCTTAATAATGCTTCCCCCAATCAATTTTTTGTTGATATCTGCCATGTATCGACCTGTTACAATTTTATTATATGTAGAGATGACGAGTGACGAAAAAATTAAAAATTAATTTTTATTCATTATTCGAAAAAATTTGAGTGATGAGTGGCCGGCTATTTTTATTCAAAAAAATTAAAGTGATAAATAACAATTTATTTTTATTTCAAGCGATTCTTGAATAAAATAAATTGAGGAGTTGCTTGCAAAAAGGGCATTTCTCTGAAAAGTATGTTTTAAAATATTCGGGGTTTAAACTTTTGAAGCATTGTAACTTTTATGTTGTTGTAGTATAAAGAAAACGGGTGTGATATTAATTTAAAATAGTGTATTATCTTTTTACTTGGCAAGTTACAAGAGCGACAACCCACATCGCTAGCCAGAAACGATGAAATAAAAAGGTGATAGATGTGCCCTTTTTGCATGTAACCAGGAAAACGAAGGATAAATCTTGTTATGATAAAAGAATCGACACACACCATCTCTTTGTCGATTTCAAAGCCGCTTTTGACAGCGCAAAAAGGAGTTGCCTGTATGCCGCCATGTCTGAATTTGACTTCCCTGCAAAGCTTATACGGCTTTGCCAAATGACGTTGAGCAATACCAACAGCTCCGTCAGAATCGGGAAGGACCTCTCTGAGCCATTTGAAACCAAACGAGGCTTCAGATAGGGCGACTCCCTTTCGTGCGATTTCTTCAATCTGATGCTGGAGAAGATAATTCGAGCAGCAGAGCTAAACCGCAATGGTACAATCTTTTAAAAGAGCGTGCAATTGCTGGCGTATGCCGATGATATTGATATCATTGGCCTTAAAACCCGCGCCGTAAGCGCTGCCTTCTCTGGACTGGATCAGGAAGCGAAAAAAGTGGGTCTTGCCGTGAACGAGGACAAGACGAAGTATTTTCTGTCATCAAAGAAAGAATCGGCGCACCTGCGCCTTGGCAGCCATGTCACTGTTGATAGTTACAAATTTGAAACTGTGAGGGACTTCTTCTATTTGGGAACCAGTATCAACACCGAAAATAATATCAGTCTAGAAATCCAGCGGAGAATCACTCTTGCCAACAAGTGCTACTTTGGACTGAGTAGGCAATTGAGAAGTAAAGTCCTCTCTCGAAGAACAAAGATCACGCTCTATAAGTCTCTCATCATACCTGTCCTGATGTATGGCTCAGATTCATGGACAATGTCAAGAGAAGATGAGATGGCCCTTGGAGTATTTGAGAGAAAAACTCTCCGGAAGATTTATGGTCCTTCCCGTGATGCCAACGGCGAGTATCGAAGGAAATTTAACGATGAGCTGTACGAGCTCTACGCAGATCTGACCATAGTCCAGCGAATTAAAGCCCAAAGACTCCGCTGGCTGGGCCATGTTATGCGAATGGACAAAGAAGCTCCAGCACAGAAGGTTTTCCTATCGTCGCCTGAATTCGGCAGCAGAGGAAGGGGGAGGCCCCGACTGAGATGGAAACAACAGGTGGAGGATGACTTGAACTCCCTTGGGGTTTCCAATTGGCGTCAGTTATCGCTAAAAAGGAATGACTGGCGTGCTTTGATATGCAACGGCTAAAATCGCTTAGGCGGTTAAGCGCCAATAAATGATGATGATGAACTTTACAAAAACATGTGGTCTGTAAATATTTATAATTTTTTAATCCAAGTGGACTTTATTACGTAAGCTAGTACACATATTTACATACGAAAAAGTGTTATAAAGCTGTACTTAAACTGAATGGAGTCGAAACGATATTGGACCAGTATCTCGTCCTCGGGTATTCATTTCGATATAAGACCGAGAATTGTGTCAAGGTTCAAATAAACCAAGAGTTTCAATCAAATATATGTAGTAATTCATAAGGCATTTTTTTATAAAGAACAAATTTATTTTATTTCATACTATATAATATCTTTAATAACTAAATCACTATTACTATCTTCTGCATCAGAAACTATATAAGAATTAGCGGGTATTTTATTAGTGAATATATTATTTTTCTACCAGTCTGCATCGTTTTCTTCTAAATATTGTATTAAATCTTTTATATTATTAATTTTTTCTGGATTAATTGTTGCAGAAGGTACGGCCATCAAATTAACTTCTAAATTTTTTGTTTTTTTTTGCCTTCCAAAGGCGAAGGGAACAATAGAACTCGTTGTATTTTTCACCAGATAATATTATTCCTGAAGAGGTATAATTGAGAATGCAATATGTTCTTAATTTATAGTTGTTATTCGTTTTATGGAGAAACTTGTTCAGCTCTTATTCCCAACTCTTGATATATGAAGACATGCATGGATGAAGGGGGTATGTCGCATTTTGAGTGAAACGAGAGTGAAACGAGTTTTGCTTAAACATTTGAGGTTTTTTTGAATCTTTATGGAAAACTGACAAAAAAATTATGCAAAGCCATAAAGGACGTTGCATAATATGCAATAAAAAGCATAAGTTTATATTTAGTGTTTTATATGAAAAAATCGGAACATACCCCCTTCTTCCACAATTCATATTGAAAAGTTGTGTACATACCCCCTTCATCCATGAATTATCTTCTACAATTTTCACGATAGACAGATTCTGATAAGACAGAAATATAGATCTGCATAAACACTATTCACCAGTGCCAAAAACAGAAATTGAGTGAGAATGCGACATACCCCCTTCATCCATGCATGTCTTCATATATTGACGCATCGATAACTAGAAAAGGTGATGGATTTTTGTCGGCATTCGCGCAAAATTTCGAAATATTCTTTAGGAGTTTTAACAACTTCTAACTTTTTAAGCATTTCCCTTGATTTGTTTCTTTATAAAAACAAAAACAGTTTTACTCAAGTCGAAGTTGGTGAAAATTGCAATTAAAACTATTTCAGAGTTTATAAGAAAAACACTGCACGTGCGTATGAGCAACAAATAACAGATTTAAAAAAACAAAAGTTAATTTACAAATTTTTTCCTAAAAGTTTATAAACGGAAAAAAAATTTTTCAACTGGGTTAAAATATTTTTCTGTTTGACATTATACCCTGGTTCCGATTGAGAGCAACGTCAAATTCAAGCACACTTTGTTGAATACGTTTTGGTCATGACGTAACCACAAATGTGATATCCATCTTGACAGATGTCAAATGAACGGTCTTAACTGGAACGTTTGTATTTAGGAAGTACAAGAGAAAGGGCATAAAAGAAGGCCCGTTTGTAAAATAGTATTGAATTTCATACTATTTTGTTCAAGGATTTAGTGCAAGAAAATGTAATTTTAGCATTTTTAAGGTCTCTTCAGCCATTAAATCAAAGTTTGAAATTTTCTCTAGCTCTTTTTTATTAACTAGAACCCATTAAGTATCAATACCAAGTGTAAACTCTTCTGCATAGTCGTCAAAATTCCAAAATGAGTTTAACACCTGTTTGAGATTGTGGTTAATAACAAGTGTGATATCATAGACATAGTCGTGAAAACTGTCACCTGTTTTTAATTTCCTTTTTTGTCTCACTTCTTTCCATCTTCCCATCTCTTTCTACCATTAGGTAAAAGATAGTAGACCGCCATGTTGATGTGTGCAGGATGTTAAACAACGCCATTGCTTTTCTGTTATTCGGTGCTGGCGACATTTTAATATGTGCAGGATGTAAACAAACCGACATTTTAATGTGTGTTGTCAAAAGAAGAGTTCACACTTGTACTGATACACAATGCTAGAACCATTTGAAGTAGTGTATGAAACAAAGTTTTCAACGAAAAGGGAAAGTGCCAATAATATGATGGAGACCAAGGCAAATTAAACAAGGTAGAATTGACAACTGAAATATTTTGTTTTTGTAGGACTTTTTCCTTCAAAAAAGTGTAAACAAGCGTATTAACCCTTTGCCACCCAAGCACAGTTTTTGTGTCCCATACAATTGTTTTACTGAAAAATTAGATAGCATTTGCTCAGGCCAAAAATTATAAATATTGCGAAATATGCTAGCCCAAACATTAACGGAATAACTTTGGCCACTTTAGAATCTTCCTCTTTTCGGACCTTTGCGTTATAAAAATGGCGAGTATTGAGTATGTATTTGTGGATTTCCGCCAATGGCACCACAAGAAGGTTACCACCAGAGTGTCACAGAAACTGGCGGATTGGTTTCCATTAGAGCTTTTTTCATACTGAAGTCAAAACCAGGGTACCGTCTTATCAAGAAAAATATGTGTCCGAGAAATAAAGCAATCAATTTATAAAAAAATTTCGGTTTCGAAAAATTAATCGACTGTTAATCGCTTTTGCTGTTGTAAAACGGACGTGACGTACCAAACAGAGTTGTACGATATTGAGTATATGCACACAGCTGCCGAACCACCTTGTGGTACTATTACAATTGCCAATCTCATCAACCCCGTGACCGTGGTCGAAATGGATTTTAGTCGCCCCTTGCGACAGGTATTCCCTTCCATTCTAAGCCCCTAACCCGCAGGGGTCATGAATCGATTTTAATCGCTTAGAGTTTCGTTTTCGGTCTAAGATCCAGTTGAAAAAAGATTAGACCATCCATCTTAGCTAAAATGCGCTAGAGTCTAGCTAATCTGAACTCTAAACTCTATTTAAACGGGCAAGAACTGAGGCAAGGGGTAATATATTTATATGAAACAATTTGCTTTTTCTTGCAAAAAATTTAAAAATCTTAAACAGAACGGGTTAATATTTTTTTTCATTTGACGGGAAAACTCCTACAGAAAAGAGAGAACTGTCAAGTTCACTATTATTTTGTTTAATATACTTTGATGGACTTATTTTGTAATTTTGACAAGAATTCATTGGAAAGCTCAAAGAAAAACGCATATGTACCTAACCAACAATTGCTGGTTTCATAAAAGTTTATTTGTGCTTTCTCAAACATTTGAACTATGTACAATATAAAAAATTAAATCACTTCGTACTTACTATTTCTAATTAAATATTTAATATTTATTTTGCCTTTATACATATTTATTTTATTAATTGTTATTTTTTTTTTTTTTTTTGAACATTAAAACATAGAATTAAAAAAATTTAAATAAAATAACAAGAACAAAAGTTATTAAATTATTTTTTAATTTAATTTAATTTTTATTTTATTTTTTTATTTATTTTTATTTGCCTTTATTTTGTTTTATTTCATTTTTATTTTTTTTTTATTTCTTTATATTTTTTTAAATTTTATTTAATTTTTTTTTATATTATTTTTTTTATTTTATTTTATTTCTTATTATTTTTTTCTAATTTTATTTATTTATTTTTTTTTAATGCATTAGTGAATTATTCACGCAACATATGCAGAAAATACTTTTAGTTATTTATTATCTTGTTTCTATTTTATTTTATTTTATTTTTTATCATTTTTTATTTTATTTAATTTTTTTTTCGTTTTTTATTATTTTCTTTATTTTTTTTTTTAATTTTATTATATTTGATTTTTTTTATTTTTTTTTTCTATCGTATTTTTTATTATATTCTTTTCATTTTATTTTAACTCGATTTTTTATTTTATTTTATTTTGTTTTTTATTATTTTATGTTTTTAATATGAGTTTATTTTTTAATTTTATTTTTTTTTTTTATTATTATTTACTCTTAATTTTTTTAATTAAATTTTTTTTATTCTATTTTAATTATTATTTTTATTTATTTTTTTTTTTTTATTTTATTTTTTTATTTATTTTTTTATTTGTTTACTTTATTTTTTTTATTTAATTTAATTTACACGTTCTTAAATGCATTCGTGAATTATTCACGCAACATATGCATACGTATATGAAGATAACCGACAAGGAAGGAAAAATTAAAATTCAAATAAAATGACATAAGGGCCTTCTTGGGTTTGGCTTATGTTCCTTCGAGGAAACCGCTGCGGAAACGGCGACGTACGACTTTCAGGTAACGCATGTGACCCGTGTGAGTGGTCTTCCTCCTCTTGGCATTCACGGACCAGTTGTATGAGCGCAGCTTAGCAGCGGGGTAACCACATTGGGAGCATGTTGACTTTTGTACGATGAACATCCACAGCGACAGTAAAAGGTGTGTCTTATTGTGACATTTGCCAAAACTTGATGTACCTACCTTTGGTCATCTTGGATGGCGAATAGCCGTGCTCCTGGAAAAGCGCCAAGGTAGTGTTTCTAAAGCTTGGAATGCCTCCTACTACAAGCTTAAGGACACACGGGGTAAATCAACGGAAACTGCGCTCCTTGCAACTTAACAGCAGTAGCCAGTTTTCTGCATCTGGAAATATATTTAATACATGAAATCAATAATATTTAAAAGATTTTTTAGCAAATCTTACCCTTAATTGTCTACAAAACACAAAATTCCAGCAATTTTCCAAAAAAAAAATTGTTATTTTTTAGTTTTGAATAATTTGAAAGATATAAGTGTCAGAACAAAAGGAAATTGGTAACAAAGGTGTTGCGTTTTTAACTAAATTATGAATCGTATGGTTTTCATTCCACAATTTGCTCTGGAACAAAAAGTAGGTTTCTGAAGAGGCAACATTGCAAACGCTAATGGCGTTCAAGATGGCGGTGTAAGAGCGAGAGAGTGTATTTAAAAATCACTTTATATTATTACATCATGCGTTTTGGTCGTATCTGAAAACTATAAATTTAATTTTTGTAAAAACTTTTCCGGAAATTGTTAATTTTTTGTTTTGCTGCTTCTTTTATTTTTCAAACTGAACAAATTGAAATGAAAAGTGAAAAGAAAAAAATTACATTTCAAAACAAAACAAATTGAAAAACAAAATAGCACACTTGATATATAGGTTGCTCAATTTTATCGTGCTATTCAAAATTTATACGAGAAATGAAAGCATGGAAATTATGACAGTTTCTATTAGTTTGATGCGCGAATAGGAGATCTTGTGAATTGCCTAATTGTATTTTTAGGATACAAGTAGGTACTATCTTCCAATTGTTCATATCGTTGATGTTTATGCAAAACAACGTAATGAACAAAGGAAAAGCCATGTAAATGCAGCCACTCAAATTTACAGGAGAGACCAAAAACTGTTTAACTTTTGTACGAGGCACTATGTGGTGGGTCAAATTCAAATGTCGTTTTTTTTACATTCTACTTAAAAAGCCTTTAACCGCCTAGGCGATTTTGGCCGTCCAACATGTTTCGCCCGGCATCGGCTCTTTGTTGAGCCAACTGGCGCCAATTGGAGACACCGCGTGTTCTCAGATCTACCTCCACTTAGCCCTGCCATCGGAGTGATGGCCTTCCTCTTCCTCTACGTCCACCGGCGGGTGCCGATAGGAATACCTTCTGAGCCGGAGCATCTTCGTTCATTCGCACCATATGTCCTAGCCAGCGAAGCCGCTTGGTTTTGATTCGCTGAACTATGTCGACGTCTGCGTAAAGCTCATACAGCTCATCACTATATTTTCTTCGGTACTCGCAGTGGCGGATTTTAGGGAAAAAGCCCGGTTGGCATGGTAGCTAGGGCGCCCACTTTCGTACTGTAGCAATCAAAAGTAATTTTAATCATAGATAAAAACATAAAAAATCATAATTTGTATGATTTAATTTTTTTAGGTTTTTTAGGTAATTAATATTAATAGAATGGTAAACAGTGAATTATATTATGTCACTTTGAATACACGCCTAGCTTAACGTTCAGCAAATAATTCCATTGCAGAGTCCAAATTGATCGTCGTCGCAACTGAGAGGTTAAGAACAGTGGAAATAAACTGCAGCATTCAGGAAAACTGTCCATCATATTGTTTGCAACTACAAACTTCAAATACTGTGATGGACTGTCGTCAGTAAACTCCCGGTTTTCTGTGAAATACGTGTCAGTAAAAGCAGCCAGCTCATTTTTCAAATCAGTAGTGAAAAACTCTGATAAAGTAATAACACAGTTTTACAAATCATCCTGATCGAGATTTTTGAAAGTTTTAGGTATCAAATAAATATGGTTTAAAAAAACTAAAACTCACGCTTTTAGAGAGTATTGAACTAAAAATTTGAAAATAATTTTAAAACCCCTACACAGTAGTATTGTGGAAAAAGCGTGGTCCGCTTTGTTCCATAATCTTCGTTTTTTATTTAAATTATTTTTACCTTTTTAGTGCAATATTCTTTAAAAACGCGTGTTTTCGCTTTTTAAACTATATTTATTTTTACTTTTTAGTTAAATGTGTTATGAAGTAATCGATATATATATCGAAGTATACCGCAGTGCAAACGAAACCTCTGGGCCTCCACTTTCGTTTGATACCCATATTGTAGGCAATTTTCAATATTATTGGACAACCTCATTTTAACCGATAACTCCGTTATCAATAAATATATCGAAATATTTCAAAGTCCAATAGAAACCTCTAGAACTTCCCTTTTGTTTGTTACCCAGATTGTAGGCACTATGACCGATAACTTAGTTATCGATAAATATAGCGAAGTCCAAATGCAACCTCCTATCGTTTGACACCCATATTGAAGGCACATTTCAAGGTTTTTGTGACAGTCATATGCCACTATCGGGTAGACTGAAGTAGATTTACATACAAAGAAGTAAACATACATATGAATGTATGTACAAGTAAAGCTAATGAAAGCGCAGTAAAGAAACTAGCATTATGTGGGAAAAGCGTCGAGCGCTCGATATACCAAAATTATGGCACAAAGCGGACCACGCTTTTTCCACAATACTACTCTGTAGGGTTTATAAAATTATTTTCAAATTTTTAGTTCAATACTCTCTAAAAGCGTGAGTTTTAGTTTTTTTAAACTATATTTATTTTTTACTTTTTAGTCAAATCTCCTATGAAATTATCGATAAGTATATCGAAAAATACAGCAGTCCAAACGAAACCTCTGGACTTCCACTTTCGTGTGATACCCATATTGTTAGGAAATTTTAAGGCATGTGGCCTCAGATTTTGACAATAACTCAGTTATCGATAAATTTATCGATATACATATATCGAATTCCAAATGAAACCTAGGGCCTTTCCCTTTCGTTTGATACCCATATTGTGGGCAATTTTTAAGGTTTTTGGGCAATCATATTTTGACCGATAACTTAGTTATCGATAAATTTATCGAAATATATCGAAGTCCAAATGAGACCTGGGGCCTTCACCTTCCGTTTGATACCCATATTGTAGGGATTTTTTTAGGTTTTTGGGCAATCATATTTTGACCGATAACTCAGTTATCGATAAATTTATCAAAATATATCGAAGTCCAAATGAGACCTGGGGCATTCACCTTTCGTTTGATACCCATATTGTAGGGAATTTTTTAGGTTTTTGGGCAATCATATTTTGACCGATAACTCAGTTATCGATAAATTTATCGAAATATATCGAAGTCCAAATGTGACCTGGGGCCTTCACCTTTCGTTTGATACCCATATTGTAGGGAAATTTTAAGGTTTTCGGGCAACTACATTTTGACGGATAACTCAGTTATCGCTAAATTTATCGAAATATATCGATGTCCAAATGAAATCTGGGGCCTTCACCTTTCGTTTGATATCCATATTGTAGGGAAATTTTAAGGTTTTCGGGCAACCACATTTTGACCGATAACTCACTTATCGATAAATTTATCGAAAAATGTCGATGTCCAAATGAAATCTGGGGCCTTCACCTTTCGTTTGATATCCATATTGTAGGGAAATTTTAAGGTTTTCGGGCAACCACATTTTGCCCGATAACTCAGTTATCGATAAATTTATCGAATTATGTCGATGTCCAAATGAGACCTGGGGCCTTCACATTTCGTTTGATACCCATATTGTAGGGAAATTTTAAGGTTTTCGGGCAACCACATTTTGACCGATAACTCACTTATCGATAAATTTATCGAAAAATGTCGATGTCCAAATGAAGCCTGGGGCCTTCACCTTTCGTTTGATACCCATATTGTAGGGAATTTTTTAGGTTTTTGGGCAATCATATTTTGATCGAAAACTCAGTTATCGATAAATTTATCGAAATATATCGAAGTCCAAATGAAACCTGGGGCCTTCCCCTTTCGTTTGATACCCATATTGTAGGGACATTTTACTGTTTTTGGGCCACTGAGGCTTAGACCGAACGAGAGTCACATACATACAAACAAGCAAACATACAAGTGAACCTAATAAAAGCGTGCACTGAAAAAAAAATCTACAAGAAACGGCCGTCAAATTAACAGTAAACCCTGTCATTTTTCGTCCAACAGTGGGTAATATCAAATTTGAAAGTGACCCCCTATCATTCTTCGAATATACTATCATATTGACATGAATTAATGTAAATTTGAAAGTGGACACTATCATATTGACATGAATTACTGTAAATTTGAAAGTGGACTCATATCATTAATTGATATTTTTCAAAAATCACATGTTTTTACTGCCAATTTTACAGTAAATACTGTAATATTTACAGTATTATAATAATCGATTTGAAAGTGGTTTTGATATGTTACTTTCAATGTGCACTTTCAAACTTTTTATTTCAGTGTGGTAAAAACCGAACGTCGTTTATTTATTTGGATCCTTCCGCTCTTTCTTGTAGTTCGGTAGTCATTGTGTCCAAAACATCATAGAACTGCATTCGATGTTTTGCATGAGATTCTAATGCTGAATGGGAAGTCTTCCCATCGAAAAATTGTTTGACTACGTTTTCTGATAATGGAAAAATCAACATTTTCCCAGCCTGTTTCTAGCTTTCAGCACGAAATTTTCATACGTACGTTCATCACTCAGATATCTCAATTTTTTTAAGGCCGTTGCCATGCACCACTGCGCCTTAATTAGATCGACTTCCTTTTTTTGTAATTGAATTTGAACAGAATCTATTGCGCTAAGAACTGAATGTCACCATAACAAGTTTAGTAAAAACAACCAGTTCATCAGCATCGTCATGGCAATGCCGTCGGGGCCGATGGATTTTGAGGGCTTAGCCTGTCTGATGGCTTCCTTGACCTCCGAGGCAGTGATGAAAATGGGCGAGTTTTGGTTTTTGTATTTACGCGCCTGCCGCATGGTCCTACGTTTAGCTCTATCGGACGGGGAATGTAGTACAAATTGTCTACAGAAGGAGTTCGCACATCCCCTAGGATCCTTCTACACCCTGTCGCCGAAAGTAATATCTACTTTATTCTTGTGTTTTGTTGGATTGGATAGAGCTTTGACCGTAGTCCATAATTTCCCAACACCATCGGAGAGGTTGCATTGTTATATTGCTTTTTTGTATGTAGTACAAATTGTCTACAGAAGGAGTTCGCACATCCCCTAGGATCCTTCTACACCCTGTCGCCGAAAGTAATATCTACTTTATTCTTGTGTTTTGTTGGATTGGATAGAGCTTTGACCGTAGTCCATAATTTCCCAACACCATCGGAGAGGTTGCATTGTTATATTGCTTTTTTGTATTTGAAAAGGAATTTCTGAATTTTTTGTTTCTAAAATTTTGTTTCTGAATTTTTTGTTTCTGATTGTGTCTGAATTTTTAATTCGGAATTTTTTGTTTCTGAAAAATGTTTTCTGAATAAAGTTTTCTGAAAAACAGCATTTCTGAATATTTGTCTTCTGAATTCTTGGGTTGCACCGATATTTCCTGACTACACCATTTCCAGATGTAAATGAGAAAGCTTCAATTGGAAATACGATTAGGTGCTTGTAAATGGGAAAGTGTCACATGCAAATGAGAAAACCTTATTTGAAAATGAGAAAGCGCCATTTGTAAATAAGAAATATAGGAAACGCATTTACAAGCGACTATTCTCAATTACAAGTGACGCTTTCTCATTTTCATGTGACGATTTCCCATTTACAAGTACCTAATCTCATTTACATTTGACATTTTCGCATTTACAATTGACTATTCTCATTAACAACTGGCACTTTCGCAATTACAACTGACACTTTCTCATTTCCAACGGACTAATCTCATTTACAATTCACAAATCTTATTTTCAAGTTACGCCTTCTCATTTACAAGTGACTATTCTCATTTACAATTTACCATTTCCCATTCACAACTGACTATTCTCATTTTAAAGTAACGCTTTCTTATTTACACCTGGAAATGGTGTAGTTTGAATTCAGCCAGAAAATTCTAGTTGCATACTAGTATGAAATGGATATTTCCTGACTAGTATGAGTTCTGCCAGAAATTTCTTTAATTCTTTTAGAAGCTTGATGCCAAAATCGTCAGAGGTTCGTGATGAACTTTCGCTCTGTTTCAAAATTTCTTCCCATCGTCGATGAGCGAAATATACAAAAATGCTTTCAATTGTGGCGAAAAAAAACCTTGATTGAGGAACTTGCATTTTTTTCTGCTGCCTGAATCAAAACTAAGTTCATTTGATGACTGAGACAATGAATATACGGTAGAAATGATCCATCGCCGTCGTCGAGAAATTCTTTTAATTTCACTTGAACACCTCCGCTACCCCCAGACATGACAGGGACACCGTCATAGCTTTGTCCACACAGATATTTTTTCTCAAAATTAAATTTTTCAAACAAGATTGCTGTGATTTCATTGCAAATGGGGGTTGGGATGTGAATGTGTGTATGTATGTGTGCGGAAATAGACAGATTTCATTTTTAGTAGAAGGCAATCCCGTACCTTTGCATTTTGCATGTTAACGCAACAACAACGATTTGAGGCAGATGAATCCACATAGATTTCTGGTTCTGGAAGGGTTTAGGGCCTTTTTTGGTCTATTTTTTGAGTAGGGCCCAGTTGGCAATGTCCCATTTGCAGCCCGTTAAATCCGCTACTGGGTACTCGCCGTCGCCAACTTTTAGGGGTCCATAAATCTTTCGAAGAATTTTTCTCTCGAATTCTTCTATTCACAAACCCGAATTTTTTGTTACTAATGAATGGATCCGGGTACACAAAAGCCATGGTAAGCAAATCTCATTTTTGACCCAACTGTCCCTTAAGGTGATGACCCAATGTACGCTTGCTTTGCTTGCCTTGCTTACCTTGCTTTCCTTTGACTGCTTCTATGGCCAAATAGAAGCTTCAAAAGCTGTCAGAAATACAGGATGAGACAAACAAGACAAATAGTGAAGCGTGTAAAGCGCTGTCAAATAGAGATTTAGGCTATTCGACGCTTTGAAGCGCTTCAAGCAAGCAAAGTAAGGCTGTCACTGGGCCAGCTTTCATATATTTCAGTAGAGTTCAAACGAATTTTGACATTTCTCGAGGCAAAGCCAGCAAAGCAAGCGGGCATTGGGACATCAGCTTTACTTGGTTTTGCATATGTCCTTTACGTTGTTTTGCATAAACACCGACGATATACCTCGATTATAAATCGTCGGTGTTTCTGCACAACAACGTAACGAACAAATGCAAAACAACGAAAATGCAGCCACTAAAATTTTACAGGAGAGATAAAAAACTGTTTAACTTTTACGAGGCACTATGTGGTGGTCAAATTCAAATGTCGTTTTTTTTACATTCAATTGCACAAACCCCGACTTTTGTTACTAATGAACGGATCCGGCTACCCAAAAGCCCTGGTAAGCAAATCTCATTTTTGACTAAACTGTCCCGTTACGTTGTATTGCATAAACACCGAAGAAATACTACTAAAAAACCCTTTATCCTAAAAGCTCGAATAAATAATAAAAAAGGATTTTAAGAGAAATGACTTTTAATCGACTAGCGCTTGGGCGGTTTACAAATTTTCTCTAAAGTAGATATCGGAAACCTTACTCAATTTAGTCGCTCTGTTTAAATGCCCTGTAAAAACTTTGGAATACCCAAACTAATCCAAGAAAAATCCAATTCCATATAAAAATGTGCTCTAATTAAAATGGCGATGTCCTAGGATTGGACCACTCAATCCAACTAGGAGTACTCCATCCCATACTCTATGGAACACCAACACAAGAGTATTTTCCAAAAAGTTCCAACTAGATTACTCCAGTTGGAGTTTTTGCCGACTCCTAACAGCACTTGCAAGACAAATGAGTTTTTACTGAGAAGAAAAATGTTTTTCTAAATAATCTATTGATGTTGCTTTTGCCGGGTATCGATACCCGAATACTTGGTGTAGTAGGCCGAACACACTACCGATACACCACGGCTGCCGCCACATACCTAAAGAATTGAAAAAATTCTAGAGTTTGCGATCGAGGTCTCGAAAACTAAGAACAACCTTAATGTGCATACATATTTTCTACACATACCCACACAATGTCAAAGCCTAAAGTTTACTCAAAAGGAATAACATGTTATTTTTTGATTTTTCCAATAGCCTTGCCTGCGTGACTGGCATTGTGATATAACGTTGGGGTAATGTCGGAACTGAATGGTTATTTTGTAGTGTGGGTTGCAAGCGATTTCCTAACGCCGCCGGAGTGTGTGCATTCAATTAGAAATTGTTTTAATGTTTGCGTTGTTGTTAATTCTCATATTTGAAATATAACCAAGTTAACGCGGACTAAAGAGTAAAGGGATTTACTAAATTTCCATTATTTAATTTCCGTATTGTCAACGTGTGACGAATTTCAAAAGAAGAAATATGTAGCTACACATTTTGAGAGCGCAAAACTGATTTAGATCCATATTATGTTTATTATATAATATAACTAGCAATTTTAAGTTAACTTTAGTTAATAATAAAATTGTTTTCTTTCAGGTATACTGACGAAATTTTGGTTTTTATCATACGCTGAGTAAGTGTATACATTTTTAATTATGTATTCCCAAGGTTAGCCTGGAATTAAAGTTAGGAGTCCAGCGGAAAACCTTTGTTGCTAGTGCAGCTTTAGTCATAGCTTAAATATTATTTTTTTATATACATATCGCTTCCCTGGTTCTATAATGACGCAATTGTCAATTTCCAAGTTTCGAGATAACGTGCACAAAAGCTTTAGAAAGTAATAATCTTTGCTGTGTATAAATTTTGTAATTGTATTACAAATAGTTTTCGCGCTAGACGCTTGCGAAGTTGTTCCAATTCTCCATAACATATGCGCATACAAATATTGAAACTTGCTTCACCAAAACTTAATATTTTACAATTGCGTCATTATAGAACCAGGGAAGCGATATGTTTCCTGCGGGGAAATCAGGCACTAGTGAACAAATTTCAGGTTCAGAACTAGATATAAAGTGGCCAATAAGAACTAGTACGTTAGTTATTACATTTTCACTAGTTCCCTGCAGGGAACTCAGGCACTAGTGACACAAATATCTGGTTCAGAACTAGATATAAAGTGGCCAATGAGAACTAGTAAGTTAGTCATTACACTTTCACTAGTTCGAAACCAGTGTTTGAGCAGTCATTAAAGGCATTTGGATTCGTATTTGAATTAAATTTTTGCACTGAAAAAAAAGGTTGAAAGTGCACATTGAAAGTAACATATCAAAACAATTTTCAAAGCGGTTATGATAATACTGTAAATATTACAGTATTTACGGTAAAATTGGCAGTAAAAACATGTGATTTTTGAAAAATATCAACTAATGATATGAGTCCACTTTCAAATTTACAGTAATTCATGTCAATATGATAGTATATTCAAAGAATGATAGGGGGTCACTTTCAAAATTGATATTACCCACTGTTGGACGAAAAATGACAGGGTTTACTGTTAATTTGACGCCCGTTTCATATAGATTTTTTTTTTCAGTGTGTATTTAATATATATTCAGAACTATAGAAATAGTGCCAATAAATGAACTAGATCCAAACTGTCGAATTTTGTACTAGTTCCAGCCTAGGACATCGCCATGTTAAATTCGCCAGTTGATTTCATGTATAAAAGATAATTCGCGAACTAGTACTGGTTCGAAACGCACTAGAAGCGAACTATCTCTGAACTAGAGATTTTTCCTACAGGGTTGTTAGCCGTGAATCTTTCCCGTCAGAAACATAAAAAATAACTTTAATGTTTATGTTGAAACTGTCAAACCTGTTATATAAATCATTGTTTAATAATATAAGGTTAAGCAGTCCGAGACGTTTTTGACACTTCTCGGCTTCATGCTTCCCTATCTGATTGACAGTGCTACTTCTTTTCAAAATCGTGCTAAAAACCAATATTCTTGATACGAACAAAATTACAGCAACACTGAAAGCTTTTGAAGTTTGTTTTATTTTTATTTTGAAAAATTAATTGTCTATTTGGTAAGATTTTAATGAAAATTTATTATTTTAACTAAATAATAGCAATTTTTCCTGTTCTGCAGACCCAGGGTTCTTGGATGAGGACCACATCCAGGTCGCATTTAGAAAGCCGAGGATACTTTAGATTTGTGCGGATTTATGTGAAGCACCACCAACATGAGAGCGCTCAGAATTCCCTGACGTAGCCATATCGTCGAGGTCTGCCCCATCTCGGAGGTTGCCTCTCAACGACGAGTTGGCGTAACGGGAGCCCTGCTGACTGAAGCATCAGAGATAATGCGCTCAGGATTGGTTGCTCCCCGTCCAGCAAGCTGTCTTCCATCTCCGACCTGTTCACGTTACTTTGCGAAAGTGCTGTGGCAGATAACATGCTTTTCGAGTCGGACTCCTCCGTTTCCTCTTACAGTTCTTCGATATCCGACTCCCCCGTTGCAGCGGAGATGGCAGCGCGCTCTGCATAGCCATGGTTTAAGAGGATAACGATCTGACCCACACTCTAATGCACTAGTCCATTGTAACTTTTAAGGGGCTCAAGTGCCTCCTTATTCATGGTGAAGACCACTTGTCTATCAGGCCCTACCGCATCCACTGACACCTCAGTCCTACGCCGTGAGAATTCTCTCAGGCTCTGCAGGGATGGCAGGAATCCATGCCCTTGCCCTTGGCCAAGCAGGAACGTCATTCCAGTCGACGACCTCGATTTTTGCACCTTTTTAGACTTCACCCAGTCTTGTAGCTGCTGCCTTGTACAGTGCAACAGTTCATGCGTCGTCACACGCGACTATTTTAATCTGTCCCTGATGCCAACCCGCATCCGTGACCGCCGCTGTACAACCCGGAGTATTCAAATAAACGTCAATAAGAGCTTTAGCGAGTTCGTTCCGGACGTGTCGCCACTGGCCTTTGGGGATGCCAAACGGCCGTTGCCTCGGTCAAGAATGACTATAAGGATCCTGTCCTTAGTTACGTCGGCAAAGCTTGGTTTGCCCATTCCGGAGTTAGGTTTTAACTCCACGTCCGATCCTTTGCGTTTGAAAGGGTTTCCGTTTACCCTCTTTGGCACATAAGTGGTTTGGAAATCCGCTATCAGAGATTGCACCAATTCCACCGACTTCGGCGACAGCGTTTCCTGCGAGACTCCCTCATATTTCTTCAGGGTCCTTGCGGCCAATCGTTTTTCCAAGTACGCAGAGCGGAGGGAAGATATCTCCTGGACGTCCGGACCCGTAGTTGCCATCGCTCAGGTGCAGCTTTTTTCTCCTTTGGATCTCCGAGGCCAGTTCGTGAGACCGCTGCCACAGATGTTAAGAGATTGGTTTTCATACCGGCGATTGATGAAAGTTATTAAAAAAGGATCCAATTATAAACATTGCCGTTTTATAAGTTTTTTTCGTACATGTTTACTGCTACCCACAAAAAGCGAATGCTTAATTTAATTTTCCTAATAATTTAAAAAAATAAATGTTGAAAAGACAGATTTCCGGAAAAAAATCCTGAAATTTTGCGAACGGCGTTCCTTTCTTTTCTACTACAATTTTCCTAAAGGGGGATTTTTTTACCCTTTTTTGCATCCTTCGTAAATGCAACTCTAATAAGGAAGCTTTTCCTTGGCAAATGTCAAAATCTGCTTAACCTTGTATAATTTAACAATGATATAAATAATCATCAATTCGACTTACCATTTAAAAAGAAGTGTGATTTGAAAAATTGTATTCGATTACGGCGTTACGGCCCCAGATATGTATCCATTAGGGTGGTCCTTATATATCAAAACCGGAAAATTGTGGATGCTACCTTCTGAAATGGTTTCAAGTGATGAAAAAAGGGTACCCTTATTAAACAACAACCCTATTAAACAACTCTAAAGCTGGCTGCTCACCTCCTAGGAAATGTTTTCTGGTTTTTGCTTTGCAACCCAAACGGGACGGTATTTTTTTTGAAAGTTTGTATGTGGCTCTTTTTGGGAGGTTTCTTTATAAAAATGTGCTTTAGATAGAATTTTGCATAAGCGAACTTAAGCTAGGACGGTTTTCTTGACCATTTCTTGAGGGGGTCAAATAAAAATAGCGTCTAATTTGGCTTGCAGGGCAAAAAAACAAAAATTTGACCGTTTTCTTGGGAGCTGTATTTAGCCCTTAGCCCGTGCCACTAATGAGCCAAAGTCCGAAAATTTGCAAAATCTTCTAGTAGTTTGCTTAATTGCAATAACCTTTTGCTGTTGTGTGTCAAATCAAAGGATGAGATTTGTACAAATTAAAAAAAAACAAAAAACCAAGTAAGCAAGCATATGTTCGGGTGTAGCCGAACATTTTATACCTTGTAGCATATCTCTATTTTATCCCACTTTACGCAGAAATTACTTTTTTACTGTTTCATACCTATGGATGTATTTTTTGTCGTTAAATAGATCGAAATAAGGCAAATTATATATATAAATAAATATCTATACGCTTTTTGTATTACCTTCATATCAGCACATCAGGGTGGTAGGGAGCTTGGTTCATTATTTCACCAAATTTGTGGCACTGGTTAACGTTGATCAATTAAGTAAAAATTTTGTGAGGATTATTTTTTCCTTATATCCTTATATACCATTTCAAGGGGTAGCACCTTAAAAATCTAACTTTTTTCTTCGTATAAATAAAGGCCACCCTAGTATCCATAGGACCAACAAATTATAGTTTCGGGTGTATGAATTAGCACCCACTGAATTAACCCCCACCGGGCAAAATGACTTAAGCCCCACCAATTTTACAACGAAATTAAAAATGGCGGAAATTGGGGCTAAAGTCATTTTCGTGGGGATTAATTCATTTTTTAGTGGGGATTCTGTCATGTAAGAACCCCCACGTTTGGTGGGGCTTTATTCATTTTGATTGGTGGGGATAAAATCATTTTCGTGGGGTTTAATTCATTTTAATTCCGTGACCTTTTACGAAAGGTTAAAATCACTAATAGTGCACATTTCGTAAAAGGAAAAACCATAATTTTGTAAATTATAAAATAATAGAAGGGAATTTTTCCTTTTGCGAAAGGTGAAAATCAGTAATAGTGCACATTTCATAAAAGGAGAAACCATAATTTTGTAAATTATAAAATAATAGAAGGGAATTTTTCCTTTTACGAAATGTTAAAATCACTAATAGTGCACATTTCGTAAAAGGAGAAACCATAATTTTGTAAATTATAAAATAATAGAAGGGAATTTTTCCTTTTACGAAAGGTTAAAATCACTAATAGTGCATATTTCGTAAAAGGAGAAACCATAATTTTGTAAATTATAAAATAATAGAAAGGACTTTTTCCTTTTACGAGACATTGGTGGGGCTTAAGTCATTTTGCCGGGTGGTGGTTAATTCAGGGGGGGGGGGGGGGGGGCTAATTCATACACCCTATAGTTTCAACTAGAGTAATTGAACAGAACTTGATGCTAAAACCATCCGATAGTGTTCGACACAGAAGGTGCAGTTTCACCGGCAGTTATACACCAGTTATCGGCTTACTCTCCGAATGTCCTCTTGACATTTCAGGCATTTAGGATACTCGCTAAAATTGTATGTTAATACTTGTTAATAATGTTTTGGTTATCATATTCGTCTTTGTATAGGTAACTAGGCACATATGTATGTACATATGTGTGTATGTTCGAAGTCTAACTTTTATATACATACATTTGTATACATAAGGCTAAAAAAATACTTTCACTGTAGTGTAAGGGACTGACATGATAGTTTTACAGGAGAGATGAAAAAACATTTCTAAATGTTCACTGGACTTCGGCTGACTGGCTACCGTTTTTGTAGCCTACAGGAGATGTGATATCATATACCACATGTGTGACATCTAAAACAAGTCACCAAGAATAACACACTTTAGACAGTTTCCACTGACGCTTACTCCGAAATGAGTGACATCCGAGTGGTCATCAGTCACCAGTTTTTCCCCAGTGGCGGCTAAAGTCGAACACTTACAACTGCAAGTGTCATGACGCAACGTTCATGTCACGTCACCAACAAATGTGTAAAATTTAAGAAAAAATCTGGTAGGTGCAGTAAAATGACTGACTAGTTTTTGCAATATTTCTGTGACAACAAGCAATAAAAGCATAACTTCGGTTGAGAGGAAAGTGAGTTAGGAACTAGGTACCAACTTACCAACTCATATCTCAAATAAAAACTTTCAATTATCAATTTTAACTTTCAGAAGGCGTTGCTGAAAAAATTATAAAAATTACTTTTATTTTTTTTTATCGCAGATTATTTTTTTTCTACTTTCGAATAAGCTTTGCTTTTTTAGGCCGGGGACACATAAAACTTTTCGACCGACTTCCATTTTGACACTTAACCGTTGACACAGTTTTTTCTTAATATTAAGAAAATACAGGATTTCAAAATTTTTAAATAAATACGAAAATGTTTTCTCGATTCTGACTTGATAATCACTAAAATAAATAAGAAAAGTTTTCCTAATTCTGCCTTGATAAACACTAAAATAAATAAGAAACATTTTCCTAATTCTGCTTTGATAAAAATTAAAATAAATTAAAAAAATTTTCCTAATTCTGCCTTGATAGACACTAAAATAAATAAGAAAAATTTTCCTAATTCTGCTTTGATAAAAATTTAAATAAATTAGAAATGTTTTCCTAATTCGGCCTTGATAAAAACTAAAATAACATGTTTTCCATCTGAAGAATTAAATTTGAATAATCTTTGTTCAAAATTTTCAAAAAATGCTGGGCTGTTGAAGAACACATTTTCTTCAAAAGTTTCAATCGTCTTTTTTTGTTGTTTGTCAAAAAAAAGTATTCTTATTTTTTTCTTGATATAAGTAAAGATATCGATGGGGTAGTGCACAATTATGTTAAGTGCACTTTTTTTCAAAAATGAGTTAACTACATTTTCTGAATCCTTGGCATCATACCTACCTACCGCGCATTTTTTATAGGTAGGTAGGTAGAAGTGGCTGCCGCAAAGGCACACCTAGGCCAGTAATAAAAGGCCCGTTGTGATACCACCAAACACTAGGAAAGTCAGTCCCGGGGCCCGGCCATATGGAAAATCCCAGTGCTGTCGGGACTCTCCATATAGCCGAAACCCGGGACTGACCCTCCTAACCGACACCGCTACCCCTCCTCGAACCATTTTGATAACTTGATGAAGGCCATCAAGTCCTTTATGTCTAGCTCCGCGACCTGGCTTAAGCTAGCCAGGAAGGGAACTCCCAGAGAGCGCCTTCTCGCGCCGCTTAAGGCCGGGCAGTTGCAGATGAGGTGCTCCACCGTTTCCTCTTCCTCATCATCTTTGCAACTCCTGCAGCATCCAATAAGGCAGTGCCCGGTTAAAACACCAATTAATATGGAGATTTCCTTCCTTTTTAGGGCGTATATGTGTCTAGATCTTTTAAGATCGCATTTTGGCCAGGTTTGCTTGGATATCCGGCACCCTGGGGCTTGTAGCCATCTTTCGTTGGCTTCGCGGAGTGTATGCTCCTTCAGCATTAGCTTGCACGTGGCAAACGGCATACCTATGCGCTCTTTATCTTGAAGAATCTGCTTGGTCGTGCACTGCCTGGCAAGTTCGTCTGCCCTACAGTTTCCCTCAATGTCCCTGTGTCCCGGGACCCATGTGAGGTTCACGCGGTTCTGTTGAACGAGTAAGAGCCAAGGGATTTGATGGCCGCTTGGCTGTCGCTGAAAATACAGATATCCTGTCCGATGGTACGTTCACCTATCCAAGTCACGGCGTCCATGATTGCTGAAACTTCAGCCTGGAAGACGCTGCAGTGATCAGGTAGTCTAAAGGAGAGTTCTAGGTCCAAATCCCTTGAGTAAACCCCTCCTCCGACTCTGCCGTCTAACTTCGAGCCGTCGGTGTATATAAAAGTGCCGCCATTAGTAGCGGGACACCGATCTATGTTCTCCCAGTCTTCCCTGCTGGGAATGTTTATTCTAAAACAACAATCTCCGACTGTTGTGGTCGCACACCGATCTGTGCTCAGAGGGAGAAAGCTGTAAGATCTTAGAATACAGGAGTGTCCAATAGTGCTTGCGCCCCAGACGGACGTTTCCCTTAGACGTACAGCCGATGCTGCTGCTGCCCGGTACCCTTCCAGATCGAGTGGCAAAAAGCCAAGAATGGCCTGGAGAGCTTCATTGGGCGTTGTTCTTAACGCCCCGCTTATACAGATCATGCTCGATCTGTGGACTTTCCCTAACAGATTTAGGTTTGTTGCCTTTCTTAGCGCAGGCCACCATACCACGACTCCATACAGCATAATTGGCTGGATTATCGCAGTGTAGATCCATCTGCAAATTTTGGGGCTGAGCCCCCATTTTTTGCCAATGGCTCTTTTACACGTGTAAAGTGCAATGCACGCTTTCCTCTGGCGCTGGATGACATTCTCCTTCCAGTTAAGCTTTCTATCTAGAACTGTGCCTAGGAATTTGGCTTTGTCAGCTAAGTTCAGGCGCACGCCATCTAGTTCTGGTAGGTTCAACGGTGGTATCTTGTACCGCCTCGTATAAAGGACGAACTCCACCTTTCCCGGGTTGATGCTAAGTCCGCAGCGAGAGGACCATGAAGATACTTCTCGCAGTGCTACTTGCATCAAGTCACACAGGGTTTGTGGGAATTTGCCCCTATATGCAATAGCTAAATCGTCTGCATATGCCACTATTGTTGAAAGCCCCTTCGATGTCCAGAAAGGCCACGAGACAGTACTCCTTTTCATGCAATGATTTTTCAACAATAGAGACTAGGCTGTGGAGCGCAGTTTCCGTTGATTTACCTTTGGTGTATGCATGTTGATAGCTAGAAATAAGGTTGCTATCAATAGTAGAGGAGAGATAATCGCTAATTATCCTCTCGAAGGTTTTAAGTGCAAAAGACGAGAGACTGATCGGTCTGTAGTCTTTAGGCTCATAGTGTGAGGCCTTCCCAGCCTTTGGAATAAAGACTACCGTGGCGCTTCTCCAGGAGCACGGAATGTAATTAAGAGCCAGGCAGGCTGAATAGAGAACTACCAGCCATTTAGCTGATATTTCCAGCGTGTTTATGAGTTGTGCGGGGAAAATCCCGTCTGGCCCAGCTGCCTTGAACGGCTCAAAGCTTTTGATTGCCCACCTTACCCTTTCCTCCGTAATGGGTATGTTTACCGCCAGGTTTGTTGCAGATGCTACAGGTGCATCATACAAGTTCCCCGGAAAGTGTGTGTTCAGGAGCAGCTCCAGGGTTTCCCCTTCCGTGCTGGTCCAAGATCCGTCAGGCTTCCGTAAATAGCTAATGGCTGTTTGAGTTTTTGATAGCACTCGTCTAAGTCTCGCTGTATCATCGACTCTTTCGACCCCGGTGCACGAAGTTCTCTTCGCTTGCCTTAGAGCCTTTTTATAGGCCCTCAGTTTAGCTTTATATTCGAGCCTTTCAGGCTCCGTACCGATGCTTCTGGCCTTGTTAAATTGCTTCCTGCATGATATACGGAACGAATCCAGGTCGTAAGACCACCAGTGGGGTCTATGTTTGCCGCGTGGTTTTGGTACTGGACAAGCCTGCTCTAGGGCATTTGAGAGCGCCGTTGTAAAGGTCGTTACCAGATCATCCAGTTCTCCCACTGATGAGGGGGCTTGTGGAGGTAATACTGGTAGGTCCCTAGCTAATATTTGGTTATGTAGCTGCCAGTTAGTGTTGCGTGGATTTCGTTTCATAACTGGCTGCTCAACAATAAAGTCTAACACAATTTCTATGTACCGATGGTCAGAAAATGAATGCTCATCAAGAACACGCCATTTTCTGACCCACTCATAAGCGCCTTCGCTACAAACAGTGAGGTCTATAACCTCCCTACGAGCTTTAGTTATAAAAGTAGGCTCGTTACCCACGTTACAAACCACCAGGTTAGTTGTTAGTAGGTAGTCAAACAGAGACTCGCCCCTAGCGTTAATATCGGAGCTTCCCCACTGGACGTGATGAGCATTAGCGTCAGCTCCAATAATAAGATGGCCCGTACAGAAATTATCCACCAGATCTTTCACCTCCTTTTGTGGAGGAGGTTCTTCGGCGTCATAGGGCATATAGACCGACGCCATCGTTAGGCTGGTGCTGCCGACTGTTAAGCTGGCAGCTGTAACGTCACCATTTGAGTAGTTGGGTAATAGAAAGGTGTTTAGCTCAGACTTTACCAAAATACAGGTTCTGACCTTGCCCTCATCATTGGCTTGGATGAGCTTGTACCCCTTAGTCCCCAATCCACAGATCCTAGAGCTATTGACCCAGGGCTCTTGGATAAGGACCACGTCTACGTCGCCTTTAGAAAGACGATTGCTTAAAACAGCCGAGGCTGCTTTAGATTTGTGCAGATTTATCTGAAGCACCACCAACATGAGAGAGCTCAGACTTCCCTGCCGCCAGCGTGTCGTCGAGGTCTGGCCTGTTCCGGGGGCTGTCTCTCAACGAGGAGTTGTTCAGAGCACCTGCACGATTTGGCGTGGCGGGAACCCTGCTGTCTGAAGCAGCATCAACGTTAGTGTGCTCAGGTTTAGCCACGATCGTGACGTCGAGGCCTTCTTCGTCAAGCAGGCTTTCTTCTATCGCCGAGTTGTTCGCAGCACCATAGCAATTTGACGTGGCGGATAACATACTTTCCGCGTCGGACTCCTCTGCTTCCCCTTCCGATGCCTCGATCTCCGAGTCCTCCGGATCGTCCGGAATAGCAGCGCGCTGTCCATCGCCACGGCATACGTGGATCACGATCTGACCCAAGCCGTAATGCACTCGTCCGTTGCACCGTTTAAGGGGCTCGAGCGCCTCCTTATTCAGAGTGATAACCACCTGTCTATTGGGCCCAACCACATCATCGACCAGATTGACGCCCCAATCCTGCGTCGGGAGAGACGGATTCCAGACCTGCAGCATCTCAAGAATATTCTCGGGTTCTGCAGGGACGGCAGGAATCCATGCCCTTGCCCTTGGCCGAGCAGGAATGTCCTTCCAGTCGACGACATCTAGTCTTGCCCCTGGGTAGACTTCACCCAGTCTTGCAACTGCTGCCTTATACAGTGCGACAGTTCTTGCATCCTCGCACGCGAATATTTTGATCTGACCTTGGTGCCAGCCCGCGTCAGTACCTCGCGGCGGACTACCCTGAGACTCACGCATTAAGTCGAGGAGGGCCCTGCCCATTTCATTCCGGACATACAGCCACCGGTCTTTGGGGATGGACCAACGGTCGTTACCTCGGTCAATGAAACCTATAAGGATTCTGTCCTTGGTTACTTCAGCAAAGCTGAGTTTTCCCACTACGGGGTTGAGCTGATGCCGCTTCGGATGGGGGTTTACCTCTCCGTCCGATCTCTGGCGTTTGAAGGGATTACCGTTCACCCTCTTAGGCAGATAGGGCCTCTGGAAATTTGGTATCAGAGCTTTCGCTTCCTCCACCATCTTCCTTTCTTCCGGCGACAGCTTCTCCTGCGATGCTCCCTCATATTTTTTAAGGATCCTTGCGGCCTTTCTTTTATCCCAGTACGCAAAGCGTCGGGGAGATGCCTCTTGGGGGGGATTCAGACTCGTAGTTGCCATCGCGGTCTCTCCCTTTGCGGCGTCGTCCTTCTCTTTCGAAACTCTGAAACCAGGTCGTGAGACCATTGCCCCAGATGTGAAGAGATTGGGTTTCGTACCAGCGCTTGGACGCGCTTCCCCACTGGACGTGATGAGCATTAGCGTCAGCTCCAATAATAAGATGGCCCGTACAGAAATTATCCACCAGATCTTTCACCTCCTTTTGTGGAGGAGGTTCTTCGGCGTCATAGGGCATATAGACCGACGCCATCGTTAGGCTGGTGCTGCCGACTGTTAAGCTGGCAGCTGTAACGTCACCATTTGAGTAGTTGGGTAATAGAAAGGTGTTTAGCTCAGACTTTACCAAAATACAGGTTCTGACCTTGCCCTCATCATTGGCTTGGATGAGCTTGTACCCCTTAGTCCCCAATCCACAGATCCTAGAGCTATTGACCCAGGGCTCTTGGATAAGGACCACGTCTACGTCGCCTTTAGAAAGACGATTGCTTAAAACAGCCGAGGCTGCTTTAGATTTGTGCAGATTTATCTGAAGCACCACCAACATGAGAGAGCTCAGACTTCCCTGCCGCCAGCGTGTCGTCGAGGTCTGGCCTGTTCCGGGGGCTGTCTCTCAACGAGGAGTTGTTCAGAGCACCTGCACGATTTGGCGTGGCGGGAACCCTGCTGTCTGAAGCAGCATCAACGTTAGTGTGCTCAGGTTTAGCCACGATCGTGACGTCGAGGCCTTCTTCGTCAAGCAGGCTTTCTTCTATCGCCGAGTTGTTCGCAGCACCATAGCAATTTGACGTGGCGGATAACATACTTTCCGCGTCGGACTCCTCTGCTTCCCCTTCCGATGCCTCGATCTCCGAGTCCTCCGGATCGTCCGGAATAGCAGCGCGCTGTCCATCGCCACGGCATACGTGGATCACGATCTGACCCAAGCCGTAATGCACTCGTCCGTTGCACCGTTTAAGGGGCTCGAGCGCCTCCTTATTCAGATTGATAACCACCTGTCTATTGGGCCCAACCACATCATCGACCAGATTGACGCCCCAATCCTGCGTCGGGAGAGACGGATTCCAGACCTGCAGCATCTCAAGAATATTCTCGGGTTCTGCAGGGACGGCAGGAATCCATGCCCTTGCCCTTGGCCGAGCAGGAATGTCCTTCCAGTCGACGACATCTAGTCTTGCCCCTGGGTAGACTTCACCCAGTCTTGCAACTGCTGCCTTATACAGTGCGACAGTTCTTGCATCCTCGCACGCGAATATTTTGATCTGACCTTGGTGCCAGCCCGCGTCAGTACCTCGCGGCGGACTACCCTGAGACTCACGCATTAAGTCGAGGAGGGCCCTGCCCATTTCATTCCGGACATACAGCCACCGGTCTTTGGGGATGGACCAACGGTCGTTACCTCGGTCAATGAAACCTATAAGGATTCTGTCCTTGGTTACTTCAGCAAAGCTGAGTTTTCCCACTACGGGGTTGAGCTGATGCCGCTTCGGATGGGGGTTTACCTCTCCGTCCGATCTCTGGCGTTTGAAGGGATTACCGTTCACCCTCTTAGGCAGATAGGGCCTCTGGAAATTTGGTATCAGAGCTTTCGCTTCCTCCACCATCTTCCTTTCTTCCGGCGACAGCTTCTCCTGCGATGCTCCCTCATATTTTTTAAGGATCCTTGCGGCCTTTCTTTTATCCCAGTACGCAAAGCGTCGGGGAGATGCCTCTTGGGGGGGATTCAGACTCGTAGTTGCCATCGCGGTCTCTCCCTTTGCGGCGTCGTCCTTCTCTTTCGAAACTCTGAAACCAGGTCGTGAGACCATTGCCCCAGATGTGAAGAGATTGGGTTTCGTACCAGCGCTTGATGGAAGTTTAGCTTCCGCCGTTTTCTGCTTGACTGCGTAGGCAACCGCAATGCTGCTTGCTCCCATCAAGTCACTCTTACTTGATAGCAGTTTGGGGGATGACTGACCCGTAGTTTCCATCGCTGTCGGCCTCCCAGTTAACTTTGAGGCGGAGTTTGTCCTCCGGCGTTGTGTTTTCGCTTGCTCCAGCATAGTTCTTCTCTGCTGCGGAGTAAACGAAGTCGTTAATTGCTTTGTATTTTGTGTGTTCTTCATCTTGTTCGTACGACCCCTCGCCGGACAAGGCCAGCTTAGGGTCAAGGGTAGTGTAAGGGGAAGTGTGTCGTCCGCCGCGGCAGAGCCCCATACCGCGGTAAGACCATAGTTACTCCCTGAGGCGGCCCGGTATCAGT
The DNA here is from genome assembly GCA_964058755.1 of Campiglossa producta. NCBI lineage: Eukaryota > Metazoa > Arthropoda > Insecta > Diptera > Tephritidae > Campiglossa > Campiglossa producta. The sequence goes on along the minus strand of CAXKVI010000001.1, from coordinate 62,687,081 downwards.
GAGGCTCCGTTCGACTACAGCCACGATTTGCCTCCCGGCTGCAAACGTCCAATGGGCACGGTATCGCATAACACCCTGGATTGGGAGGGAAAAGTTTTACACATTTATATAGCGAGCCGCTTGCTTCAAGACAGACGCTCGCTTACAGCCGCACCTCATGGTGTACAGACGCTGCGAAAAAGACCCCGGTGAGCCCTTAAACCAAGTATGTCAGAGTGGCCCCACCGGGGCTCCCTCTTTTTCTGCCGCGAGCCTAGGTAGCTCAACGTTGCCCAGAGTGCACGAACGAGGACGCAAGAGTCGGGATTGAGCGCGGTCACTCAGCAACCACACCCCATTACACTCCGCATTTTTTATAAGCGAGTTATCAAAAATGGCCGCTCCAATAGCAATGGAATTATATGCTAAGTGCGTAAAATGAAAAAATGTGAGTGCACAAATATGTTAAGTGCCTGAAAAAATTTGGGAACAAGTGGAAAATACATACCGATGGCAAATTTAAAAATTAAAAATTGGACTTTATAGTGAATTGTATGGTATAATTAGTTTTTTTGTGAAATTAAATATTTAGGGGGTTATTCCAGGTCAAAGGTCAAACAACCGATTTTTAAATCAAAATATCTCGAAAACTATTGAATGGATTTCAAAAGTGTTTAAACCATAAAATAGCTTACAAAGGTGGCTTTTCTTTAATATATATATATCTTTAACCCTTTGAGTGGAAATGTACTGAAAAATCACCAAAAAAAAATGTTATTAAAAACTGCTTTGTTTAGTAAATTGCTACAACATCCCTTCAGAATATTTATTTTAAATCGTCAGGTGGCGCTGTTATCTCAAGTTGAAACACGACCATACATAATTTGTCTCCGTCTCGGCAGGATGGTGTCGAATGAGGTATTTTTATGAATTTTTCTATGTTTTGTACAGCAGTGACCAACTTTTCAAAAAATCGACTGTATTCTAAATATACTTATCGCGAGGTTTCATATGGTGAAAAATGTACATATGTCATTTAGTTTTTTTTAGTTTTTCGATTTCTTAACGTTAGGGGTGTTTCAAATATGTTTTATAATCCAAAACAAGTACGATTTGCAGAGGATAGCTTTATGGAAATAAACGTCAATCAAAGAAAGAAAGAAGTTAGGGGACTCGATGTATTTAGCTGGAGCTCAGTTAACTTAAAATCGAAATATTCGAAAGCAAACCCCATTTCAAGAGCCAAGGATGATCTTTCATTCTTACTCTCAAAAGGCGTAATTCCCCAACTTTATAAAGACTTCATTGACAACTTGCCATCTTCAAATACGAATTTATAAATAAATGAAAACTAATACGTTTGTTCGTAATTAACTGAAATAACATTTTTTAATATATGTAGTATGTTCACTCTTAAAACTATTTTAGCATATTAAGTTAATAATATAATAAAGGTATATTTGAATTATAACACTTAAGTACGATCACTGCGATGTACTTTTGCTGTTCTATTTGTTGTAACTTTACCGTGCTTAATAAAATGTTGTATATGAATTATATCGTTCCCTAAACAAAAATATCGTGACAACTGCGTATCTCCAGGTTATCGGAAACATTGTTTTTTTAATATAAAAACTCATGAAAAGCACGAAAGCAAGTTAAAAGAAACGTTGTTATAATACCATTGCCGAACCTGTCAAGATTTATTTACTACTGTTGGATTCAGAATACACCAACTCATCGTTCAGCATCAAAAAATTCGAAAAAATTGTTAACATTCACAAGCTATAGGCTCTGAAAGACAAAATATGCTCTCCTGAAAAATTTCAAATTTGTCACTTAACATAATTGTGCACTACCCCATCGATATATTCTTAAATTAAGTATATTTTTGAAAAAATTTTCTTGGTTTTTTTTAGTGTTTTGAAACATTTTTTCTTCTTACACAGTAAAAATAAAAGTCTAACTTTAATACCTTTTTGGTGTTTATATATAACAACGCCGAAAAAGTATTAAATTAATACCATGTTCGGTCTGATTTCTCGTGAGAGGAGAATTCAGTCGAAGATTCTCTCAGGCAAAAAAAAAAAATTTAAGTTTTATTATATTGCCTTCACCGAGAGTCGAACTCACAATTTATTGAAAGCTCAACGAGTACTTATGTCAACGTCTAATTGCACTGTTGTTCTTAATGTAGTATCGCAATAGCGACGAACTGCGTGCTCTGAGCAAACAAACCACGGGACTTAATTTAATGCTAAAAAGTAATTAATTTAATACTTTTCCGGCTTTGTTTTAAAACAAATAGTACCTAAAACATTATAATGAGAGAAAACGCTAGGGAGAGAGCGCTTTAGTATTATTTTAAAACTATTTGGAATTAAAAAAAAATCAGAGTCTTAAATTAATACTATTTAGTATTAAAACTCAAATTTAATTCCAAAAAGGCTTAATTTCAATACCGACTGGTATTAAAAGTAAACTTTCATTTTTTACTGTGTATATTTTGTTATTGTTTTTAATAAGAATTTAATTTGCTTGTTTAATGTAAACTTTTTTGATTAATTTCAGTGATAATCAAGTAAATGTTTAAAAATTCTCAAGTTATTTACTAATTTAAGAATGAGAAAATATTTTTCTAGATTTGAGAAAAATATTTTTCTCCGCGCATTTTTCATCTTTAGTTTAGATGCACTACTTTTTGATAAACCGACTTTTTGAAAAATAGATGTCGCTACTCCGCATGATATTCAAGTTGTTATTTAGGGCCAAATTATGTGTAACGCCTCAGGCTAACTTAGTAATTTTACTATGCAATTGCCAATTTTATGTAGGCAAAACAAAGAAAATAATTCTAACTCTAGTGCAAAATTCTGGAAGGACGCTGAAGTTAATAATTTTAAGGCTAATCATATACAAAATTGCCCAGTTGGCAATGCCCCATTTCCCGCCCGTTAAATCCGCCACTGGAGATATCTTAAACTGTGAACGTTTTAAATACCTCAATAGACCAGGGGTGACGCGTTTGCTCGAGCAATACTTTTCATCCTCCCTCGCATCAAAGAGTATCATACAAGGGCGCAAAACCCGTACATATTTATCCAGTTTTTTGCAGCAACGTTATTGAATTCATTCATTCATTTTATTGCATCCCACATTTAGGGTTAGGTTAGGTTCAAGTGGCTGCCGCAGAGGCACACTTAGGCCAGTTTTGAAAGGCCCGTTGTGATACCACCAACACAAGGAAAGTCAGTCCCGGGACCCAGCCATATGGAAAATCCCTGAGTTGTTGGGATTTTCCACATAGCAGAATCCCGGGACTGACACTCCTAAACCGACACCGTTACTCCTCCTCGAACCACTTAGATGACTTTATGAAGCCCATCAAGTCCTTTATGTCCATTTCCGCGATCTGGCTTAGGCTATCCAGGAACGGAACTCCCAAAAAGCGCGTTCTCGCGCCGCTTAAAGCCGGACAGTTGCAGATGAGGTGCTCCACTGTTTCCTCCTCCTCATCATCTTTGCAACTCCTGCAGCATCGTCGGTAGGGCACACCTAGCCTTTCTGCATGCCTACCAATGAGGCAGTGACCGGTTAATACCCCTATCAATATGCAGATTTCCCTCCTAGTTAGGGCATAAATGCGTCTAGACCTTTTAAGATCCCATTTTGGCCAGGTTTGTTTCGATATGCGACACCCTGGGGATAGCAGCCATGTTTCGTTGGCTTGACGGAGTGTGTGCTCCTTCAGCATTAGTTTGCATGTGGCAAACGGCATACCTAAGCGCTCTTTATCCTGAAGAACCTGCTTGGTCGTGCCCTGCCTGGCAAGCTCGTCTGCCTTACAGTTTCCCTCAATGTCCCTATGTCCCGGGACCCATATGAGGTTTACGCGGTTCTGTTGGGCCATCTCCTGAAGAGATCGACGACAGCTGAGCGTCAGTTCAGAGTTGAACGTGTATGAGCCAAGGGATTTGATGGCCGCTTGGCTATCGCTGAAAATAGCGATATCTTCTCCGATAACACGTTTGCTTAACCAGGCCGCGGCGTCCAGGATTGCCGAGACTTCCGCCTGGAAGACGCTACAATGATCAGGTAGTCTGAAGGAGAGCTCAAGGTCCAAATCCCTTGAATAAACTCCTCCTCCCACTCTGCCGTCCAACTTCGAGCCGTCGGTGTATATGGAAGTGCCACCATTTGTTTCGGGACACCAATCCGTCCTCTCCCAGTCTTCTCTGCTGGGAATGTTTATTTTGAAACAGCTATCCCCGACTGTAGTAGTCGCACAACGATCTGTGCTTAGAGGGAGAAAGCTGTAAGATTCCAGAATACTGGAGTGTCCAATAGTACCCGCAGCCCAACTGGAGGTTTCTCTTAGGCGCAGAGCTGATGCCGCCGCTGACCGAAACCCTTCCAGATCAAGTGGCAAAATGCCCAGAATGACCTGGAGGGCTTCGTTGGGCGTTGTCCTTAGCGCACCGCTTATACAGATTATATTGGATCTATGGACTTTCCGCAACAGATTCAGGTATGTTGCCTTGCTCAGCGCAGGCCACCATACGACGACTCCATAAAGCATGATTGGGCGAATGATGGCCGTGTAGATCCAACTGCATAATGTAGGGCTGAGCCCCCATTTTTTGCCAATGGCTCTTTTGCATGTGTAAAGAGCGATGCAAGCTTTCTTCTGGCGCTGAAGAACATTCTCCTTCCAATTCAATTTCCTGTCCAGAACTATGCCTAGAAACTTGGCCTTATCCGACAAGCCCAGGCGCGTGCCATCTAGTTCTGGTAGGCTTAGTGGCGGTATTTTGTACCGGTTGGTGAAGAGGACAAGTTCCACCTTCCCTGGGTTGATACTAAGTCCGCAGCGAGAGGACCACGTCGAAACTTCTCGCAGTGCTACTTGCATCAGGTCACACAGAGTTTGTGGGAACTTGCCTCTGAATGCAATAGCTAAATCGTCTGCGTATGCCACTATCTTCCCGCCCCCCCCCAGCTTGTGTCACGTAGCAACGAGTTGACTGTGAGGTTCCATAAAAGCGGGGAAAGAACACCACCCTGGGGTGTTCCCCTTGTGACATAACGTGATAACTCAACCGTACCAAGTGAAGAAGCTATTTTCCTTCCCCTTAAAAGTTGGTCAATTAAATCAGTTAGAGGTCTATCTACGCCCAGATTAGTTAGAGCGGAGTTGATAGCCTCCGGGCTTATATTGTTGAAAGCCCCCTCAATGTCTAGGAGGGCCACGAGACAGTAGTCCTTTTCACACAGCGATTTCTCAATGACAGACACTAGGCTGTGCAGAGCGGTTTCTGTTGATTTACCCTTGGTGTATGCATGCTGATAGCTAGAGATATGGTTGCTATCAATAGTTGTTAAGAGGTAGTCGCTTAGTATCCTCTCAAAGGTTTTTAGTACAAAGGACGAGAGACTGATCGGTCTGTAGTCTTTTGGCTCGTAGTGGGATGCCTTCCCAGCCTTAGGGATAAACACTACCGTGGCGCTTCTCCAGGAGCCCGGAATGTGGTTGAGAGCCAGGCAGGCTGTGAAGAGAAATACCAGCCATTTAGCTGATGTCTCCAACGTGTTTATAAGTTGCGCGGGGATAATCCCGTCCGGCCCGGCAGCCTTATACGGTTCAAAGCTCTTAACTGCCCACCTTACTCTTTCCTCAGTGATGGGTATATTTACTGCCAGGTTTGTTGCAGGTGCTAGTGGTGCATCATGCAGATTCCCCGGAAAATGTGTATTCACGAGCAGCTCAAGGGTTTCCTCTTCCGTGCTGGTCCAGGATCCGTCAGGTTTTCGCAAATAGCTGATGGTTGTTTGACTTTTCGAGAGGACTCGTCTAAGTCTCGCTGTGTCGTCGACCTTTTCGACGCCAGTGCAGAAATTTCTCCACGAGGTTCTCTTCGCCTGTCTCAGAGCTTTTTTGTAGGCCCTTAGTTTAGCTTTATATTCGAGCCAATGAGGCTCAGAGCCGAAGCTCTTGGCCTTGTTAAATTGTTTCCGGCATGATATTCGGAGCGAGTCCAAATCGTAGGACCACCAATGTGGCCTGTGTTTACCGCGTGGTTTTGGCACTGGACAAGCCTGTCCTAGAGCATTTGAGAGCGCCGATGTAAATGTAGTAACAAGATCCTCCAGCTCCTCTACTGATGAGGGGGCTTGTGAGGGCAGTACTGGTAGGTCTCTGTCTAATATTTCATTGTGTAACTGCCAATCAGTGTTACGTGGATTGCGCTTCATGATTGGTTGTTCTACAATAAAGTCTAAAACCATTTCTATGTTCTTCCAGAACCCGCCATTTTCTGACCCACTCATAAGCGCCTTCACTACAGATAGTGAGGTCTATGACCTCCCTGCGGGTCTTAGTGATAAAAGTAGGCTCATTACCCACGTTGCAAATCACCAGGTTGGTTGTTAAGAGGTAATCAAACAGAGACTCGCCCCTGGCATTGATGTCGGAGCTCCCCCATTGGACATGGTGAGCATTGGCGTCCGCTCCAATAATAAGATTACCCGTGCAGAAATTTGACACCAGGTCTTTCACCTCCGTTTGTGGTGGGGGTTCTTCGGCGTTGTAGGGCATATAGACCGAAGCCACCGTCCGGCGGGTGCTGTCGACCGTTAGACTGATAGCGGTAATATCCCCATTGGTGTAATTAGGTAGGAGAAAGGAGTTCAACTCAGACATCCCACATTTAGTTCAATCGTTTTGCAAAATGCATTAATCGAGTATCGGCTGCGCCGTTTTATTCTGCAATCTGGATGAACTGTTGAAACAATTCCACCATAATCTTCTCAATTGATATTTCAAAATCCAGCTGGGGCAATGAAAAAGACCAGCCTTTTTTTCTTAAAAGAGCTGTAAACTCCCACCACGCAAGTGACAAAGCCGTTAAGTTGGCGTAGACGATACACATAAATAAGTATGATGGCCGTGGCCATGGTCAGTGATGGTAAGCAGAACCGCTTGCACATTCTATAACAGGCATTTTGGAGCATTTGAAATTTACTTCGCGAGCACACAAAAGATACCAAACTGTCATATCCGCACATTCCACATTTGGGGTAAGGGCTTCGCTCAACGCTGCCCAGCTCAGATCACAAATCGCATATGAGACGAATATTGAACGAAGAAATGAAGCACACATAAATCAAAATGGCTGGACAGACGGACGTAGCAACGGACAACCGGATAGGAGAAGACAAGGGCAAGAGTGAAGGCTGTTCCGACAAATGTTCGGTATACGAGCTCACGGCAAAATTAAGTGAAGAGGGAATGATGGCAATTGCAACAACAAAAACAACGTAATTTGGAACAACAACAACAATGCCATGAAGGAAATGTACGACAGACCACTGAGGGGTGCGGTAAACAGCTTTTGGTAGTTAGGCAGGCAAACAGAACGTAAGCGAACCATTGAAGGGTGAAAGCAAAAATTAAAAAGCAAAATCAGAGCATGTGTGTAAATATGTAAACTCCCAGCCAGCATTTGAAGAGGTATGCCTAAGTTCTTCTCCACAATAAAAATAGTTCTCGATACAAGTTTTAGAAGTTTGCCTGAGTGAATCTCTGTAGGTTTTTCGGGTGTGTACTTTGGACTGCAAATTGTTAAATAAAACTCGCGCCCGCTACAAAACTAACGGCAAATTTATTAAGTAACCGAACTCTGTTACAACTCAACTAGAACTAACTTACAGCTAGGTATGAATGCGTATTTATACATCTGTTCATGTTCTCGAACATTCCACAAAATAATATCATTTAATTTTCGTCACACTGCTCCCCCTCTAAGTCTGATCGTCCTCGATCAGAACATCGCCCTGACGGATCCTGGACCAGCACGGAGGGGGAAACCCTAGAGCTGCTCTTGAATACGCACTTCCCAGGGAACTTGCATGAGGACACCTTAGCACCTACAACAAACCTGGGTGTATACATACCCATTAGGCTGGGTCGATTTGTATGAACGAAAGTTAACCGATATCGCGCCATCGATTTTTCGATAGGTTTTGGGCTCAGGAAAAAAAGTTCTACTACGCATACCCTAAAAAATAATTTTAGAGCCTGCGAAATTTCATTTTTTTGAATTTTCTTCGACATTGATTTTTAAGGTATTTTTCATGAAAACGAATTTGTCTCATATATCTTGTCCCACTCAAAATTATGCGCTAAAAACGTTGGCGATAAAAGTTTTTGAAAAAAAAAAAAAAATTATGGACCTCGAAAAATGAGCAAAAATTCGAACTCGTCAAAAGGTGTGCAATAAAATCTGCTCGTGCTTGTCTGCTATGAATCAGCGATAGTAGCGCTATTGTATGATAAAGAGAAACGTTCAGCTTTCAGAATCATGTACCTTGATCCAAATATTGCTTCTAATTACAGAGTTGCAGACATCCAAACAAATAGGTCTTTTGAGCTTTAAGCGCGGATTGTGGGAGAGCTAAGCTCAATATAAAAATTCTAAGGATAGTTAAAGATTCTATGAAAGAACCTCTAAGAACCCTCATACTCAGAAAATCTGGTTTGTTCACTTACAGTTTTTTTAAGAGGGGGAGCGTAATCCGTCTAACACGTCTTTGCCTTCCAGTAGGAGTTCTGCCGGCCGGGCTGACGTCAAGTCGGTAACAAATGAGTCCGTAAATGTGGAAATTGACCTTGCCTCAAGTGACCCAATTTTTTATGTTGCCAGCTCTCCGCCTATAAAATTGAGGCAATGCAAAATCTAAAAAAATTGGGTTTTTCGACCAAAATTCTTCTAAAACTCCATTAAATAAATTTTTTCAAAATACTGAATTAACCACCGCCTTTAGCGCATGAATACACTTGGGACTACGCCAATTGACACCGAAAAAACTACACAAAAAATGATTTGGAGCCTTGAAAATGAAAAAGAAATGCATAAAAAATCGAAAAAGTAGTTTTTTCGACCAAAACAAGACCCAAAACACGAAAACAATTTTTTTTTTTTCAAAAACTGTTATCGCCAACGTTTTTAGCGCATAATTTTGAGTGGGACAAGATATATGAGACAAGTTCGTTTTCATCGAAAACATGTTTGCATGTATGCTGAAAAAACCCTTAAAAAAATAAGAAGCGAAAGGGTCGATTTTTCCACCAAAACACTCCCTAAAACCCAAAAAATATTGTTTTTTTTTTTTAAACTGTTATCACCAACGTTTTTAGCGGACATTTTTGAGTCGGACAGGGTTTACATGAAAATTTTAAAATCAAATGAAAGTTTTCTTGTTTTCTTAGTAGGTCATGAAAAAAACCTTAAAAATCAAAGTCAAAGAAAATTCAAAAAAATGAAATTTCGCAGGCTCGAAAATTATTTTTTGGGGTATGCGTAGTGGAACTTTTTTTCCTGAACCCAAAACCTATCGAAAAATCGATGGCGCGATATCGGTTAATAAATCGACCCGCCCTAATACCCATCACGGAGGAAAAGGTTAGGTGGGCGGTTAAAAGCTTCGAACCGTTCAAGGCTGCCGAGCCAGACGGGATTTTCCCGCACAACTCATAAACACGCTGGAGACATCAGCCAAATGGCTGGTATTTCCCTATACAGCCTGTCTGGCTCTTAGCTACATTCCGTGCTCCTGGAGAAGTGCCACGGTAGTGTTTATTCCTAAGGCCGATCAGTCTCTCATCCTTTGAGCTCAAAACTTCCAAGAGGATAATAAATGACTACCTCTCTTCTACTATTGATAGCAACCTTATCTCTAGCTATCAGCATACATACAACAAAGGGAAATCTACAGAAACTGCGAGACACAAGCTGGGGGGCGGGAAGGTAGTGGCATATGCAGACGACTTAGCTATAGTATATAGGGGCAAATTCCCACAAACCCTGTACGACTTGATGTAAGTAGCACTGCGAGAGGATTCCTCATGGTGCTCGCGCTGCGGACTGAGCATCAACCCGGGAAAAGTAGAACTGGTCCTTTTCACCAACCGCTATAAGATACCACCGTTAATACTGCCAAAACTGAATGACGTGCGCCTGAACTTGGCTGAAGTGCCACGGTAGTGTTTATTCCAAAGGCCGATCAGTCTCTCATCCTTTGAGCTCAAAACTTCCAAGAGGATAATAAATGACTACCTCTCTTCTACTATTGATAGCAACCTTATCTCTAGCTATCAGCATACATACAACAAAGGGAAATCTACAGAAACTGCGAGACACAAGCTGGGGGGCGGGAAGGTAGTGGCATATGCAGACGACTTAGCTATAGTATATAGGGGCAAATTCCCACAAACCCTGTACGACTTGATGTAAGTAGCACTGCGAGAGGATTCCTCATGGTGCTCGCGCTGCGGACTGAGCATCAACCCGGGAAAAGTAGAACTGGTCCTTTTCACCAACCGCTATAAGATACCACCGTTAATACTGCCAAAACTGAATGACGTGCGCCTGAACTTGGCTGACAAAGCCAAGTTCTTAGGCACAGTTCTGGATAAGAAACTAACCTGGAAGGAGAATGTTCTTCAGCGCCAGAAGAAAGCGTGTATTGCACTCTACACGTGCAAAAGAGCCATTGGAAAGAAATGGGGGCTCAGCCCCAAAATATGCAAATTGATCTACACTGCAATCATTCGACCAATCATGCTCTATGGAGTTGTGGCCTGTGCTGAGCAAGGCAACAAACCTTAATCTGTTAGGTAAAGTACACAGATCTTGCATGATCTGTATAAGCGGTGCGTTAAGAACAACGCCAAATGAAGCACTCCAGGCCATTCTTGGCATTTTGTCACTCGATCTGGAAGGGCACCGGGTAGCAGCAGCATCGGCTCTGCGTCTAAGGGAAACGTCCGGCTGGGGCGCAAGCACTACTGGACACGCCAGTATTTTGGGAGCCTATAGCTTTCTTCCGCTGAGCACAGATCGTTGAGCGACCACAACAGTCGGAGATAGCGGTTTTAAAATAAACATTCTCTGCAGGGAAGAATGGGAGAGCACGGATCGGAGTCCCGCCACTCATAGCGGCACTTCCATTTATGCTGATGGCTCGAAATTAGACGGCAGAGTTGGAGGAGGGGCTTATTCAAAGGATCTGAACCTTGAGCTCTCCTTCAGACTACCTGATCACTGCAGTGTCTTCCAGGCTGAAGTTTCAGCAATCATGGACGCCGCGGCTTGGATAGGCCAACACACTATCAAACAGGATATATTTATTTTTAGCGACAGCCAAGCGGTCATCAAATCCCTTGGTTCTAACTCGTTCAACTCTGAACTGACGCTCAGCTGTCGTCGATCTCTACAAGAGATGCCCAACAAAACCGCGTGAACCTCACATGGGTCCCGGGCATAGGGACATTGAGGGAAATTGTAGGGCAGACGAACTTGCGAGGCAGGGCACGACCAACCAGGTTCTTCGGGATAAAGAGCGCTTAGGTATGCCGTTTGCCACATGCAAGGTAATGCGGAAAGAGTACACACTCCGCAAAGCCAACGAAAGATGGCTGCAAACTCCAGGATGCCGGATTTCCAAAGAAACCTGGCCGAAATGGGATCATAAAAGATCAAGACAAATTTATGCCCTATGGAGAAGAGAAATCTCCATATTAATAGGCGTATTAACTGGGCACTGCCTCATTGGTAAGCACGCAGAAAGACTAGGTGTGCCCTACCGACGATGCCGTAGGAGTTGTACGGATGATGATGAGGAGGAAACGGATGGAGCCGGCTTTAAGTGGCGCGAGAATGCGCTTTTTGGGAGTTCCCTTCCTGGTTAGCCTACGCCAGGTCACGGAGCTGGACATAAAGGACTTGATGGCCTTCATCAAGTCATCTAAATGGTTCGAGGAGGAGTAACGGTGTCGGATTAGGAACGTCAGTCCCGGGAGAATCCCGATAATACAGGGATTTTCCATATGGCAAGGTCCCGGAACTGACTTTCCTAGTGTTGGTGGTATCACAACGGGCCTTTTAATACTGGCCTAGGTGTGCCTCTGCGGCAGCCACTTGAACCTAACCTAGAACATCGCCCGTTCTAAATGCTGCCGTTCTTTGCAGATGAACCACCTTCTTTTTATTTCGAGGTTTCCCCGTAGTTTGTATGCGATAGACGACATCGTTGATTCGCTTTAGAACTTTGTATGGGCCATCCCATTTGCGCTGCATTTTCGGGGACCAACCTTTCCTCCGTTATGCGTTATACAGCAACACTAAGTAGCCTATTACAAAACCTTGCGCTTTGTCGTTCCTGCACGGTTAGAAATTTGAACCTAAATTTTAAACTTTTTTGGACTACATATATGACCAAACCAAATTTAGATTTAAATTCAATCTAGAACAGTTTTCATGAAAATTGGCTAAATAAATCGGGTTTCAATTATAAACCAGAAATGTTTTAACAATTTTTTAAAGATAAAATAAATTTTGTGTCCGTTGGCGGGAATTCGAACCAACACTCCCCGCATGTTGTTGTTGTTGTTAACAATGCATTGCCCTGTCTAGAGTGTATGATCATTCCGAAGATCTTCATCAAGCTCTTCTAAGGGGAGTCCAAGGAAACGTGCAGTTTCAACAGGGTTTGTCCAGAGGGACAGAGGGGTTAGAAGAGTAGGTTCAAATGAACAATTGAAGAGATGTAGAGTATCATGGGGGGTCCTACCACATGCAGGGCATGTGTTTGAGATTGTGTCATTAAGTCTGGACAAGTAGGAGTTTAACCTTACACTATATCCAGACCTAAGCTGTGCCAGGGTAACTCTTGTCTCCCTAGGTAAGGTGCGTTCTTCTTCAGCAATATCCGGTGGAGGACTGTTCAGAACGGGGTTCACAGGTAGAGATCCGACAAAAGTATCTACCGACTCGGTGTGGATGTCGGTTAGAGCCCGCTTATGATTCTGCAGATCAAACGGCAAGGTAATATGATGCCGGATCTCATCATAATGTTTACGGAGATGTTTCCTTATGTCTCTCGGGGGCGGATCTATGTCCAAAAGATGACGGTTTGGATGTGCTGGCTTGTGGCAGTTCAGAAGGAATTGCTTGCTCAGCATTTCCGCATGCTCTTTTACATTGAGCAGTTTTGCCTCCTGATGGAGGTGAGACTCGGAAGACATGAGGAGACATCCCGTAGCAGTTCTGATGGCAGTATTTTGGCAGACTTGTAACTTCGTCCAGTTGGTGTTATGTACATTAGGCGACCATATGGGTGCAGCATAGTCAAAGACTGGTCGGCCAATGGCCTTATATGTAGTCAACAACGTTTCTTTGTCTTTTCCCCAAGTACTGCCGGCAAGTGACTTGAGGATCTTGTTGCGACCACGTACCTTTGAGACCATTGCAGACACATGACCAGCAAATGAGAAAGTATTATCCAATGTCATCCCTAATAACTTTGGGTGGCTGACAGTTGGTAGCTTAGTGCCGTCAACGAAAATGTCTAATTCATTTCTCACCTGGTGCGTCCACGTCGTAAAAAGCGTCGCCGTTGATTTAGTCGGAGATATCGTCAGATCTCGCTCTGTGAAAAACCTGGAAAGGTCGCAGAGGTAACCGTTGATTTTATTACAGAGTTCATCAGTATAAGGGCCCTTCCCCGTCGCCATTATTGTACAGTCGTCAGCATAAGAAACGACGGAGACACCCTCTGGTGGTGGGGGCATCTTCGATAGATAGAAATTAAACAGTGTCGGGGATAGGACACCACCCTGTGGCACCCCCTGTCTAATTCGTCTTGGTTTTGATGTTGCGTTTCTAAAGTTGACCGACGCCTGCCGCCCATTCAAGTAATTAGCGGTCCATCTCTTTAACCCATCAGGTATTTGTGTTTCTAATAGATCTTGTATGAGAGTGGCATGGTTGACTGTGTCAAAAGCTTTCGACAAGTCAAGTGCCACTAACACAGTCCTGTGATTTGGTTGGTTTTGATTTAGACCGCTATTTATTTGCGTTGTAATGGCATTGAGTGCGGTGGTGGTGCTGTGCAGCTTACGGAAGCCATGTTGATGATTAGCCAGGTGCAGATTTGCGGTGTAATACGGGAGCAAAATGGACTCTAGCGTCTTCACTACCGGCGACAAAAGTGATATAGGGCGATATGAATCGCCTATGTTTGCCGGCTTTCTAGGTTTTAATAATGGAACCACTCTCGCCTTTTTCCATATTTCAGGAATGACGAAAGTGTTCAGTGAAAGATTGAATAGAGCCGCTAAGTATTTGTGTCCCTCCTGGCCTAGATGTTTCAGCATCTTCATGGCAATGCCGTCGGGGCCGATGGATTTTGAGGGCTTAGCCTGTCTGATGGCTTCCTTGACCTCTGAGGCAGTGATGACAATGGGCGTGTTTTGGTTTTCGTATTTACGCGCCTGTCGCATGGTTCTACGTTTAGCTCTATCGGGTGGGGAATGTAGTACAAATTGTCTACAGAAGGAGTTCGCACATCCCCTAGGGTCCTTCTTCACCCTGTCACCGAAAGTAATATCTACTTTATCCTTGTGTTGTGTTGGATTAGATAGAGCTTTGACCGTAGTCCATAATTTGCCAACACCGTCAGAGAGGTTGCATTGCTCTAGGTGTTGTTTCCATTTGGCCAGTTTGTGTTTATCGACCAATCTACGAATTTCCGCGTTGAGATCCCTTATACGGGGGTCTGCGGGATTGAGACTTCGCACTTCATCTCTTTCTCTAGCCATGGCCGCTGCCTCCGCGGGGAAATTTGGTCTTATTCGAGATATTCGACCCGCAGGAATGAAGCGTCTAGAGGCCAAGTCAATGATGTTGCGGAAGTCTCGTTCGCCTTTGCGTACGTCCGTAGGAATGGATAGAGCAGCCAAGGATTCGTCCGTATATGTCTGAAAACTGTCCCAGTCCGCCTTGGTAAAGTTGATGTATGTACCATGCTCAGGTGTTATAAAGTCCGTCGGTCGTTCGATGGTAATGACTATTGGGAGATGGTCAGACGCCAACGTGAGTATGGGTCGCCAATTGGTGTTGTTCAATAGTCCTGCACTTACGATAGAAATATCTGGCGAACTATAGCAGTTACCCGATACTCTCGTTGGGGCGTCTCCGTTCAATGTACAGAAAGCCGTATCATCTATTTGTTCTGCGAGTACATGCCCCCTACTGTCTGCTGGCAAGTTTGAGTGCCACATATCGTGGTGCGCATTGAAGTCGCCCAGGATCACGCGGTTATCTCCTCGTAATAGCAAGCTAATGTCGGGGTGATAACCGGTGGGGCAACTTGAGACAGGGGGTATGTAGATGTTTATGATTTGCAGATCGACATCTCCTGTACGGATGGTAATACCTTGGCTTTCTAAGATATCATCCGTTCCTTCGATGTCGGTATCAAATAGATGATACTGTACAGAGTTGTGCGTTATGAACGCTAGACCACCTCCCAGACCTCCTGTTACTCTATGACGGTCCTTCCGGTGAATGTTATATCCACCATAGGTAATGAGGTCCGACCTTGGACTGAGTTTGGTTTCTTGGATTGCGGCAAGTTTTATGTCATATTGCGTCATCAAATTGGTTATCTCTGCGATCTTACCAGTTAATCCGTTACAGTTGTGCTGTAAGATTTGGAAGTGCGCCGGTGGGGTCGATGTCGAGTTAACCAAAGGCGTGAGAGACGGATGCGTTCGCCCAGGTGTTGGTAGGCGAAGACCAAGGCTGTGCCTCAGCCTAGTTAGCTGTGGACCTGGTGTAACCGGGTTGGCTGGCGTCGTAGGCTGAGGCGTGTTACAGCATGGCGCAATGAACGCATCCGTCCAAAGATTCCTGTTCGCGAGCCCAGAGCATAAATGCACGTGGCATTGGCCTAAGCAGTTATTGCATTTGACCGATGACGCGAGCGTGTATAAGCTTTGCCGACAAACAGTACACGTCGAGACAGGTGCAAGAAGATGTTGATCCTGACTCACGTGTAAACGGGAGGGGGGGTGTAAAAAAGAAACAGACAGAGACTGATGCTCGGAGTTGCTCATGTCTAAACTGCTCCGGTGAGAGCAAGAGTGTTGAGCTGCTGCGCGTGATGTTGACGCCATAAGGCACGAGCAACAGTCTGGAATTTGTGTGGCGGGTATAGCAGAAATGCTGCTAGTCGTTAAGACATTATTACTCCCCGCATCATGCCCGTCTGCTCTACCACACATAAATGTTGTTGGCAAAATTCAATCTTGAATAAGCTTTCAAAAATAAATTTGAATTTTCAAACCCAAAAGTTTAAATTTTAGACCGAAAGGTTTTAAGAATAAAATAAAACTAAAAAAATGTGGCAGCTGGCAGGATTCGAACGAAAACGCTCAGGAGTAACAGCCGATTGTTCTACCGCTGAGCTATGACGCACATGAAATTTTTGTGGGCAAAATTCAATTACATTCAAACAAACCAAAAAAAAAAAAAATTTTGATTGCTTTTTCATTTAGATTTTAAATCGAAACCAAAAGAAATTGAAAATCTTTGTAGGTATTTGGACGGTTTGAAATATTGTAGAAAAAGTTTGAAAAATTGATTAAACTTTATACGGGTTTAAATTTTAGGTTCATTTTTTTAGCCGTGTGGCTTTCATGTTATTGCACATAGCTCTGCTCCGATTTGTAGTAGGACCATCTACACCCAAGGCAATCTTCTCAACCGGTGCATCTGAGTTGCACTGTCCATGGCTCCTGGATTTTAGCCCTCTTTCTTTGACGCACACGTCGCATTTGGCCATCCACTCCTTTACCGACTGACGGTAACCAACCAATAAATTCTTCACTCCAAGATGATCTTTACTTGGACCGCTATGCATTTCCATGAGAACATCAGATACCTGCTTCCTAGGCACAATTATCAACGTTCGAACGCACTGGCCATCCTCACTCTCACACAGGGGTAAAAAAATTAACCTAAATTTTAAACCCGTATAAAGATTAATCAATTTCTCAAACTTTTTTGTACAATATTTCAAACCGTCCAAATACCTACAAAGATTTTCAATTTCTTTTGGTTTCGATTTAAAATCTAAATGAAAAAGCTGTCTAAATTTTTTATTTTTGGTTTGTTTTAATGTAATTGAATTTTTACCACAAAAACTTCATATGCGTCATAGCTCAGCGTTAGAGCAGTCGACTGTGACTCCTGAGCGTTTTCGTTTTTTTAGTTTTATTTTATTCTTAAAACTTTTCGGTCTAAAATTTAAACTTTTGGGTTTGAAAATTCAAATTTATTTTTGAAAGCTTATTCAAGATTGAATTTTGCCAACAACATTTATGTGTGCGATGTAGCTCAGTGGTAGAGCAGACGGGCATGATGCGGGAAGTCTTGGTTCGAATTCCCGCCAACGGACAAAAAATTTATTTTATCTTTAAAAAATTGTTAAAACATTTCTTGTTTATAATTGAAACCCGATTCATTTAGCCAATTTTCATGAAAACTGGTCTAGATTGAATTTGAATCCAAATTAGGTTTGGTCATAAGTAGTCAAAAAATTTAAAATTTAGGTTCAAATTTTTAGCCGTGCATATTCGATGAAAACAACCGGATACCAATCGTAAACTGATCCACTGTGCCCAATATGACTTGGCAACAGGACTCTCCTCTGACATTTCCTCCCTTGTTGGTCGTCCGCTTCGCTCAAGCCCTTGCATAACCCATGCCAAATCAGAATATTCCCTCTGACTTCCCGAATATTCTTTAGGATGCATTTGTCTTTTGCCTTTCGAGTGTCCTGGCGCTTCACCTCTAATGTAACTCTTTTGCTGCTATACCCAATGTTGTATCCAAGGTACTTCTTGGCCGTTGTATGTCATAACTCTGCTTCTCACATCGATGTGAATCTCTCTCTCAGCTAAGAAGTCAACGCCAATGATAACTTCGTCCACAATATTCGCTACTAAGAAGTTGTGCTATGTAGTCACATAACCAATCAAAACTTTACACAGTACTTCTCCCAGGACCTGCTTGCTTTCTCCTGTTACTGTCCTCAGCCTAGCATCATGCATTGGTCACACTCTCTTATTGACCAAGTCACTTCGAAATGGAATGAGATGCGCCAGTATCCACAGTCAGCAAACTCTCTTGCCCGTCCACGAACCCTCTTACAGTAACATTACTCCACTTTCTTCCAACCTTCGAAGCAGAGATTATGGAGCATTCATGTTGTTGTTGTTGTAATGAGTGAGCCCTGCCCAACGCCTACTTCTCCTTAGCCTAGGTTGTCATCAATATCTTCTAACGGGAGTCCTGGGAAACTAGCTGTTTAAACAGGGTTGGACCAAAGGGAGATGGGTGTTAGAAGAGTGGGCTCCGTAGAAGAAGTGAATAGGTGGTTGGTGTTATGGGAGGACGAGCCACATGCCGGACATTTATTCGACACGTCGGGGTTCAGTCTGGATAAGTAGGAGTTTAATCTACTACAATATTCAGAGCGTAGTTGAGCAAGAGTGACCCTTGTCTCCCGAGGAAGATGACGCACCTCTACAGAAATGCGTGGAGTTAAGGCATGCAAAACAGCATTCACCGGACAGAGCTCGATCTGGTGCTCAACAGACGTATCATGGATATGCTTCAAGGCCCGCTGATGCACCTCTGGACCAAACGACGTTGTTACAAGGTGCCGGATCTCATTAAAATGTTTACGTAGATGCGTCCTTACGGTCCTAGGAGGCGGAGTTAGCTCAAACAGTTGTCTATTGGGGTGCTGAGGTTTGCAGCAATTCAACAGGTACTGCTTGTTTAGCATTTCATAGTCCTAACTCCATGCCAACTTGCGCTGTCCAAGTCGTGAATAATGTCGCCAAGGACTTTGTTGGCGACAATGTCAAGCTCCGAGCGGCGAAGAATTCGACAAGAGAGGGGAGATAAGCATTGATTTCAAAGCACAGCTCATCGACGGAAGTGCCTGTTGCCAGTATCGTGCAGTCGTCTGCCTTAGAAACAATCGTAACTTCTTCTGGTGGAGGAGGGAGCTTCGAAATATAGAAGTTAAACAATAACGGGGAAAGGACACCACCCTGAGGTACCCTTTGTTGATTTTTTGTTCCTGAACACAACAGACGACCGGCGACCACTGAGATAATTGGCGGACAAACGCTTAAGACAGGGGGGAGTGACGAGTCTTGCAAATCGGACACCAACTGCGCATGATTAACTGTGTCAAAAGCTTGAGACAGATCAAGGGCAACTAGAACCGTCCTGTCGTTGGGTCTAAATTGATTTAGTCCGTCAGTTATCTGAGTGTTTATGGCATTGAGAGCGGATGTTGTGCCCCTACCTTTCCTGAAGCCATGTTGCAGCTCGGCTAACATAAAGCTTGAAGTGTAGAGCGGGAGTATGACCGCCTCCAGTGTCTTTACTACTGCGAGAGGAGTGATATCGGGCGATATGACTTCCCAACATTGGCTAGCTTGCCAGGCTTTAGTAGTGGGACCAGAGTTGCCTGTTTTCATTTATCGGGTATGACAGAAGTGGTCGAAGACATTCATCTTGCTCATCTCCTTTAGCTTTGCGCTTGCGTCCACCTTCATTTTTGGAACTACTGAAGATGGTGTTGCAGTTCCTTGCAATATGTCCTGCTCTACCGCACTTAAAACATTTGATGGAAACATCACTCTTTTGCTGCATGCCTTTCATGGTTTCCAAGATTAAGTCGACCCAGTCTTGCCTTTCTACTTCTACGCGATGAGCTTTGTACGCTGGCTTACTTAATAAAGACGCTGTCTCTTGCTGTGATACCGTCTCTACAAATGTTAGGTTTGGATTTGCGTATGTAGCTCGCTTCGTTTGCACATCACGTATACCATTTAAAAAACTTTGGATTTTTACCCTATCGATGTATTCTACGGGTGCGTCTGCGTTTTCCATATGAGCCAACCTCTCGATATCCGATGCAAACTGTGTAGTGTCTCATTGGCCTTCTGACAGCGATGTTGTAACTCTATTTGGTATATCTGCTTGCTATGCTCGCTGCCATAACGCCTGTCAACAGCACCAATAAATGCGTCGTAGCTATTCCTTTCTCCATCAGGTATAGTCTGCAAGATCTCCGCAGCAGGCCCTTTGTTGAATTTATCTTCAGCGTTCGATTTGTTCAAAGAAGGGGTTTTTACCTTAGCAGAGATCGTTGCAGCATTTGGACGATTAGCTGCATCTTCTGAATACGATTTTTCAACGCATCCATCTCAGCCTCGATCTAATCTTGACATCCACTGAAAGCATTTAACTGCGATGAGACTATTGCTTCTTGTGCCTCTAATTTAAGCGTTATGCGTGTCTCTTGCTCCATCAACTCTTCGTTGATCTGTGATGACATGTATGCCTTCTGCTCTTCAAACTGAGATGTAATACTTGCCTATTGTTCTTCCTACTGTGATGACAAATATCCTCTCTGTTTCTCCAGCTGTGATGTGATATTAGACGATATTCGTGTCTCCTGTTCCTGAAATATATCCTTTTTTGCTCCCCCAGCTGAGATGCCATATCTATCTTTTGTTCGTCCATTTTGACTGATAAATAATTCAATACAGCCAAAATCATGTTTGTGTTCGGAACTTCCACTGGTTGAGGAGCTTCGTTCTTCTGCGCACTTGTATGTGAATCTTTCTCCCTCCTCTCTACTGCTTTTTTCGCTATCTTTTCCATTTCAGGACCAAAATCATGTTAGTTGACTTTGATTCCCTTTGTTTCCAGGGCCTTGCTCAACCATGCCTGCAGCTCAGGTTTATTGCCGACTGTACTCAGTTCTCGTAGTGCCCATTCTTGCTTCTCCTCAACTCAGTTAATTTTGGCATGTTCTTTGATGATCCTCTCGAATTTATTTAACAATTCCATTTCTGCCACCAATTGTGACGAATTTCCAATCGGTCTTACTCGCTTTTACCTGATTCGACCGCTAAATGTTAAATAAAACTTGCACCCGTTACAACTCAACTAGAACTAACTTACAGCTAGGTATGAATGCGTATTTATAAATCTTGTTCATGTTCTCGAACATTCCACATATAGCAGGCCAAACATGATTGTACAGACTCAATTTGAAATACTAATTTCGAAATACAAAATTCCATTTTCTAGTCAAATATAAAAAGTACACTCCTTTCCATAGAAATAAGTCTTATACATTTAATTTTCGTCACAATATGTTGAATTTTGTTTGCCTTAATCTTCAGACATAACTAAATGCAAGACTTCTCCAAAACCAAGGAACCAATTCAGTACGAGGTGAAATCAAACAATCATCTGATTCAACTTGTTTCTCGAATTTTGGCAAACGATATATGTAGGTAATTAAACTAAAAAGGGAACGACACCAATTGGTCAAGAAAGGAATCCCAAGTTATCATCCATCACTTATTCTTCCCTAACCCACCTTATCCGCGGCTAATCTTTATAAAGAAACAAAGAAAGGAAAGTATTTCAGCACAAAAAGGCGCAGCCGATACTCGTTTAATGCATTTGGTAAAACGAATAAATTAAATGTGAGAGGAAATTATAGGAAATGAAGCTATAAGAAAAAAGTGGAAATCAAAGAAAAGAACGAAAAGGAAGTAAACAGAAAAAAAGAAAACAATAAGATAAAATAAAACAATAAAAAAACAAGATATCTAATAAGATAGTTAAATAAATTAATTAATTAGGGAAGGAAAGGAAAGGATGAAAAAGTATTAAAAAAGGGAAAGGGATTAAACGGGAAGAAACTGCAATAAAACAAGAAAACATCGAAAAGCAAGGTAAAGTAAAGGAACCGCAGGGAATGAAGAGAAAGAAATTAAAGAAAAAAGGAAAAGAAAATAAAATGCAATACATATAATCAATAATAAATGAAAAGTATATAACGTTACCTTAATTCACAAAGGCCTTAATTGACATGTTTTTTAATATTTGAGTATGCTACTAAAATACACACTTACTACAAATTTTAAAGAGTTACTAGCAGTAATAACGGAGATATTCCAAATTTGCCACGCTATATTTGCATGCGTTCAATGTAAACAAAATTTTGTTTTTTTGCTTCTCCTGTAAAATTTGTTTTATGTCAGTTAGGGCCTTTGTGAATTAAGGTAACGATAAATACAGAATACAATACGCTTCGTATCAAAGCACGCCAGTCGTTCCTTTCTAGCGACAACTTACGCCAATTGGAAACCCCAAGTGAGTTCAAGTCATCCTCCACCTGTTGTTTCCATCTCAGTCGAGGTCTCCCCCTTCCTCTGCTGCCGAATTCGGGTGTCGATAGGAAAACTGTCTGTGCTGGTGCTTCTTTGTCCATTCGCATAACATGACCCAGCCAGTGGAGCCTTTGGTCTTTAATCCGCTGAACTATGGTCAGGTCTGCGTAAAGCTATTACAGCTCATCGTTAAATTGCCTTCGATACTCGCCGTTGGCATCACGGGAAGGACCATAAATCTTCCGGAGAACTTTTCTCTCAAATACTCCAAGGGCCATCTCATCTTCTCTTGACACTGTCCATGATTCTGAGCCGTACATCAGGACTGGTATTATGAGAGACTTATAGAGCGTGATCTTTGTTTGTCGATAGAGGACTTTACTTCTCAATTGCCTACTTAGTCCAAAGCAGTAGTCGGCATGGAGAGAGCGCTTGCTATGTTAAAGCATTGGAGTTTTCCTCCCAGAAAAGTAATTGCAGGCCTATGGTCCAAAGTAACAATTGTTGGCAAGGTTGATTCTCCGTTGGATTTCTAGACTGATATTATTTTCGGTGTTAATGCTGGTTCCCAAATAGACGAAGTCTCTCACCGTTTCAAACTTGTAGCTATCAACGGTGACCTGGCTGCCAAGGCGCAGGTACGCCGATTCTTCCTTTGATGGCAGCAGATACTTCGTCTTGTCCTCGTTAACCGCAAGACCCACTTTTTTCGCTTCCTTATCCAGATCATGGTTGCCGTTTTGGCCGAAACGTATTATTTTTGGTACGAATTTTTTTTCCGGGTACGTTGGTACCCAACTTCCAAATTTGGTACATTTTTGCCATTTTAACTTTAACGCAACTCGAATGACACTGCTACAATTATCAAAACTGCATTTGAATGACAACAAAAAAATATTTAGTCCTGATGTTGTCTTCTCTTTCACTCTCCTTCTTTACTGGCAGTAGAAGAGATGTGGTACCACTTGGGAAAGGGCGGAAAAAAGAGCGACCCCTAAGGGTTGGAAACTTTTCTTATATTTGAATCGCCATATTTACACATATTAAAACCCGTTTCTGTGTTAAATTATGGCAGCAGATGAACTGCTTAAAATTGTTTTTATTAATGTTATATTTTGGCAAGCAAATTATTTTGGAACGTTTTTTCTGGGTTTGGTAGGAATTTGGTACGTAAAATTTTAGGCAAACGGCAACCGTGATCCAGTCCAGAGAAGGCAGAGCTTACGGCACAGTTATTAAGGACAATGATATCGATGTCATCGGTATACGCCAACAATTGCACGCTCTTGTAAAAGATTGTACCATTGCGGCTAAACTCGGCTGCTCGAATTATCTTCTCCATCATCAAGTTAAAGAAATCGCACAAAAGGGAGTCGCCCTGTCTGAAGCCTCGCTTGGTTGAGAATGGCTCAGAGAGGTCCTTCCTAATTCTGACAGAGCTGTTGGTATTGCTCAACGTCATTTGACATAGCCGTATGAACTTTGCAGGGAATCAAATTCAGAGATAGCGGCAAATACATAGGTAACTTCTTTTTGCACTGTAAAAAGCGGCTTTGAAATTGACAAAGAGATGGTGTGTGTCGATTCTTGTATCGTAGGTCTTCTCCAGGATTTGGCGTATCGTGAAGATCTGGTCGATGGTAGACTTACCAGGTCTAAACCCACCCTGATAAGGTCTAATCAATTTGTCTACGATGGGATTCAGTCTTTCACACAATACGCTAGAAAGAACCTTATATGCGATATTAGCGGGATGGCATTTCTTGTGGATTGGGCAGAGCACACTTAAATTCCAATCTGGAGGCATGCACTCGCCCGACCATATTTTGCTTAAGAGCTGATGCATGCTTTTTATTAGCTCTTCGCCCCCGTGTTTGAACAACTCGGCGGGTAGTCCGTCTTTTCCGGTTGCCAGGTCGCCATTATTGTCCTTGCAGGAAGTTGCCCCGGTCTTAAAACCTTCCGTCATTAGCCGGATCTTTTCGTAGAGTTTTCAGGCGTCATACCTGTCAGCCAGCATCTTCAGCTCCTCTCACTCATGCCTTTCGACCGCACGTTTCTTTTTTTCTAAAATGGCGTCTCTCTTCTTTCTTCGCCCTACGATAGCGTTGCCATACACTGCGGGTTGCGCCCGTTCGCAACGTTTCCCTGTAGGCTAGAATGCTCTATCACAATGCATTTTTGAGGCTGATTTTCACTAGGTCAAATGGTGTCAAATTTCAACGGCTTTATTGAGATTTGGTGGCTTATTTCGATAAAGTCGATAGAATTTGTCAAAATTTTACCTATTGAAACCAGACTTTAGTCGAAAAAAAAACAAACAATGATTGAATTTTTATGTGAGTTCTATATATTCCTGTACTTGGGAAGATAACCTTTGTACCTAGTTAAAAATGAAATACATAAAGTATGGTCTGCTGAAAAATAATATAAGCCTATAAAATAAAAGCAAAGGCTACATTTATTTTTTATACCATATTTTGTAGAAAATAAGTTCCTTTTTGTATGTGTATCTTTAAAAGATGTAGGTAAATCTAAGTACCTACTTGATATCGAGTATACACACGACCATGTGTTTTTATGTTTTAAGTTATAAATTTGTTTCTCAAAAATTAACAAATAGTGATGTAAATTCATGTTTAAAGCCTCTTGGTTCCCTATTGAAAACGAATAAATAAAATGAACAAAACCATTTGTCTTTTATTTAAAAAAATATATATTTTCAAAGGCATTTTGGTACGCTTTTTGGCACGAAAAAAAGCTGACTGGGTTTCATGTTTCTGTGCGTGTGTGTATGTGTAAACGGGCGGGTACACTGAATTGGTGAGTCGAACGAACCCAGAACAACGAAAATGAAATGACGACGGGTTGACTGGCTGTCAAAAGAACAAACATGGGCGCACAGCGGTAATGGCAGCGTTACTAAAGCAACAACAAAACTAGTAAGGAAGTATAAGCTAGAGTGAAAACGAACACCATGCACCTAGTTGTGATCTAGTATGGGGGCTATAGAAAGGAATGCCTAATTATATGAAATTTGCAGGTACGATTGGTTTGCAGGAAATTGAGCTCAATGCTAATAATATACATACCTACTTATAGATAAGTTCAAACTTTTTTGACCCTCCTTTGCATGAAACATGCGTGTCTTTAACAAATCAAATGCTGATTTTAGAATGTTTTACGTTTGAAATAGCCAAACGAATTTTTCAAAGTTTTTAAATTATTGAATTTACCTCGATAATATAAATAGTGAGGTATAACAGGGGTAGTTTAATCTAAGCATGTTTGAAAAGAATACTCGCTCAACTATCGAATTACTTTCAAAGCAACAACACAAACTGGGTAGGACTAGCGCAACCAGCTATAAAAATAATATATCTCAAAAAACAACATCAAAATATTGCGCAAATTTTAGTGATGGAATTAAGAGCGAACCCGCACGACAAGAAATCAAACGTAATACCTAGAACTATAAAGAAAAAAAGCAAGCATAAAACATTAAAACGGTATACATGCACAAATTAATAAGGGCTATCATTTACTCGTTGAAATAAACAAACCTTACTTTAAGGACTAAAATAAAGCTTTGCTTAAGACCTACATATGTAAGAACCTACGAAACTATGAACAAAATATTTATTTTTTTATAAAAAATTACTTTTCCAATCAATAAAAGCTCAAATGCACACAAACTATGTACATTCTTAGAACATATTTGAATTTTTCAATAAAATTTAATTTTTGTTTGCTGATTTCTTTAAGCGTAAGTGGATCTAAATCATTCAAAAAATCTCGAAACACAGATTAAAATTCAAGAAAGTTAAGCCTGTTAAATCTACTAAAAAAACTACATCGATATCTCCAAAAAGCAGAAATAAAAATAAAGTGAAAATATTTTCGCTTGCAGTTCACCTTGCACGGAATCGTTTATATCACTGAGTTCCAGGTAAATTGGTAAATATTTCCTCCAAAAATCAGCGCGATTGATGTAAGGGTAACAAAAATATCTTAGAATGTCGAAGCCTCCCTCTTCTACCCTACATTAGGGTGCCCAACCTAAAAATGTAGTTATATTTCCATAAAAATTATAATTTATTATATGTTTCAAGGATAATTGTTAAGGAGAGCACTTTTGGTCTACATTAATCGATTTTTTTAATTCCACGAAATTTGTTTGGGAAAAGATTTGTGTTCTTACTTACTTACTTACTAAGAATAGCCTTTAACCGCCTGTGCGATTTTGGACGTCCAACATGTTTCGCCCGGCATCGCCTCTTTGTTGAGCCAACTGGCGCCAATTGGAGACACCGCGTGTTTTAAGATCTGCCTCCACTTGGTCCTACCACCGGAGCGTCTTCGTTCATTCGCACCACGTGTCCTAGCCAGCAAAGCCGCTGGGTTTCAATTCGCTGAACTATGTCGACGTCTTCGTAAAGCTCATACAGCTCATCATTATATCTTCTTCGGTACTCGCCGTCGCCAACTTTTAGGGGTCCATAAATCTTTCGAAGAATTTTTCTCTCGAGTACTCCCAAAGCCGCCTCGTCAGATGCTGCTAGTGTCCATGCTTCTGCACCAAATAGCAGGACGGGTTCGATAAGTGACTTATAGAGCAGGGATGGGCACCGTTTTCAACCAACGGAGCGCTACAACAACAACGTAATACTTTCTACAACAACATTGTTCCTGGAATCACAAAAAATTACTCGAAAGAATTATTATTAAACTAAGACAAGAAAAACAGTAGCCGCAACTAGTATGCAGCGCAATTAAAAAAAAAAAAACAATGAAATACAACTATAAATGCATATGCACATACATATCTATGTACATATGCATGCAAGTATTTTTTTAAGTGCTCTAAAACCTCACCGCAGCTGGTATGCAACGTAATTAAAAAATAAAAACAAATACAACTGAACATATGTATGTTCGTACATATGTATGTAGCTATATGCGTATATACCTATGAACGCAGGTTTGTACCGCTATACATTCGCAGAGAGGCACCACCAGCCAGCATGAAATCTGAATTCGAAATGAATTAAATGTGCGCCGTGATGGAGACACTAACGGTATTCTAAGTATAATATTGCAATGATTTATTTTTATTTTTTTTGGTGTTGTTGTGAGCTACAAGGAGCCAGATGTTGTTGTTGTAGAGCGGCAGTGAGCTGACTGAGCCACTACTTGCCCATGGCTGTTATAGAGTGTTGTTTTTGTTCGTCGACAGAGGACTTTACTTCTCAATTGCCTACTCAGCCCAAAGTAGCATTTATTTGCAAGACATTGTTGCTGATATTAATGCTGCTTCCCAGGTATACAAAGTCCCTTACTATCTCGAATTTAATGCTGCCAACAGTGGCGTGGTTGCCAAGACGCGAATGCGCTGACTCTTTGCTTGATGCCAGCAGGTACTTCGTTTTACCTTCGTTCACCACCAAACCCATTTTTTCCGCTTCCTTTTCTAATTTGGAGTACGCAGTATTTACGGCGCGGTTGTTGAGGCCAATGATGTCGATGTCGTCGGCATACGCCAACAGTTGTACGCTCTTGTAATACATTGTTCCAGCGCGATTAAGTTCTGCAGCTTGTATTATTTTCTCCAACATCAAATTAAAGAAATCGCACGATAGGGGGTCGCCCTGCCTGAAACCTCGCTTAGTTTCGAACGGCTCGGAGAGGTCCTTCCCGATTCTGACCGAGCTGGTGGTGTTGCTCAGCGTCATTTTGCACAGCCGTATAAGTTTTGCTGGGAAACCAAAATCAGACATAGCGGCATATAAGCAGCTCCTTTTCGTGCTGTCGAAGGCGGATTTAAAATCAACAAAGAGATGGTGTGTGTAGATCCTTTTCTCACGGGTTTTTTCCAAGATTTGGCGTATTGTAATTAATGCTGCCAACAGTGGCGTGGTTGCCAAGACGCGAATGCGCTGACTCTTTGCTTGATGCCAGCAGGTACTTCGTTTTACCTTCGTTCAACACCAAACCCATTTTTTCCGCTTCTTTTTCTAATTTGGAGTACGCAGAAGTTACGGCGCGGTTGTTGAGGCTAATAATGTCGATGACGTCGGCATACGCCAACAGTTGTACGCTCTTGTAATATATTGTTCCAGCACGATTAAGTTCTGCAGCTTGTATTATTTTCTCCAACATCAAATTAAAGAAATCGCTCGATAGGGGTCGCCCTGCCTGAAACCTCGCTTAGTTTCGCTCGGAGAGGTCCTTCCCGATTCTGACCGAGCTGGTGGTGTTGCTCAGCGTCATTTTGCACAGCCGTATAAGTTTTGCTGGGAAACCAAAGTCAGAAATAGCAGAGAACACTTAGATTCCAATCTTCAGGCATGCATTCATCCGACTATATTCTGCACAAGAGCTGGTGCATGCACCTTACCAGCTCCTCGCCGCCGCATTTGAATAGCTCAGCGGGCAGGCCATCAGCACACGCAGCTTTAATGTTTTTTAGCCGTGATATAGCTATTCGCACATCGTTATAGTTGGGTTGTGGAACTTCGATTCCATCGTCTTCGATTGTGGGGTCGCGTTCGTCCTCTTCTCTGGATTGTTGCTCTGTTTCTCCGTTTAGAAGGGCAGAGAAGTGATCCCTCCATAACCTTAGTACTCTCTGAACATCTGCCACCAGGTCGCCATTGTCATTTTGACAGGAGTTTGCCCTGGGTTTACTTCCTCGGCTGCGGTACGAAGTGCTCCGGAGATATGTTCCCATTGCTCATGCACTACGCTGGGTTGAATTGTGCTCTCAGAGAGCAGGTATGCGAGTCGTTCTGCGAAATCATTGGCTGCCTGTTGTGACTGTTTTTCGACGTCCAGCTTTCCTTGCATTTTTTGCGGCGCCTCTTTTGTTGTACTTAGGCGGGTACGAATCTTGGCTGTTACCAAGTAGTGATCGGAGTCGATGTTCGGGCCCCTCATCGTACGTACGCCCTTAACGCTGGAAGTGTGTTCACTTTCGTCTTATCTTGTGTTTGGCGACTACAGGGAAGCAAAGTGGATCTCCCCTTTAAGCATAAAGTAGTAAAATTGGCGTCTTCATAGAGCATTCTCAAACATAAGGGATTCCTTAAATGCCAGGATTTGTCCTAGACTAATCGCATTTTTTGCAGACTTTTAGATATTAAAAAAAATTTGGTAGGAGCGAACATTATTTAGCTAATAGAATGCAAACAGTTTTAAGAATTTTAGTCATCTGACTGTATGTTTGCGAACACTCATAGCTCAAACCGAATCAGTCCGCCATACGTCAGTTGCGTGACGTACGCCAATTTTAGAGCAAATTCTATTTTGACGTATCCGTCGTATCTGGCGTTACGCATACAAACACCCGCAGTCTACTTTGCTGTCAGTTGTTTCAACGTACTGACGCACTGATTCTGTTGTAAGCTTCAAAAGCGCGTGTATAAAATTTAATTCAACTTTTACCGTTGCATTACCACACGGCTAGCCGGAAATTTAAAATATCTCCTATTCCTGTCAGAGGTGGGGACATGAATAAGAATGAATATCGTCGGTGCTTATGCAAAACAACGTAACGGACAAATGAAAAACCACGTAAGGAATGATATGTAAATGCGCTTAAACTTGGGCAGGTCTTTCGATGGGATGACAAATCCCGGCATAACCCGGAACCACCGAAAATCTCGTGGATTGAAATATTTAAACAAAATTTCAACCCTAGTACTTGCAGGAATGGCAGGTGTACGAATATTCATTGGCCTCGGTTCAAGTAAACCCAGCAAACAAAGAACTATAAAATTACTAGATACAATACAATTACAGGAATTCTCAAGAGAATCAAAGATTTATAGCTTCACGCAATTAGCACTTTAATATGCCATACCTATTGTCATTATCACTGTTAGGTAGGTATACCCAAATCGATATGCACACGCATATCCATAGGAAGTGCATGAGAACGCTATGTAAATAGGTGATAATACGTAAAAATGTGGGTTCACATTATGGATAATTATTAATCTAATAATTATGCTATCCAGCTGAAAATTATGGGTGTAATGTTTTTGAAACTAGCAGACTACAGCATGAAAAAACAACAATACATAGATAATAATAATGCAGATATTGGGCCGAACAACAGCTAGCTACTTATTGGTCCAGACCGTCAACCATAAAAAAGTGAGCAATACAAAGCTGCACGGCAAAACAAAACCATTGCACTCATTCATACACACTATAGCTGTTTATAAGGGATCGTAAATAATGATTGTTTGTTAAATTTCAAACGAATAATCATTACACTAGTTTACAAATAATTAATAGAATTTTAACTCTGAAACCGGTTGAGTTATCGAAATAAGGGATGTTTTAAGTTGAACGTCTAATATTGCAATAGTTAAAGTTTATTTGAATTCCATTCAGCAGTTTTCGAGTGATACGACATCAAACATACAGACAGAGAGACAGACAGAAAGATTGACAGACAGACAAAAGTTCCAAAAACGGTAGATTTGGACTCTATTGGCTTAGTAACGATTAACACCAAGAGTTTCTTTTTAATATCTGCAATATACAGATAGCGACCTGTTAAAATTCTATTAAAAGTAGGGATGTTGAAAATTACAAAAAAAATCGCCAAAAATACAGTTTTCAATAGATTTTGGTAATATTATGCTTAAAGTGTTTGTAATTATTCACATTAATTTTAGAAAAAATAAAAAGTTCCTGATTTTTACAACGGGCGATGTGTTTTGTTGGTCCAATCTCATTGATTTTTAACATCGACATTCCACTTTCTAACAGAGCAATAGCTACGAAATTTCACGACCCTACATATATAATTATAGGAGTTATAGCCCAAAATCCGTTTATCGGAACAATCGATTGTATGGGGGGCTATGTGAAATATTTATCTGATCTCAATTATTTTCAACATCGATATTTCACATATAAAAATAGCAATACTTACAAAATTTCACGTTCCTAGCTTTATAATTACAGGAGTTATAACCCGAAATCCGTTTATCGGAACAATCGATTGTATGGGAGCTATATGAAATATTTATCCCATCTCAATGATTTTCAACATCGATATTTCACATATGAAAACATCAATACCTACAAAATTTCACGTTACTAGCTCTTTAATTACAGAAGTTATGGCCCAAAATCCGCTTATCGGAACAATCGATTGTATGGGAGCTATATGAAATATTTATCCCATCTCAATGATTTTCAACATCGATATTTCACATATGAAAACATCAATACCTACAAAATTTTACGTTACTAGCTCTTTAATTACAGAAGTTACAGCCCGAAATCCATTTATCGGAACAATCGATTGTATGGGAGCTATGAGTAGTTTTGGTCCGATCTTGCTGGTTCCGACGAATGATTATTCTCATATAAAATAACGCCTCCCTACCAAATTTCATCGAGATATCTCTAAAATTGAGGGACTAGTTTGCGTACAAACAGACGGACAGACGGACGGACGGACATGGCTAAATCGAATCAACTCATCGTCCTGATCATAACGGTATACTTATTAGTGGGTCTATCTCTTCTTCTTCTCATACTTACAAACATCGGACCAAAGTTATAATACCATTTCATGTTCATGAAAGGTATAATTACCGATATCTCGAAAACCTACCCATACAAAAAATTTTAAAAATATGTTTTGTGCTCGGCATATCAGTGCCAATTCATCCATATACATGAATATCTTGGTATTTTTTTGGCGGTAAACTAGTGTTATCATATGAACTTACATAGAAACTAAAAGTTTTTATATAAAGATTTCCGTATAGTTTTTTCTTCGTCTCCACCGTTTCGACTACCCATTTGCCCAAAAACTGTTCAAGAAGACAATCTTTTTAATTTTATTAGGTACTTTTGGCTCTGTGTGGGTCTGGAAACTCTAACTGTGAGTTTTAAAAGTGAAAATTTCAAAACCCACTGTTAGAGAATCCAGCCCCTGGTGAGCATTTTGAAAAAGGATTGATTGAGGATTTTGGTCGCCTATTGCAGGTATCACATTTAGTCTAGTATTATATATACATACTAGCTGGTGCCCGAGACTTCGTATGCGTATAGCTGGGTTAGCAAAGAATAAAATCCAACAAAAAGACTGGAGCTCAGCACTTAGGGTCTTGTTGTCATGTAAGCTTTAAAGTTTGTCTGCTCGATTGAAATTAATCAAATAGTTTATGACAGCATTCATAAACACCTTTTGTTTGATACCCATAATGTACTAACACATTTTCAAAAATTCATTCAATTCCATTCATTACTTTCAGAGTGATATGGCCACAAACATACGGCCAGACAGACACACAAAATTTTTTAAAATTGTTGATTTGGATTCTACTTTCAATTCTTTGTTGATATCTGCCATGTACAGACATCGACCTGTTACAATTTTATTATATGTATGTAGAGATGATACTAAATTCAATATCTCGAATTGTTTTGAAGATATCACGTAAAATGTGAGAGGGAAATGGAGAAGGGTGGGTAGGTGGGCAGGTTTGCCTTGAGGGGAGCCTACTAGTTTCAAATACAATGCAAAAGGTATTTTTATCGGCACGCACCGATGGAAGCAGCCGAAGCGTGAGAAAATCACTTCGATGGCATGATCAAGTGCAAAAGAACTGAAGCTAGATTTCGTTAAGAGGTAGATAAGGTAGCTAGCCCTGTTCTTTTATTTCCAGCCTTCTCTTGGTTTGCCACTTCTAAATATTTGCCGCAAATTGCAGAAATACACTCGGAAGGTTCTTAGCCATGTTTGATGACCTAGGACATCTTACCAGTTTTTATAGAAAAACACATACATATTTGTTAACAATTTTTAATACTCATATAGGTATGTATGAATAGATGTTTATTTATAGATAGAGGTAGTAGATATACATTTGTATACATACTTACATATATGCAAATAAGTTTGTATATGGAGGTCGATGTGAAAGAAAAACAATAAACGCACCGCACCGTATTTTAAATTCATAGCGGCGCCATGGATAGAGGCAGGAGGAGTGGCTGCACGGTTGCGAAAATATGAAAAAGCTGACCGACCTACCCGCCAAAAATAAACTTATTCGAACGCTCAGCTCTTTTCCACGCTTTTCACTTTCAATTCATATTCAACTTTAATATTTGTTCTTCTCACATTCAAGCGACGGCAAAACAGTGGCTGCAACAAAACCAACAACAACATATCATAAGGTATCATTCACGACAAAAGTAGATGCATACAGTAAATAAAAAAAAAAAAAACAAATAAAACAATTGAGATAGAAAAAGTAATAAATCTTACCAATATTTCGCTGCGGCGGCAACATAAACAACAACAACAAGATCAAAAACAGCGATGACATTTCTCTCTTGTTTGGTAGCACATTGCGTACGACCAAGTTTTCTCTTTGGCAGCGCCATACCAAACCATGCCCCTTCCCACTTTATTTTACACAAAAGAAGAGTTGTCATGCTTATTATTTAAGTTGATATCTCTACTTCTCTCAACTTGTATTATCCTGTTTTTTTTTTTTTTGAAATCTGCTGAAATATCAAGTTCAATTTTATTCATTCATGGTCACATCGCACAGCTGATATGTAGAAGCCGGTATAAACATTGAGATTGTGCGTACGCAGCTTTGGGAGGCAGCAAGTTCACGTGTTGCAAGCAGTCATAAATATAACTTCGTCCACATATATGTCGTACCAGTATGAATGTATATTAGATTGCGTCAAAAAATACTGTAAATGTTACAATGTAAAAACATGAAATCAGAAAACAATACCAACAGTTAGTCGGAAACGGGCCTCCTGAACTTTAATTTTAGCAGTCTTTTTCTTTTATTATAATTAAAAAAAAAACATATTTTTTAGCTTAGTCTAATGTCCATATTACGAGAATTGACCAAACTCGTGTGCCAGAAACAAAAAAAAATTAAAAATGCTGATGTACATTAACAGAGATGCTGATGGAATCACAATCACAGATGGGAAAAATATTCTAAGGGTGTGTTGGCAGGACTAGGGTGTTACTATAGCGAAGGTGTGGCTATTCAACTGACACTAACAATTTTATTAAAAACGCCACGCGATGGGCGTATTTACATACATATACATATGTATCTAGCTGTAGATAGTTAGGTACATACCATAATTACGTGAATTTAGTGAATTATCTGCATACCAATTTCATAATTTCACCGTTTGCTCATAAACGCACAGAACCAATCTTGGTTTGGAACACCAAAGTTGATGTTCTGAAACGTTAAAAACATTCGTACATACGTGAAGTTCTTTCCTATACTTTTCTGTCAAATATTATAAACGTATATTTTTGAATAGTCTAATACAAGCAAGTATATTATAATAATAAAGCATCGTTATGATAATGATTATAGGTAACCGTTAAAAATGCCATAACAAAAATGAATAATAAATATATTAAGAATTTACACAGATAACGCATGGATGAGTATTCATGTATAAACAAACTTACATATGTATGCAATGTTGCACAACATTCTTTTATATACAACATGACCTTCCTTCCAGTGCAACATTTCCAGTTGCCCCATGAAATAAAAACAAACTGCTGTTTATATTTTATACCAACATTTTCACTGTAGGAAAGCCGAAGCAAACTTAAACCAAAGTGATAGTCAATGAGGTGTCTTTTTTTGATAAGCCCCATATATATCGTATGTATTTAGGGCCAATATCTCGACTAAACCGCCCTTAACGTAGTCAAAAC
Organism: Campiglossa producta; assembly: GCA_964058755.1. Taxonomy (NCBI): domain Eukaryota; kingdom Metazoa; phylum Arthropoda; class Insecta; order Diptera; family Tephritidae; genus Campiglossa; species Campiglossa producta. The sequence continues at coordinate 62,652,231 of CAXKVI010000001.1, read as the reverse complement.
TTTTGCATTTGAAATAAAATGTAGAAATAACTTTATAACAAAGGTAGAGTAAAAATCCAAGTATGTAAAATAAGACCGAACTTCTTCACTAAATTTTGATGTGCTGCTTTTTATTTGTATTTTACGACCATGTTTTATGCCCCCGGGGAACGACATCTGCCGAGGGCGCACCATAATATATTTTTTAATTTTAATGTAACCCGTTTGAGTCTATGTACCTACTCGAACATGGGACCGCCCGCCGGAGATAATATATACAATAAGTTCTCTGCCATAATCATAATCATCTTCAGTGCAAAGGCCGATTCGGAGCCGAAAGTGTGAGGCTTCAGGGCAAACAGACAGACGATATTTTTTGGTTTTATTTTAAGAAAATTTCGAGATTTGTGACGATTTTCGTGTAGTGATCAGCCGCTTTGACAATTTTTGTTCAGAAAATTATGTTAAAAAAATATTTTGAATAACTAATAAATTCAATAATTCAAACGTTTAATAGCACGGACAGACATGTGGTATTGATACTATAGTATCGATACTGTAATATACAAGTTTTCACTGTATTCTACAATTATTCGTAGGAGGTACAGAAGCTGATAGACTTGTGGTATAGATCAAACAACAAAAAACGTTTCGGCGGCTTAGAGTGCCCACTTATGGAAGTTTTATGATTTCGATACAAAATGGAAGAAACTTTAATTGCATACTTATCTTGTCCGCGTTTTTTTACATTGAGGCGAAAAGCACATTTGCACACTGAGCCGATTGTTTGTTTCGTTGATATACATAAAAATCTCAAAAATCTTGTTTATTTTGATTTTTCGACTTTGAGTATATTTTTCCATAAAAAATGCTCAAAGAAACATCAAACGTCGAAATGTCGATATTTTGTTTTTATTGAATTTAACAAGTAATAAAAACGATTTATAAACGATTAATAAATAAATAAATAAATAACAATTTAAAAATTTAGTAGCAAGCGGATTAAAGGAAGATATGTATTGTGCCCTGATTCCGGCGCCTTTCCTATAATTAGTTCTTCTACTACTCCGTGGTTATCATTCGTGGTTAAATCCTCTTCGTCAGTTAAATCATTGAGTCCAAAATCTGGAGCCACGCCAAGACGTAAAACAATGTTATGCAAAATCGCACAAACATATATAATGTATGCAGCTCTCTCATGGCTATAGTCCAAAATTCGGTGTTTAGAAAGGCACCAGAACCGTGACTTATACACTCCGAAAGGCCTATCAATGCAATTACGGCCTTTCAAATGCAATTTGTTATATTTAGTTTCTTTTTCATTGGAAGGTTCCGACACTAGTGTCATAAGCCATGGCTCCAGCGGATATCCCTGATCCCCTAACAGCCAAGTATCGGTTTGCGTGTTGTGGTTCTTCATTAAATGAATTCGTGTTATAACCACGTAGTAGTAGAAAATAATAATTATAGGGAAGGCGCCAGAATCAGGGCACGATACATATCCTCCCTTTACCACTTGCTACTAAATACAATTTTTAAATTGTTATTTATTTATTGATAAATCGTTGTTATTACTTGTTAAATTCAATAAAAACAAATATCGATTCCCAATTTGATATACATACCTAACTATTGTTAAATAGAATAGAATTTTGCCACTTTAAATAGTTATTGTATGCTACGCCAATCAAATGGAAAACCGCAAATGTGATGCTGCAGCGTCACACTCCCACTATCACTGGTAATGTCCGCATATGTACATGAATGCCCTGTATGCTTCCTGAATAATGTGGAGTATCGCAAAGATGCTAGGATTCCCGGTACTATTCACAGTCAAACTTATGATTCGATTCCCTTCTATCGGAGGCATATATGAATGCATACTTATGTTTGTCGGGGATGGTTCAAGCGTGATGTGATCGCTCCACAGCAAGCATCGGCGCCCCATAGATCTTAAGATCAGTCAAACAAGTTGGATTCATCACACAGACACGTTGTGCTCTTTGTTTACCAAATGATTTAGTCGTCGCTGGGCAAGGGGCGAAACCACATCGCGTTGGGGTGCCGCTTGTTTGGTCAGCGAATGTTAAAAATATAGTTCGGACGATCACAGCGCGTGTATAAGCGTTCTCACTTATACACCTGCATTTACAAATCTGCCGACCCATGCTCCACAGACACTTCGGTGGACTTTATTTTGATAACCCTGTGATCTATAATAAGCTTCCATTTCAATAAAGTAGTCAAACATATGCCAAAGTATTTCGCACTATTAGAAAGAAGCAACTCTTGACCATTACATCTAGGGAAGAAGCCGCCCTATCCAGCTTATTAAAATGATCCCAAGTTGTACACGAAATTACCCAAAAATGACTGCTAAAAAGTCATAAAAAAAATAACAATTGTTTTAAAAAGAGCTTTCGATTTTTCCAAGCATACCAAAACATACCCTGCAGGGAACTCAGGCACTAGTGACACAAATTTCTGGTTCAGAACTAGATATAAAGTGGCCAATAAGAACTAGTACGTTAGTGATTACATTTTCACTAGTTCCCTGAAAGGAACTCAGGCACTAGTGACACAAATTTCTGGTTCAGAACTAGATATAAAGTGGCCAATAAGAACTAGTACGTTAGTGATTACATTTTCACTAGTTCCCTGAAGGGAACTCAGGCACTAGTGAACAAATTTCAGGTTCAGAACTAGATATAAAGTGGCCAATAAGAACTAGTACGTTAGTGATTACATTTTCACTAGTTCGAAACCAGCGTTTGAGGAGTCATTAAAAGGCATTTGGATTCGTATTTGAATTTAAATTTTTGTACTTAATTTATATTTAGAACTATAGAAATAGTGCCAATAAACGAACTAGATCCAAACTATCGAATTTTGTACTATTTCCAGCCTAGGACATCGCCATGTTAAATTCGCCAGTTGATTTCATGTAAAAAAGATAGTTCGCGACCTAGTACTGGTTCGGAACGCACTAGAAGCGAACTAGCCCGGAACTAGAGATTTTCCCTACAGGGTAACTATTGTGACAATTATTAAAATAGTCATTGAGGGGAGTTTTAAGAATAGGGCTGTAAATTAATAAAAGAAAGCTATTGCTTATTTATCAAATTTTCATAAATTTGACATCAATTTGTATGAAGAAATGTTTTTTCCTCCCAAAATTCTTTATAGTTTTGTTCGGGCATTGAGTATATACTGATTATAGATAAGCTCAAAACATTGAAACCTAATGCCACAAAAATGCGTGTTGGTACTTTTTACAGAGTTATATGTTAAAAAATCACATAATTACTTTTAAAAAGCAATTTGAGCGGGGAAAATTTTACGCTTATTTGAAACTGGCTAGTGTGCTCTCTCTTGTTATTTTTCTAAGTGCTAAGTGACAGTTCTCAAGTCAAGTCAAGTCTATGCTAAGTATCTGTAATGGCAGCTAAACTTTCAAAATTTGCGAAAACGCCTTAAAAAAGTAATTGCTTTTTTTATTAAAACATGCCAATAGGTCTCATCTCTCTTAATTTGTTTCATAAAAAAACACCTGAAATTAATGGACTATTGTCAAAATTTTGACTATAGTTTGTTAAATTCTTGTGTTTTTTTGAAACAAATTTAAGGAGAAGACCCTAAACATCCCTGATTTCGACTCAAACCCTGACTTCGACTCAAACCGTTCTCTTTTCTACAAGATCGTTCACATTAAGGGTGCACATTCTCTTTTCTACAAGATCGTTCACATTAAGGGTGCACATTAACGTTAATATTAACGTTTATCAAAAAAAAAAAAACAATCGTTTCGTTGAAACCATTTATTTTTTTTATCGTTTAAGCAACTATCAAAATAATTTCTTATGGATAGTTAACGATTATGAAATTATTAAAGTAATACTATTTCGCTGATCAACGTTAACAAAACGAATTAAAAAAGGTGGCAATGCCGTCACTTTGCATCAATCTTATGTACTCTATATGACAGAGACGTTTTACATGCCACCGTACCTCAGCTGGTAAGCAGCGCGATTACGACCCTGGTGTCGCTGGTTCGATTCGGGGCTCGGAAAAACTACTTTCTTTTTTTTTTTTTTAATAATTTCATGTATATAAATTAGTGTAATAATATTAACTGACGATTTCCTGATCTGATTCTATCTAACCGAAAGCCATGTATCTAGTACATTTGTATGTATGTGTATATGCGCCATCTGAAAGCAATGACGGCACAGCTTGAACGTTATTGGTTTCGATAATTTAGTTTCGTGAATCAGCGAAACAAAATAATCGTGATAGTTTTGTTTTGATAATGAACAAAACGAAATCATTTTTAAAGTTTTTTTTTTTGTGAATTAACAAAACGAAACAGAACCGTTTCAATAGTTAAGCATCTCTGGTTCACATTTCAAACACAAGGTTGCTATTTTAAGACAGGGTGGTACACTGAGGGAAAAAACAAAGGTAAAACCTACAATAACGAGGTTGATTTTACAATAAACAGCTATGATAGTCAGCCAAAGCTAAAATATGTTAAATTAACTATAAAAATTGTAATTATTGCGTTGATGGATTGCGTTGTTTTAATGAAAATATTTATTTTCATTTCATAACGCATTAAAGTTAATTTAAATATGTGCATCTTTCATTCAACTACGAAAATGAGTTGTTTCAAACCTGACTTTATTTTTGTTTTAACAGCGAAACCTGTCAAGTTAAAAACACCAAATGTTGAGCCTAGAATATATAGTTGTTAATTTAACATTGAAATGCAGTTGGATTAACTTTTTTTCGAGTTTGCCTTAAACACGCTTTCAGTGTTGATTTAACCATTATTCACTTTTAATTTACTATTAAAAACTATTAAAAAGTAGAAAAAACCAGTATAAATTTTTTAATTTTTTTTTTATTTGAATTCAAGAAGCAAGAAATCTAAGAGCTATGTATATGTATGAATACAGAAGTAACTTAAATAAATGTGCATACAATCTATGTATATATGTATGTATGCCTAGTTTATAAAAGCATAAAAGCGAATTATTTCAAAACGAATTTTCTTACGACATATTTCAAAATCCCTTTAAAGTAAAACGAAATATTTTTCAAGTCGGTTTGAAAATTCGTTTATAAATAGGGGCCTTCTCTCTAAATTTGTTTAATAAAAAACACAGGAAGTTTATACACTATTGTCGAAATTGGAAAATTTTCCTTCAACGTTTTTTTCATGAAACATCAAAATACGTATGTTTTTGTTTTTTCATTTTGCAATTTTGACAATAGTTTGTTAATTTCTTGTGTTTTTTATGAAAAAAATTGAGAAAGAATACCCCTAATGTGTTTTTAAATAAAACGAGTTGAACAGAAGCGTTTTATGAATGCGTATAAACTAGGTAATAGTTGTACTAATGTTTGAATAATTTTTTTATTTTTTATAAAAATAAATAAAACTAGAGAAATATTCATATAATAAAATAAAAAATTTTGTGAACAGAAATAATAGAATTCAAAGCATGTGTTTCAAGGTAAACAGAAAAGTGGCGGTACTTACATATAAAAAACAAGAGATATAATATAATTTAGGGTGATTAAAAAAAATTGTCGACTTGGTCTTACCCCCAAAAAAGTTAGGTGTTGATGAGAAAATAAGCCCTGCAAAAAATTAGTGCTGTAACTTAACCCTAAAGGGTCAGTTACATAAAACTTTATTTTGGCTTTACCTCGAACTTTGACTTTGACAGAAAAGTTCAGTATACGTATTTAAACGAAGCATGGCAAATTAAAGACCTCAAAGTTGAAGCAAGGTTAAAATTTGGCAAACTCTCAAATTTTGCTTGCTTTGCTTGCTTTGACAATCAGAAGCTGATGACTTTGCTTTAATTAAAGAATAAAATGTTGGAGAAAATAATAATTAATTCATTTTTTCTCTATTAAATTAATAAATTAACTAAAACACTACGAATGCAAAGAAAAAAATAACGAAAACAAATGTATAAAAGAGAAGCGTCACGGCGTTCATTGTAGCATACCTCTGAAGTTGGACGCAAAGTTTTGAGGTAGCAAATGTCAGGCGAGGTTAACAAAGCTTTATGTATTCGACCCTTAAGAGTGACTATTTTTTTCGCCCTTTTCCATACATTTTGTATGGGAAAAAATGGAATTTTTTTAAAGTAATTTTTCTCATAATTTTTGAAATTTGTTTCCAAAAACCTTTACATATTCTTAAAGTGGAGGTTTTGAAGCCAAAACGGTTAGCCGTGTACGATTATCTTGACTATTAAAATTGTTACAGCCATTTAAAAATGACTGAGTTTTGTACTATTGCACGCACATACAATTTCAAAAATAATGAGAAAAATCACCATCATACCCGAAGTTACTCTACCTAACTTTTCAGGAGGTAAGACGAAGTCGATATTTTTTTTGAATCACCCTTATTATTACTAATATTATAATATATACCAGATCAGACATACTTAACATTTAATTACATCGCATTGGTAAGCTAAATAAAAGTTTGTTTTATATTTTGTGTTTTTATAAACAACTTCTTCTGAAACTAATGAATTGTTATAATCAATACTTTCATCATAAACAATTTTAGAAAAGTAGTCAGTTTTTGATAAATTTATAGTTTTAAAGGAGTTATATTCGATTTCCCCCCCCACACCGGTCTCGTGGTCGAGTAAAAATTTTGCAAATTGTAATCCAGATTTTACGGTTAATGAATAAGGAGAATTTAGTCTTGATGTGGTATTACTTAAATATGCTTTGGCTTCCTTGTGTTTTGCCTCAAATCGCATTGCCCACAAATGTTTGAGAGGGCCACATTTTTGAATGGCTGTTGAATAGTGAATGAGAAAATGATGTTTGGGCTTTAGCGATCCGTATAATTTAATGTACAGTGAATGGTGTTGTTCTACAAGATGCTGTAATTTAATTAGTTCATGTGGCAAATATGTTGATTTATATAAGAAATCTAGAATTTCCAATAGAAGGGTAAGTAACTTCCAGTGCTTGTTCTGAATTGGAACAATATCGCCAATTATTAAGGGCAAAAGGTGGGTAAAACATTTGGCCTCACTTGCGGTCATTTTTAAGTTAAAGTTTTTTAACTTTGCATAGTCCAGAGCGGAAGAATCATTTCCGAATTCGGTTTCGCCAAACTGGAAGTATTGTTTTCTATTATTTATGACGTTCAAAGTAACGACACCGTCTTCGATTAACCCCATTAAAACATTGCACACATCGTAAGCACATACACCTTCATACAAGTCATGCATTACATCAAAGCAAAAATTTTGTGTAACATGGTAACTTTCCAGTCTGTTGAACATACATTCTTCTTTAATTCCTGTCAATTGAAAGTTATGCTGCAAAAGGTCTTCTGCGTAGATTTCTTTAGTCCTTAAAGAATCTATGCATTCAGATGTATCACATTTCATTTGTTCTTTCATTCTGGTGCATACACGACAATATCTTTTGGAGTTAAATGATTGGACAAATCTAAGAATGGAATTCACTGCTAAATTATCTCCGATTGCCACACCCAGAATAAAACGAACTTTATATATGTCACTTTCGGTTTTTATATCAATACCATCTTCTAGTATTTTTAGTTCATCTATAAAATGAAAAAATGATTTTTCATTTCCCATGTTCTTTAAATTTGTGGCATTTATAAAGGCAGCGTGAAATATATAGTTCAGTTTGGATTGTAACCACTGTGGAAAGGTTGGAAAAGAAAAATAACATCCACAAATTGAAAAAGTGTGGCTACCAAGTGGGTTGTTAACTTGAAAGTCGTCAAAGTAAAGTATATACGGTATAACTATGTCATCTTTATACATTTGACTCTTCATTTTAAAAATATCACCACTTGCAAAATTTTTAATTACGCTTCCTCTCATACTATTGACGGTATTTTCGATTGTTAATTGCAAAAGCTTCGGAATCTCAAATATCATTTTAAACCTGAATAATAACGGAAGGATATGAACATCGGAAATTTTGGGACCCAAGGTCGGATTACTCTGTTCAGTCACTCTTGAAATAGATTTGTTAAGGGTAATTGATTTTGGATCTTCGTAAAGACCTAAACTTTTTAATACCTTAAACAATCTATATTCGGATTTTATGTCCTGAAAAGGATCATTACAAAAATTGAGTATGCATTTTAAATCGTCTTGAGTTTCGTTAAATATTTGAGTATTAATTACATGTTCAATTGCTTCTGATATATATTTCAGTAAACCTGTAACCATTTTTTGTACCTCAAGCACATTTTTTCTTGTCATACTATGGTTTTGATGTAAACTTAAACATAAATGTAGCGACTTTTTCTTTAAATTAGTAACTAAATTTAATACATGGTTATCTTTTAATACATGTTTTCTTATCTCTGATGTAGCACAGTCGGCTGACTTTTCATTTATAATTGCGGGAACAAAAGTGTTTTTATTCATGACATTATTCAATACTTTGTTGGTTGATGATTCGATGCAATTTGCTGAGTTATAATTACTAGATGTACTATTACTAATACCATTTTTAGAAACATTGTGTTGGCTATTTAAGTGTTTTTGAAAACTTGTAAAATTTGTAAATGTTTGATCGCAATTGTGTTGCACGCATTTTATTTTAAGAAACTTTGTTGACAGCAAATGGTCGCGTTTAAAGTGTCGAATCGAAATAGTTGAATCAGGAAATTTTTTAAAGCATTGAAAACAGATAAACATTTTGTAAAGTTTTAAACAGTTTTTAAAAAGTTTAATAAAGACGCGACACTAGAAGACATGCAGTCGTATTTTGTAGTTATGTCATAAAAATATTTCTGAATAAAAATCCAAGCTAATTCACATCCTTTAGGATATTTTAAGCAAAAAACTTGAAATATTTTAAAGCAAACATCTAAGCTCTCGAGAAAAGTGGAAAATTTATATAAAGTAGAATCGAAATATATGAAGAAGCTTTTTAGATCATTAAGAGCCCCAACTACAATTAGAAAAGGCTGTATTGTTAAATGGCATGAATAATATTTACTAACAATTTCGTTAATTTTTACTTGATAGTCATTTATGGACTCAATATGCAAAATGAAACTTTGCTGTGCGTCAATGATCGTAATTTTTTTAGATCGTTTTCCCGAACTGTTTGCAAATCTTGAAGATGTTTGTAATACCGATGTGAGTAATATAAAAAGTAAATAATCCTGGGAATCTAACAAAAGTTTGGATTAATAAGAATTTTTTAGCTTACTTAGTATAATTACAAGAATTTTACCTGTATTTGTCAATGATTTTGACAAAGAAAATAAATTCTTGCAACTGTCATTATTTATGTTAGTTTCATAAAAGCGTACGATATTACATTTAAAGTGCTCCCATTTAGATTGCAAAGCATCTTTTGTGGATGGTTACAAAAGATCGAAATCAATTTTAATCTAAACAAAGTGAAAACTAAAAAATTAAATAGAATCTAATGTTAAAATACAATATTTTTATTTATTTACCAGGTCGGGTGCTCTTGCATCAGTCAATTTCGGCCATGCTTTTAAAAAGTCGATACTTGTCAAGGTCTTCAAGTCTTTTTGTCTGGCTGCAAAAGTTTTAGCCCATTTGTCTAAAATTTCGTTCCAATCTGCACTCTCCTTGCTAAGCGACAGCTTTAAAGCGCTAATAATGGAATCGTCGAGCTCTTCAGCACATTGCTGTGAATTGTTTTGTTCATTGTCTGGACTGAAATTTTGCGTGTCTTTTTTGCCCTTGCGGCAGTTCACATATTTGTAGAACAGTTTTCCACCCGGATTTTTTTTCCCTGACCGGGGAATATAGTAATATTCCTGAAAATTTAAAGTTTGTTTTATCTAGAGGTAATTATAAATTTGAAAATGTGTTTACCTTTGTATCCACCTCACTAGGAAAAACAGAGCAAATCTCGCTAACTAATGAATGAAAATCAATTGGCTTAAGAGATATGTTACTGTAACATATTTCTTCTATTATAATAGCTATTATCTCGTTCCTGTTGATGTTGTCAAGTCTGCTGTTCTCTTTATAGTAGTTCAAAACTTTTTTCCCTCGAGCGGAATTTGGTAACACTGTCAATAAATCCTGTAAAGAAACAGTGCCATGTTTTACTATACAAACGCACAAAATAATACTCCGAATTTTTACCATATTTAGGAATGTTCGGCACACAGAAGTTTTGCTGCTTGAAGTACCAGAAGTTGTCGCATTATTGAGCCAATTTTTTACATTAGTATCAGCGGATATCGTGTCACACGGTGGCGTTTAAAAAATTTAGATGCAATTTTCAGGTACCCCGAAGTTATGATTGTCAGATTGTTCTGAATAATTATTGAAAACAATTTTTGAAAAAATTAAAATATTTCCCTGAGCGGATTTTTTTTTTTTCCTAGAAAAACCTTTTTGAATTACTAAAAATCAATGAAATGCCAATCAATAAGACCATATAATTAACTTTGTATTGTTTCCATATTTTTTTAAAGTCTGCATGAGAAGATTCTACGGCTTGTTCCGAGTAAAATCCTAAACCTATATTTGTTTGTTTACAAAAATCTTCGATGTGAAAAAATAATGCGTGAACTTTTGGAGTTACTCCTATGCCTAAATCTAGATAACTCTCTCTGAATAAAATAATCATTTCAAGATATCCTGGTTTCAACTCAATTGAAAAACAGGAATCGACAATATACATACTATTATTATATTAATGTATACTGCATAATGTGTAATATACAATATACAATTATATATAATAGCTATATAATAATTGTATTATAATTAAACGTGATTACTGTTATATTCACGTACAGCTTTAAGTACACGTTCTGCGTAGTTAGAATTTGACTTTTTCACTTTGTATTTTTTCCATATTTTTTTAAAGCCTGCATGAGAAGATTCTACGGCTTGTTCCGAGTAAAATCCTAAGCCTTTATTTTTTTGTTTACAAAAATCTTCGATGTGAAAAAATACTGCGTGAACTTTTGGAGTTACTCCTATGCCTAAATCTAGATAACTCTCTCTGAATAAAATAATTATTTCAAGATATCCTGGTTTCAACTCAATTTAAAAACAGGAATCGACAACATTTTTAAATGCGAAGCTGTACGCGACGTGAATAAGTATACTAGTAGGCACGTTTAATTATAATATAATTATTATATATATATGTATATTACACATTATGCAGTCTACAATAATATAATAATAGTATGTATATTATACTTACCACAGTTTTTATAACAAATTAATATTGAAACTGGAACATTTTGTATACGAATTTTTTTATGAAATATTCATAAATATATAGATTTAAATTTAAAAAAGAAGTTTTTTTGATTTATTTCTTGGTTGACTTCTCATTAGTAGTTGCAATTTACGTATAACTCCTTTATATAAAGTAGTTATATGGTCTTATTAACTTGAAAATGGCATTTCACTGATTTTTAGTATTTCAAAAAGGTTTTTCTAGGAAAAAAAAAATCCGGTCAGGGAAATATTTTAATTTTTTCAAAAATTGTTTTCAATAATTATTCAGAACAATCTCATAATCATAACTTCGGAGTACCTGAAAATTGCATTTAAATTTTTTAAACGCCACCGTGGTCATCGTCAATGCCAAACTAATAAAATTGAGTAAAAATTCAAGCCGAATATGGTTATTAGATTCGAATACATACCTCTTGCTTTTTCCAGCCCATGAGTTTTTCCCGAAATTCTATTCGAAGCCCCAAAGGGGGAATAGCTTCTTTAAGATCCTCCTTTCTTAAATATTTTAAACTCTTATATGTTACTTGTGCGGCTAAAATGGCAAATATATATTATTAAGTAATATATAGAATACTTTTATCTATTCTTAAATACTTACATTTTAAATATTCATACACCTTTTCCATACAAAAGGCTTTTTAAAAGAGCCTTCAAATTGTGATCGTAATTTTCTTCCTCATTCAGAATCGAGCTTGGTGTTGCAGTATCAATTATTTCGACAGAACCTGCTGTTAAATTGATCACTTCGCTACCTACGGCGTACGTAACACATTCTCAAAGATTTCTTCGCTTTCCATTTTATAAAATTATTTTAAATACCACCTTTTCAAATATATTTTTTATAAAAAGCGAACTTCAAGCGACAAAAATTTTTCACGAATAAAGATTCTTGCCAAAACAAACCAGTCATGTACATTTTGTTGGTAGACTAATCAGCGTTGCAATGACAAATCAACAATCGCAGTGGTGAGTTGCACAATAGCAGTGTTGATTTGATTATTTCTAATCATATCGACTATTGAATTGTTCAATTCACGTCTACATTGTTATTTTGTCATTATTAAAACTTTGATTCATCAGAGTAGAAATTTCAAATCATCAATCATATCTATATATATAAAAATGAAATGGTGTATAATTGTAACGCTAAAACTCGAAAACGGCTGAACCAAATGAAATACTTCCTTTGGGGGATTTGTTTGTTATTACCACGAGCAGGTCATGTCTTAAAATCAGAACAAAATATTAAGGGGGCGTGGCACCTCCCATACAAACTGAATTTTTCAAGTTGAATATCTTCAAAAGTGTTTAAGGTAGGAACATGAAAATTGGTACAGAGCTACAGGATAACAGCACCACTTTCACCTATAAAACTGGGGGTTACCCAATAAGGGGGCGTGGTACCTCCCATACAAACTAAATTTTTTAAGCAGAATATCTGTGAAAGGGTTCAAGGTAGGGACCTGAAAATTGGTATAGACCTATATGGTATCAAAAGCCTTCTTACACATAAAAGAAGGGGTAATCGGAAAAGGGGGCGTGGCACCTCCCATACAAACTGAATTTTTCAAGGTGAATATCTTCAAAAGTGTTTAAGGTAGGAACATGAAAATTGGTATAGAGCTATAGGATAACAACACCATTTTCACCCATAAAACTTGGGGTTATCGAAAAAGGGGGCGTGGTACCTCCCATACAATCTATATATATAAAAATGAAATGGTGTTCAGTCGTTACGCTAAAACTCGAAAACGGCTGAACCAAATCATATACTTCCTTTAGGGGGTTTGTTTGTTATTACCACGCGCAGGTCATGTTATAAAATCTGAACAAAATATTAGGGGGCGTGGCACCTCCCATACAAATATTTTTCTTCAAGGTGAATATCTCTAAATGGGTTTAAGGTAGGGACCTGGAAATCGGTACAGACCTATAGGATAACAACACCATTCTCACCCATAAAATTGGGGGTTAACCAAAAAGGGGGCGTGGCACCTCCCATACGAATGAAATACTTCATAGTCGATATCTCTGGAAGTATTCATGTTAGACCACTGAAATTTGGTAAGGGATTATATGAGATCGACCCCTACCACCTCTAAAAAAGCTGGGGATAACGAAAACGGGGGCGTGGCACCTCCCATACAAATGAAATATTTCATAGTCGATATCTCTGGAAGTCTTCATGTTAGACCATTGAAATTTGGTAAGGGGTTATATGAGATCGATCCCTACCACCTCCAAAAAACTGGGGATAACGAAAAAGGGGGCGTGGCACATCTCATACGAATGAAATACTTCATAGTCATATCTCTGAAAGTACTTATGTTAGACCACTGAAACGTGGTTAGAGGTTAGACGAGGTCGATCCCTACTACCTCCAAAAAAACTAGGGTAACGAAAAAGGGGGCGTGGCACCTCCCATACGAATGAAATACTTCATAGTCCATATCTCGGGAAGTGTTTAGGTTAGACCACTGAAATTTCTTGAGGAGTTAAATAAGATTAATCCCATCATCTCCAAAAAAACTGGAGATAAAGAAAAAGGGGGCGTGGCACCTCCCATACGAAGGAAACATTTCATAGCCCATCTGCAAGTATTTATGTTAGACCACTGAAATTTGGTGAGGGTTTATATGTGATCGATCCCTAATACCTCCCAAAAAACTCGAGTTAACGATAAAGGGGGCGTGGCACCTCCCATACGAATAAATTACTTCATAGTCCATATCTCTAGAAGTATTTAGGTTAGACCACTGAAATTTTGTGAGGAGTTATATAAGATCAATCCCGGACACCTCCAAAAAAAACTGGGGATAAGGAAAAAGGGGGCGTGGTTACTCCTATATGAAGGAAACATTTCATAGCCCATATCTGTGCAAGTATTTATGTTAGACCACTGAAATTTGGTGAGGGTTTATATGTGATCGATCCCTAATACCTCCCAAAAAACTCGAGTTAACGATAAAGGGGTCGTGGCACCTCCCATACGAATAAAATACTTCATAGTCCATATCTCTAGAAGTATTTAGGTTAGACCACTGAAATTTTGTGAGGAGTTATATAAGATCAATCCCGGACACCTCCAAAAAAAACTGGGGATAAGGAAAAAGGGGGCGTGGTTTCTCCTATATGAAGGAGATAGGGATATGGTTTAAAATAGATATAGGGATCGGGTTAGTGAAACAGACAGGGAAATAAATTTGTGGCAGGACAACGTCTGCCGGGTCAGCTAGTTGTTTATATAAAAATGTTTTTTTGTAATTGAGCAGTCAATTTTAACAATGTTGATTTGAAATTACTTTTGGTCATATTCACTATTGAATTGGTAAATCAAGATCAAAATTGTTATTTTGTCATTACTAAAATTTTGATTCAACAGAGTTGAGATTTGAAATCAGCAATGACAGCGTTGAATTAAAAATTCTTTTTTCTTATTGGCTGGAAAACTTTAACAATGTTGATCTGAAATTATTTATGGTTGTATCTACTGTTGAATTGTTATATCAAAGTTAAAATTGTTATTTGGTCATTATTCAATGTTGAGTCAAATAGATTTTTTTATACCATGCGAAATTGTAGAAATGACATTGGGAATAGTTATTTTAACATTTCAGTTTTTCCCTCAATGTATATTTCCAAAAACAAGTGTTCCTTTTTAAGGCCAAAAAAGAAAGGACACGAAAATTTTAAATTGAGTTTTTTTTCTAAAAGTGATTTCCTTTATACGTAATTATGAATTTATATATTTACATACATTAGGGTGGTCCAAAAAAATAGATTTTTTAGGTCTACTTAGTAATTGATAAGACAAACTTACAAAAAATATGCGGTAATTTCAGCTATCAATAATGAAATACTTCTGAGGAGCAAAACGAATTTTTTTTTGTTCACCCTAATGTATGTGGATCGTTTTGGTGTTCAAAATTTGCAAGAAATGTAAATTTATACTTGGCGAGGTAATTACAATAAAATATGAGGTCAAAACTTTTTTGTTGTAAAAAAATATCCTGTTTTCTTTAAAATCAAAAAATGGAACGCCCGAACGGGAACGTCCGAACAAAATTAAAATCGATATTTGTCCAATAAAAAACTTCTCTATAAAGATAATGTTAATGCAGTAGGTATACGTCTTTGTTTATTCCTCTATTAATTGTGTATGCACCACTTTTTTGTAGCACGAACTATTCGTAGAACTTTAAGGAAATCTTAAATCACCTCAAATATGAGGTACGTTTTAGGGACGTCCGAACGGCAGATTTAAACCCTTCTTCAGTGGTAAAGTGTCTAATCTTTTGATAGGGTTGGATAGATGAGTACAAAGGCTACATATTACAAAAAAACTATTTTGATCCAAAGCCTACTATAGGTTTTATACTTAAACTTAGTGTGCCAGCAATGAACGTCCGTAACGCTGGAAACACCCATTTATAAATACCCAAATCATTATAAAAACCTTCCATAAAGCCCTTACGTTTCCCTACAGGGCATGTTTTAATCAACTTTATCAACAAATGCCCAACTTAGTGCGCTGGCAACATTAACACCTCACTAAACCACCACCAACGCGCTTCGCCAATGTTCAGCAACAATGAATAAAATTCACACCAGCAACACAAATTTCCAACTAGAACTCCCTTCCTCGGCAATTCATCATCTTTTCCAGAGTTCGGCAACACTCGTGTTTTATATCGTTGTATTTGTTTGTGGATGTGCATGTGTTTACTTTGACTTTGCCGTTGCCATGTTGCCGACGTCGAAGTGGTAGCGCGCGCCATTAGCAACATGCGAAATAGATTTATTGGAATGTATACGAGTTTGAGCTCATTGTGGATTCATTGTTAGCGCGCTGGTTTAGTTGTTGTTGTGTAAACGTGCAAAATAGACGTATGTTAGCAGAGTGGTAGGCAGACAGAAAATATGTAGCAAGCTGCTATCGGAACAGGCAACAGGAATATTCAACGAAGCAACAAAACCGTAAACATTGAATGGTAGCTCGTCCGTTGTATGCTTGTGTTTGTCGTAGTTTGTTGTGTTTATGTGCTGTGCGAATCGAGTCGATTAGTGCGCCCGCCGTTGCCTTTAATGCTCATGTTTTCGTATTTTATCAGTTTTATTATTAGTTGAGTGCTAAAACACACTATAAATAAATAAATATTTTAAATTGTTTTTGGTGAATAAAAAAATAAATATTGAAACCTTTAATAAGCAATTGAGTCTAAAAAGAAAAGTATGTACCTACATAGGTACATATATACTTCAATTATTAAATATCGCGCACGTGTGCTGCTCATAAAAGAAATTGTGTTACTTGAAAAAAAAATAGTACGGAATAAAATAAAAATATTTTCACAGAGACGTCTGGTGTAAATTTTTGTCAAATCAGTGATATTTTAAAGCGGAATATGTACAACGCTGTGACATTAAGAATAGAAAATAACATGGAGAATACGTAGAAATTTTTATTTCGTGTGACATTTTTAGCAACGAGTTGATTACTGCTTACTGTCAACAAAACGCGCGCTCGCTAGCAAGCCAAATACATGCAAACATCCGTATTTACATAGTTCGAATGTATATTTTTGCTTTTATTTTCTCAGCGTACCTATTACAGTATTTTGTGCTGTTAATATAATTTTCTTACCTATTTGCTATTGTTAGCATGTCGGAGAAAAAAAATCAGCAAGTCAGACAAGCAGTGTTTCAGGTGACAGCAGGAAAAAAAATTCACAAATAAAAAAACAGTGACAACTAGAAAGCCAGATCTTTTAAAACAAAAAATAAAAAAAAAATACTAACGCGTTAAAAACAGCGAAGGTGAATATTGTGCACGACACTCAGTGCTGAAAGTTTTCAAGCGCAAATAATTCCAAACTAGCAATTACTGCATACATTTATACTTTCCTCTAACACAAAGACAGAAAGTTCAGACATTTAATTTCCTTTTAGGCAAACATAGCAACAGTGGATTAAACAGACGTCGCCACTGTCGACGTCAATCTTATCAATGAAACAGCATTGAACTTTTCGTCCCAGCCCCACCTCGTCGCGCTCGCCAACGTCTTTACCAGCGCTAAAGCAGACATGTCAGCTCTCGATGTGCCTGCTGCCAAAAATCTGAAAACAATCAGCAATAACAAATAACACTGTATCAGCATATTCTCAACGTTACTGATAACAAAGTTGCTATCACAAAGCCACTCGTGTAGACAAAGCACATTTAGACACCGTTTTGTGTCCTTCATCGTGCCAGCGCTTGAGCTTACGGGAATCTATAACGACGCTGTTATTCTAATCCGATTATTTGGAAGCTATCGCACACAAGACAAGGTTCAACCTTCAAAAACTTTACTTATCATCTTATACCAATGCAAATTTTAATTAGACGCCTAGCAGCTACTAAGCAAATATTTTCGTTTATGGGTAGAAAAAAGAAGTACACCCGTCATCCGCATCAAAATTTCGAATATTTATGTTTGCCTCATAGCTGTGTGCTATTGGTCCCTTGGTATTTTGTCCTTGTTCGCATACAAATCACTATCGTTTTGTACTTGGTTTTGCTGCAAATACTAATTTTGCTTTTTTATCGACTCAATAAATTCAAAGCTACGATACCAATGTTGGAAAATTCATTATATTTGAATTGGAGTCGACAAAAAGTTTTGCTTTAATATTTCGTATACAAACGCACTTTAATTCTGCCCAAAGAATATTTACTCGACGTAAGTAAATTACATGTAAATGTGTGCGCGTGAGTGACATTTATACTATACTATTTAAGCGTAAACCGAAAAAGAAATTGTGATATTTTATTGTAAGCGTAAAAAATGTGAAAAAACGTTGATCTAAATAAGCGTTAGCAGTAGGTGTAGATATCAAGTTATATTCTAAAATTAATACAATCATTATCACCATTAGAATACGTAAACTTGTGATCGAGAGCAACATAAATGTTTTGGAGTTGTAATAAACAAAGGTGAGTGACTGGATCATTATTTTGAATGTGTGAGTTATTAGAGAGTTAACATATGTGGGAACTCGAACGAGGGTCAATTGTCTATTGTCTCACTTTTCTTATTTTATTAGGATTTTGGTCGATATCTCAAAACAATTTCCTTTTCCAAAACCCTCTGTATACAAAATCCTCCGTAATTGTAATACGAACATTTTAAAACAAAAATTATCGAAATCCTTAAGGTATTTACTTAGTCAAAGGCTTATGAACAAAAATCCAACTTTATTTTATATAATAGATTTGAATTATTAGGTATCAATAATATTGTGTCGGCCTCAGAAAATTATTTACTTAATAATCAAATGTTAAAAGCTGCAATATATTAATGATTAACAATATATATAGCAATTTTTGATTATATTTACATTTTCCATATTATTATTTCATTAATATAAATAAATTTTTATCATTATTAATTATGTGATTAACATTATTAACGTAATCAAGTCAGTAAACAAACCTGGCGGCCGCCGTGGTGTAGCGGTTAAGTGTTCGGCCTTCTACACCAAGTCGTGGCGGTTCGATGCCCGGCAAAAGCAACATCAAAAATTGTTTAGAAAAAGAATTTTTCTAAACGGGGTCGCCCCTCGGCAGTAGTTTGGCAAACTCTCCGGGTGTATTTCTGCCATGAGAAGCTTCTCAGCAAAAAATTCATTTGCTTTTCAAGTGCCGTTCGGAGTCGGCAAAAAACTGTAGGTCCCGTCACCTTGTAGGAAAAACTCAAAAAGCAACACACCACAAGTTGGAAAGAGAAGCTCGGCTAAAAATTTCGTTAGAGGTTATGATAACCTGTTGGTAAACAAACCTATAATTTGTTTATAATGATACATTTACACTGCACCAAATGCGTCGCTTTTGGCGAAGTTATTTCGAGAATGTTTGTCCGCAGAATGAATTTGTTTTGCTGTCAAAATTCAAAATAAATATGGTAATGTTGGCTTTGACAAAAGTCAATTTGAAATTTGTCAAACAAAAACAAAATGGTTAGGTAATTCTAATTAAATTCACAAAAACTTAAAAAATTCTCGCCCATATGGACATTGCGTACTCAATTATCGACCAGGACAATAGCCTTATACGATTTAGATTTTGATGCCATGAATAAGTAATCATCCAGGTGAATAAGTAATCATCTATACTTATTCACCTCTCTAGGCCATCAGGGTCTGTAGATCCTCTAAGAGCATGTTTTGGATGACCAGTGTTACGAAGACCGTCCTGTGGTCGGGGTGTTTTGATTCAGACCGTTATTTATTTGTGTAGTTATGGCATTTAAAACGGTAGGCAGCTGAAATTTTTCGTTAAGTTAAAGGGAAGCAGTATGGTCTTTAAGGGCTCCGAAACTGGCGACAGAGAGAAATCGGACAATATTATTCACGCGTATTTACCGGCTTCCAGGGTTTGAGAGGAGAACCACTTTCGATTATTTCCATATCTCTGGAAAGACGATGGTGGTGAGAGATATGTACATGGAAATAGCCGCTAAGTATGTTTGTCGAAGTGGATGTTGACAACTTGACTTGAATTGGTGTTCAATGGTAGTGTTCCTAGGGTCGATGCTGGCAGCAAAAGCGCGCGGACCCCTGGACTCCCTGGGAGAAAAACACATAGTACCATGAATAAACTAAAGATAGTACCGTGTTTGTGGAAGGCAGGGTTAGGCCGTCAACAACGGGATTTGTGAAGCCATCTCTTACATAAACGCCGTTAGAAAGATTTGAGGAGCAAGAGTCTGCCCCATAGATGATTATTTCAGAATGGGGACCTAGGTATGTATGTATGTATTTCAGTTTTCTTCTTTTAAGAAAACTGATATTTTTATTTGCACATTCTTTGCAATTGCACCCGCCAACTTCGCACAAATTCGGCAGGTGCCTGACTTAGCTCACATCGACGCGCGCCTTGGTGATGCGTTACCTTGCTTTAAATTCTTCTCAGGAAAAAATAATGGGCCGGTTTCTTGCGATAGTGTTTGCAACCAAGCTTCTTACATAAAATATGCATTCACATGCCAAATTTCTTTATAAAAATTATTGCATTCCTTTTATCGATGTAAATTTTGCAACTGTCACGTTTTTTCTTTTGAAGTAATCGTCTTATAAAGTCCTTATACAAGGGTAAAGCCTATAATAAATTTTTTTCCATTTGAATTTGTTTATAACAGCATTTTAAATTTATAAAACGTTTATGAATAATGTTTTTGCTTATTTCATTGATAAACTCTTAATAAACCTTTGATATTTTTTTATAAATACCGACGGTACCGCAATAGACTACAAATCAAAAGCACACAAAGAGTTTAAATGTTATAAATGAAAAAATATTCGTGCTTCATTGAAAGCATAGAAAATTCTTTCATAGGTTTCACACCAAGTCCTAAAATTCGCATTTCTTTCATAAAAGTTTGCGTTGAAATAAAATGTTCATATGGAAGTATAAATATATGCATAAATGGACACTGAGATTGGTTTCCTTCAAACTGGGTAGTGGCCTAAGGTGTTAGACCTTCTAGCATACAAGTCACAATTTAAGCGAGCCATAGTGAGAAAAATACCATTTTTAGCAAACTTTGTGGGCTCAAGGCACGCCGTATCATTATGCAAACGATCTAAAATTTTGTATACATTTTTTTCTTAGTTGGAATAAATCTAAGGGGTTTCCCATGTGAAAATACGAAGAAAAAAAATAACGGCCACCCTAATGTACATAAATACTTAAACAAATATGTGTAACAATATATCGACGACAAAATATTTTTCAAAAACGTCCTAGATAGATTGTTTTTGAATCACATTCTTAGATAGAGCGTTGCTGGAAAAAAGTATTAAAAAGAGTTTTATTTAAACAAATTTTGATATAGGGAGTTTTTGAAACATATTTTGGAATAGGGCGACCTGCCACCAAGTCGCCGATACATACCTTATAAGCTTTAGATGTATAAGTACATACCATGTACTAAGTAAATTTACAAATATGAGCGTTTCTTTTTCAAGTGATCCAAATTTTTTTAAAAATCAACCGTCATGTCACGGATTTTGCTCAAATTCGGTTTACACGTAGGGACTATAATTTGATTTGACACGTATTTTTTTTTACCATTTTTACGATATTCTTCGGAGATATGATCTGTCAAAGTTTGGAATTTCTCTAAAACTAATGAAAATATGTACCTACTCAATCTATCATATCTCGGCTTGTACTATTGCTACAAACTTCAACTTGAGCTCATTTGAAAGCTAATGAATCAGGCTTTGCGTTCCTTAATAAATTTTTTGCATTTTCCAATTTTTTTATTTTTATTATAACAATTGCATTTTTAACATTGCAACTGCACACTGTGGGTAACACACAACATTTTTAGTTCTAAATAACAGCATTCGATTGCTCATTAAATTCTCTACAAAATCAATATATATCAAAAATGGGGTCTTCATACGGACTTTTACTAAAATACTTTTTTACAAGACTAACTCTATATTTTTGTATGAAAAATAAAAAAAAAATTAAATCAAACAAGTTTTTTTTTGTATTATAACATTGAGAGGTAATGCTGTCCAAGGGAGAGTTTTAGAAAGGAGCGAGATCGAAAGGCCTTGAAATCTAAACTAAAGGTTGTGTCAAGCAGAAACTCTGTGACTTCATTCTCCCTACTTGGTTAATGAGTTATATTAATTAAAATACCACTATCCTTCTTTTGGTGAACATATATATTGCATAGTAGACTAGGATGGAACTTTATTTTACGACATTGACTTGACAAAATAACGAACAGGAAGAAAATAAATTGACGCAGTTACATCCTTGTATATTAGTGAAACGTGCGAATAGTAATAAAATTACTCTAATAATTTCTAAAAAGCGCACGTTTATTCAAAATTGTATAATGCCTAAAACGAGAGAGAGAGAGAGAGAGGAGAGGCGATAGATGCTTCAATCCACATAGGCTGAATCCGCATCCAAAAACAAAGATTCAGTCGTTGCGGCAGGTCACTTTAGACCATTTACGATCGTTGAATCTGGCAATCACAGACGAAAATAAAAGTAAACGAATTTGCCATACTTGCAGGAAAAATGTGTTGAAGGTTTGTTCATTTTTTGCTTTATTTTTAAAACGTGAGCTTAATTAACTTCTTTTTAAATAACGTTTTATTAGAAAATTGAAGATTCCGACGATGTATCTTCAAGCACCTCTGTTGGCAGTGGTAGCTCCGAATTTTCAGGCAGGGACAATGTTGTGAGAGCGGTTAAAACGCTAAATAAAGATCTGAGTTTTATAGGACAGTCTCCAATCAAAATAAAAAAATGACGAAAAAAAACTACTCGGAGAAAAAGGTTAGAAGCATCAGTGAAGCAATAAAAGAGAAAATTTTCCACGTTCCGGAGAGTACTAGCGATAACGACGAAACCGATAATGAAAACATTTTAGAGACGTTGAAGACGAACTTCACAGCAAGCGACAATAGAGCACAGAAAGTAAAAATTTTAACACTTTTTCATGAATGGCCTTTAAAAAAAATACTTAAACATTTTCCCACTGCAACAAAGCGAATGGTTCGCGTAGCCAAGAAAACGGCAGCAGAAAAGGGTGTTTTATAGGACCCGGGCCCAAAAAAAAACCCACCGTTGAAAAAATCAGTAGTGGACTTTCTAAAACATTTTTATGAATCCGAGGAAAACAGCCGAGTAATGCCAGGGATGAGAGATTTTGTTTCGGTAAAGATTGAAGGGCAGAGAGTACAGGTCCAAAAAGATTAGTTTTGTGCAATTTGAAAGAACTACATAGTTTATTCAAAAATGCGTATCCCACTGTAAAGTGTAGCTTTTCTAAATTTGCTGCTTTGCGTCCTGCTCATTGCGTGCTAATATTAAACGTATTACAGCCGACACAACCTATCCATTACTAACCTATCATGACTGCTTAAAGCGCATGATTTGCAAGGATGCATCAAATAATTGCTATTTTAAAAATTGCACTTACTGTCCTGGTGCCGAAAACCTAATCGAGCAACTCCAAACAAGCTTTGATGAGCACTTAATGGATAGCGTTACCTACAGACAGTGGGTGGGTAACTGTCGATAGAACCACGTTACAAACCTTAGTGACTCCAATTGACGACTATTTACAATCGTTGAAGGATGGCTTAGATAAATTATTGTTACATTCTTTCTTAGTTACCAAACAATCTGAATTTTTTAATAACCGAAAAAGGAACGTTATCAAAGACTGAATGCATTATAGTATGTGACTTTAGTGAGAATTATGCATTTGTAATTCAAAATACTGTGCAAGGCATGCATTGGAATAATGACCAAGCTACAGTGCATCCATTCGCTATTTACTATAAAACTGAAAATGAAGTATTAAAAATGAAAAGTTTGGTAATGATATTAGAATGCGTGATTCACAATACCATTGCGGTTCATATGTTTCAGGGTATGCTTGTACAATATTTGCAAGAAAAAATGCCAAACATTCACAAAATAGTTTACTTTTCAGACGGAGCTAGCGCACAATATAAAAATAAGAAGAACTTCATAAATTTGACCCACCACCAGACTGATTTTAATTTAAAAGCCGAATGGCATTTTTTTCCAACATCCCATGGTAAGGGAGCATGTGATGGAGTAGGAGGTACGCTGAAAAGATTAGCGGCAAGAGCAAGCCTCCAACGCTTGCGAAACCAAATTCAGACACCAATAGATCTTTTTCAATGGGCAACTGAGGCTTTGCCAAATATACTTTGCCGCTTTGTAAGCAACGAAGAGTATGAAATTAATAAAAAAATTAGAAAATCGTTTTCAATCTTGCGTTCCTATTAAGGGTACCTTGAAAATCCACTGTTTGATACCCTTATCTATAGAGAAATTACTTGTGAAACAATTTTCTTTAAGCGAAGAAGCGACAGAGGTAAGGATTATGAAATAATTGTAAATTTCAGTCTCTCACTAGCCATTTAAAGTAAACTTTATTGTTTTGTTATTTATTTATTTCGGTAATGGTGGCATCTGTCAAAAATGTTCTTCGGTGGTCGGTGTTAGATAAACCAAAAAAACCTATGATTCGTTCCACTTCCGTATTAAATACCTGTCGGTTGAAATTTACAATTATTTCGTAATCCTTACCTATGTCGCTTCTTTGCTTGAAGAAAATTGTATCAAACAGTGGATTTTCAAGGTTAAGGTTAATAGGAACGCAAGGTTGAAAACAATTTTCTAATTGTGTTAGATAAACCAAACTATGATTCGCGCTACTTTCGTATTCAGTCGGTTTTCTGTCTTCCTCGCCAATATTAGTATGATACTTCATTTAAGACGAAACAAATTTATTTATTACGATATCAAATTTAAATTAGTCTGGTGGCGAACGAGATTTATAACTGTTTCTTGTTTTCAATGTTGGTTGTAATTTTTCTTTCTTAAAATTGTACAAGTAAACCATTAAGCATATGAACGGCTATGATATTGCATGGTTTGCACAGAATTTAGAATTAGCAATGCAAAATTATATCTATCCAATTCATAGTATTAGTTCTCAATGTTATAACACAAAAAAAAATTTGTGTTACTTTTTTCTTTTTTTTTCATACAAAAATATAGAGTTGGTCTTGTAAATATGTATTTTAGTAAAAGTCCGTATGAAGACCCCATTTATGAAATGTGTTGATTTTGTAGAGAATTTAATAGTCAATCGAATGCTGTTATTTAGAACTAAAAATGTTGTGGGTAACACTGTGCAGTTGCAATGTTAAAAATGCAATTGTTATAATAAAAATAAAAAAATTGCAAAATGCAAAAAATTTATTAAGGAACGCAAAGCCTGATTCATTAGCTTTCACAAGCAATATTGAGGAAGTCTCGGAGGCAAATCGCTTACGTCATGTCCTCTCCAAAAACCCTACTCCTCTCAGCTGTATTCGTACAGCTGATGGAGAATGGGCCTCATCTAGTGCCGAAATCCTGGATACCTTGGTCACGGCCCACTTTCCGGGCTGCACCTCTCAACCATACCTACCCTCGAACTCGCAATCTAACCCAAGGTCGTTGCGGACCTTGGACCACATAGTCAGCAAAAAAGGAGTTAACTGGGCAATCAGGTCCTTCGAACCCTTCAAATCTCCGGGACTAGATGGTATATTCCCCGCCGAACTACAAGCAGCGAGCGATCTTATAAGTCCCCTGCTAACTCAAATCTATAAGGCATGCCTCAACCTGGCCTATATCCCCACGGAATGGACCAAGGCAAAGGTAGTCTTTATACCGAAAGGAGGACATCCTGCAATAACCCAAAGGATCTCAGACCTATAAGTCTGACCTCTTTCCTCCTAAAAATTCTAGAAAGATTGCTAGATGCCTACATTAGGCGAACGGCAAATCCAGGACTAATCTCCAACAGCCAGCATGCCTACTCCAAAGGCAAGTCCGTAGAGACGGCTCTACATGCTATCACCTCTGGGATAGAGAAGGGACTTGCTTTCAAGGAGTTTACGCTCGGCATTTTTATTGGCATAGAAGGGGCTTTTAACAACGTTCTTCCAACAGCGGTAACGAGCTCCCTGCGTTTGCTGGGAGTGGAAGAGCCTCTAGTGGAGTTCGTTGAACTCCTTCTCCAAAAAAGAACCATTATTTCCGAAATGGGAAATTCTTCACTTGCAAGGGTTGCCAACAGAGGAACCCCCCAAGGGGGTGTTCTCTCTCCCCTACTTTGGAACCTGACGGTGAACACTCTTTTATCTAGACTAAAGCACACCGGCTGCCAGGTCATTGCCTATGCAGACGACATAGCCCTGACGGCTACTGGCAAGCATCCTTCGGTGCTTAGCGAACTCTTGCAAAATGCGTTGAATCTAACAAAAACCTGGTCTGAGGAATGTGGACTAAGCATCAGTAGTGAAAAAACTGAGATGGTGCTCTTCACCCGCAGACGCAATATACCAGATTTCACCGCCCCATCGCTGAATGGGAGGGTGATCAAACTCTCTACCGAGGTTAATTACCTTGGCGTAATTCTTGACAAAAGGCTGGACTGTAGGCGTAATATGGAGGAACGCTCCAGGAAAGCCACAATGGCGCTCTACGCCTGTAGGTCGGCAATCGGAAAAAAGTGGGGTCTTCAGCCCCACATTGTCCACTGGATCACACGGCAGTGGTGCGACCTATACTTTTCTACGCTGTCACCATATGGTGGCCGGCTCTCGAGATCGAATCTAACAAAACCAAAGTCACAAAAGTGCAACGGATGGCAGAAATGCTTATTAGCGGTGCCCTGCACTCCACTCCGACCAAGGCTCTTGAAACCATACTTTTTCTTCTTCCCACTGACCTGTATGGGAAATTTACTGCCAGTTGCAACGCAGCTAGGCTCAACGCACTAGAACCCTGGAGGGACTGCAGGTTTGGGCATACCCAAATCCTAAAGCAACTCCCCAACTCTTACTTAAAGCTGGACCACGCAAAACCACTGCCTTGCTGGGATAACAAGTTCGAAACGTGGATCCCAGAGAGGAGCGAGTGGAAAAATTGCATGGAACCGGGAAGTCAAGAAATCTCCGTTTTCACGGACGGTTCTAAACTAGACAACAAAGTTGGCAGTGGAATCTTCTCAAGTAAGCTCGACATTAATATGAGCTTACGCCTTCCAGACCACTGCAGTGTCTTTCAGGCTGAGCTTGTAGCTATCTGGGAAGCTGCTCGCTATCTACTGACCTGCCGGTGACTAACTCTATCTCCATCTTTTCCGACAGCCAAGCTACCATAAAATCCCTGCAAAGTAGTAAGACGTCGTCACTAGTGGCGATTAAGTGCAGGGAAGCTCTAAATAAAGCCGATAAGTGCAGCCTGAGTATAATATGGGTCCCAGGCCATAGTTTTGTATCGGGTAACTGCGCTGCCGATGAGCTAGCAAGGAAGGGCACCTGTCTACATACAATCACCTCCGGCAGCTGGGTGAGCCCCCCTCTAAATACATGCAAGCACTGGCTGTGTTCCCGGTTCATAGAACAAGCCGACGCAAG
Organism: Campiglossa producta; assembly: GCA_964058755.1. NCBI lineage: Eukaryota > Metazoa > Arthropoda > Insecta > Diptera > Tephritidae > Campiglossa > Campiglossa producta. Next base: position 62,624,938 of record CAXKVI010000001.1, on the reverse strand, counting down.
ATGGGCCATGGAGCAGACTTGCAGAACGTCCAGGCAAATTTGGCCCAAACTTAACGAAAAAAGGTCGCAATCGGTAATTCATCTGAATCGCCTATTCATTAGCCCACTAGTGGGCCTTCTTACAGGACACTGTCTTATGGCGCTCTCATGGGCCTCTATACAAATGACTTCTGCCGCAGCTGCAGGGACGAGGAGGAGATAGAAAGTGTAGAACACTATCTATGCCACTGTCCCGCTCTGTCGAAAACCAGGTACCGATGTCTCCGTAAACACTCCTTTGGATGCCTTGCGGAGCTAGAATCTGCAAATATAGATGATATTCTGCGCTACATCAGACAAACGCGCTGGTTTAGCTTCATGGGTGTATGAACTCCGGCCATAAACACATGGAACCTTGGGGGATCCGCCTGTCCGTCATCACCATTTAGAGTTGCAACGTATACGTTGTACTTTGTATGGGGGTGACGGACGGACGGATCCTTTCAAGGTTTTTATGTGTTTTTGGGGCCTCCTGCCTCGACCCGTCCCAGTGGAGCGGTCGTATCTCAGAAGGTTTCTTACAAAACTTTTTGGGGGATGCGACCGTTCTGCTGGGGTAGGTCGATCTACAGAAAGGGAAATTAGGGGTCTTTTCGTGGTATCACAACGGACCAAACTAAGGCCCACGTAAGCCTCCGCGTGGACTGCGGAGGCAGCCAATTTAACATAACATAACATAGTTTCAAATGAGCTCAAGTTGAAGTTTGTAGCATTAGTACAAGTAGTAGTAGGTACATGTTTTCATTAGTTTAAGAAAAATTCCAAAATTTGACAGATCATATCTCCGAAGAATATCGAAAAATTGGCAAAACAAAAATACGTGTCAAATCAATTTATAGTCCCTACGTGTAAGCCGAATTTGAATAAAATCCGTAGCATGACGGTTGAAACTTGGATCACTTGAAAAAGAAACGCTCATATGTATATACAAAAATAAAATAAGAACCATAAAATACCGTTTAATTTTTTTTTTCGTGCGTGTCGTGTTTTAGCAATTTTTCCCCGTGCGTGTTAGTGCATATTTTCAAAAATCTGTTTCGTGAACCTGTCGTATCGTGTTGCAAAAGTCATGCACGCGCCCGCCTCTAATATGAACTATTGATGTTGCAAAAATTGTGACTAAAATTAATTCTAAATATCAATCATAAAGTTTCTTTTCGGTAATTATTACCTGTCCAGGCTATGATTGTACAGACAATATATGTATATAAATATTGCAAATCTAACCAAATAAATAAAAATATATATATCGTTACCCTTATTCAAAAAGGCCCTAACTGACATAAAAAAATTGTACAGGAGAAGCAAAAAACAAAATTTGGAATATCTCTAGTAACTCCTTAATATTTGTAAAAAAAAAAAAAAAAAAAAAACTAATGGCGGCGATATACCAACAGGTTATCATCATAACCTCTAACGAGATTTTTAGCCGAGCTTCTCTTTCCAACTTGTGGTGTGTTGCTTTTTGAGTTTTCCTACAAGTTGGCGTGACCTACAGTTTTTCGCCGACTCCGAACGGCACTTGCAAAGCAAATGAATTTTTTGCTGAGAAGCTTCTCATGGCAGAAATACACCCGGAGAGTTTGCCAAACTACTGCCGAGGGGCGACCCCGTTTAGAAATATTCTTTTTCTAAATAATTTTTGATGTTACTTTTGCCGGGCATCGAACCGCCACGACTTCGTGTAGAAGGCCGAACACTTAACCGCTACACCACGGCGGCCGCCTATTTGTAGTGAATGCGTATTTTACTATATCATACTTAAATATGTGAAAAAGTCGTTTTTGAAAAATGTGTTAATTAGGGCCTTTATGAATTAATGTAATGATATACGTGTTTCCCAGAAAAAGTCAACCAAAATTTAGATTTTGTTTGGAAAAAATTTGGTTATTTACTATGTAAAATAACGTTCGCAACGTAACGTCCGCAACAGTTAAATGTAGCAATTATTACCAAACCCGTTTCTTATCTTATTTTTGTGTTGGTTTTCATCAGTTTCACCATACTTCTTCCTGACAATTCTAAGAAATCGTTTAAACGTTTCGTTCTAGACCAAGGCGAATTCATTGCAGGTGGCATCTTCCCATCATATGGTTTCTTCTTCTTCCTTGAAAATCAAATTGTAGCCGTCAAATTGCTTATGTTGTTGCTTTGTCTGACATTTTCAGTTACACGGAGTGTGTGCGTGTGTGTAGATCTGAATTCGCTCGAACCAACCTGTATGAATTCGCCTTGGTCTAGACTCTAGAGCAGGCTAGCTGATAAAATTAATTTTTGATATTTTCTGTTATTATGCAATTTATTTTGGTCTGATGTTTTTTTTCGGGGTCAAGGGTCACAAAAATCAGTTTATTCCAATTACCTTGCTTCCCGAGGGCTTATCACGTTTTTCGTCTATGACAAAGTTGTAGCCAGAGTTACTTACCACAAGGCCTGGATATTTTATTATCCACTCTGCCGGTTCCGGATCATTCCGATTTTGGATCATCCTAGATTCAAGATTAATGACCATCATCATCATTTATTGGCGCTTAGCCGCCTAAGCGATTTTGGCCGTCGCCTATCAAAGCACGCCAGTCATTCCTTTTTAGCGATAACTGACGCCAATTGGAAACCCCAAGGGAGTTCAAGTCATCCTCCACCTGTTGTTTCCATCTCAGTCGAGGCCTCCCCCTTCCTCTGCTGCCGAATTCGGGTGACGATTGGAAAACCTTCTGTGCTGGAGCTTCTTTGTCCATTTGCATGACGTGACCCAGCCAGCGGAGCCTTTGGGCTTTAATTCGCTGGACTATGGTCAGATCTGCGTAAAGCTCGTACAGCTCATCGTTAAATCTCCTTCGATACTCGCCGTCGGCATCACGGGAAGGACCATAAATCTTCCCGAGAACTTTTCTCTCAAATACTCCAAGGGCCATCTCATCTTCTCTTGACATTGTCCATGAATCTGAGCCATACATCAGGACAGGTATGATGAGAGACTTATAGAGCGTGATCTTTGTTCTTCGAGAGAGGACTTTACTTCTCAATTGCCTACTCAGTCCAAAGTAGCACTTGTTCGCAAGAGTGATTCTCCGTTGGATTTCTAGACTGATATTATTTTCGGTGTTAATGCTGGTTCCCAAATAGACGAAGTCCCTCACAGTTTCAAATTTGTAACTTTCAACAGTAACGTGGCTGCCAAGGCGCAGGTGCGCCGATTTTTTCTTTGATGACAGCAATACTTCGTCTTGTCCTCGTTGACCGCAAGACCCACTTTTTTCGCTTCCTTATCCAGTCCAGAGAAGGCAGCGCTTACGGCGCGGTTGTTAAGGCCAATGATATCAATATCATCGGCATACGCCAGCAATTGCACGCTCTTGTAATAGATAGTACTATTGCGGTTTAGCTCTGCTGCTCGAATTATCTTCTCCAGCATCAGGTTGAAGAAATGGCACGAAAGGGAGTCGCCCTGTCTGAAGCCTCGTTTGGTTTCAAATGGCTCAGAGAGGTCCTTCCCGACTCTGACGGAGCTGTTAGTATTGCTCAACGTCATTTGGCAAAGCCGTATAAGCTTTGCAGGGAAGTCAAATTCAGACATGGCGGCATACAGGCAACTCCTTTTTGCGCTGTCAAAAGCGGCTTTGAAATCGACAAAGAGATGGTGTGTGTCGATTCTTTTATCATGGGTCTTCTCCAGGATTTGGCGTATCGTGAAAATCTGGTCGATGGTAGACTTACCAGGTCTAAAGCCACACTGATAAGGTCCAATCAGCTTGTCTACGATGGGCTTCAGTCTTTCACACAACACGCTAGAAAGAACCTTATATGCGATATTAAGAAGGCTGATTCCGCGGTAGTTGGTGCGGTTAGCGGGATCGCAAGATTAATGACACAAATTTTTTATATTTAGATTTTACCTAAATAAGCTGTCAAGTGTAATGTTCAAAAGTAATTTTCGAAAAAAAATCAGTGCTAATTGCAGCATTTCCTGTATTCTTAATTCAATTACTATAGAGATAAAAAGTGAAAACAATAAAAATGCGGAAATATCCCTCAATTTGGGTGTCCTCTTTTATGTTGTATCAAAAAATTACTGAAATCAATGATTAGAATTGAAATGAAATAACTAAAATTGTTTATCTTCTATTATTATATATAAATGCGCAATGCTTAAAAGTTTTCTCCTTTTTTGCAATAACCACAATTCTAAGATATATAATTTGATATGTATCGATAGGTCTCGCCGAGCAGGGTGTGCGACAACAAACCAAAAATTAAAAAAAATTAAATATAATAAAAATGCTAAACACGCATTCTATAGAGCCGCTGTTATGAGTGTATGTAGGTATGACCACTTGCATTGTTGTGTTTGCATTCATTGCAGTTGGGGAGAGCCCGACTGTGAGAACGAGAGTTGTTTTGTTGGCAGCAATAATAAACATCAGCCAGCCCGTCAACAATGTTTGTAAAAACAAAAAAAAACAAAAAATACAAAAAACCTACATCGTGCACAACTCCCTTCGTGCATAGAATGTGAAATAAAATAAAATGGAAAATTGATAAAATAATATCAAATAAAGTAAAGTAAAAAATATAAAAATTATTCAATGTAAAGAATGGAATTTGTAGGAAATGAAAGGAAAGGAAATAATATAAAATAAATTAAAATAAAGCAAAATGAAATACATAAAAGTATAAAATAAAGAATGGGAAAGGAAAGGAAAATAAAGGAAAGAAAATGAAGGAAAAATCAAAGGCAAGTAAAGGTAGGGAAAGGAAAGGATTGGAAAAGAAACAAACGAAAAGAAGGGAAAGGTAATGAAAGTAAAGCAATGAAAAACAAGTAAGGAAAGCTGTCTTCGGCTGTGCCGAAGGCTATATACCTTTCATGAATAAGCGTCACGATTTTCACTGTTCGATCCCCAGTACAGCCTGTTTCAATTTAACTATATTTACTATACACATTACACATCTTTGTTATAATTTAAAAAAACTTACAAAATAATAGGATCCGAGTTATCGGAACAATCGATTGTATGGAGGCTATATATTATACGTGTTCAATTGTACTGGCTTACACTATACACATTACATATGTAGGAAGTACTAAAGGTGCAATATTTTACGTTCCTAACTTTTTAAATGCGGAAGTATTGGCCAAAAAACCTTATATCGGAACAACCGGTTGTATGGGGCTATATGTTATATTTACCCGATCTTCTTGATTTTCCTCTACACACTACATAAATTGAAAGTACTCAAGTTGCAAAATTTTATGTTCCTAGCTTTTTAATTGCAGAAGTTTTGGCCAAAAATTCTTATATCTGAACAATCGGTTGTATGGGGGCTATATGTTACATTTGCCCGATCTCGTTGATTTTCACTATATACACTACATAAATAGAAAGTACTCGAGTTGCAAAATTTTACGTTCATAACTTTTTAATTGCAGAAGTTTTGGCCAAAACCCTTATATCTGAACAATCGGTTGTATGGGGGCTATATGTTACATTTGCCCGATCTTGTTGATTTTTACTATATACACTACATAAATAGAAAGTACTCGAGTTGCAAAATTTTACGTTCCTAACTTTTTAATTGAAGAAGTTTTGGTCAAAAAACCTTATATCTGAACAATCGGTTGTATGGGGGCTATATGTTACATTTGCCCGATCTTGTTGATTTTCACTATATACACTACATAAATAGAAAGTACTCGAGTTGCAAAATTTTACGTTCCTAACTTTTTAATTGAAGAAGTTTTGGTCAAAAAACCTTATATCTGAACAATCGGTTGTATGGGGGCTATATTTTACATTTGCCCGCTCTTGTTGTTTTTCACTATATATACTACGTAAATAGAAAGTACTCGAGTTGCAAAATTTTACGTTCCTAACTTTTTAATTGCAGAAGTTTTGGTCAAAAAACCTTATATCTGAACAATCGGTTGTATGGGGGCTATATGTTACATTTGCCCGATCTTGTTGATTTTCACTATATACACTACATAAATAGAAAGTACTCGAGTTGAAAAATTTTACGTTCCTAACTTTTTAATTGCAGAAGTTTTGGCCAAAAAACCTTATATCTGAACAATCGGTTGTATGGGGGCTATATGTTACATTTGCCCGATCTTGTTGATTTTCACTATATACACTACATAAATAGAAAGTACTCGAGTTGCAAAATTTTACGTTCCTAACTTTTTAATTGAAGAAGTTTTGGTCAAAAAACCTTATATCTGAACAATCGGTTGTATGGGGGCTATATGTTACATTTGCCCGATCTTGTTGATTTTCACTATATACACTACATAAATAGAAAGTACTCGAGTTGCAAAATTTTACGTTCCTAACTTTTTAATTGAAGAAGTTTTGGTCAAAAAACCTTATATCTGAACAATCGGTTGTATGGGGGCTATATTTTACATTTGCCCGCTCTTGTTGTTTTTCACTATATATACTACGTAAATAGAAAGTACTCGAGTTCCAAAATTTTACGTTCCTAGCTTTTTAATTGCAGAAGTTTTGGCCAAAAATTCTTATATCTGAACAATCGGTTGTATGGGGGCTATATGTTACATTTGCCCGATCTCGTTGATTTTCACTATATACACTACATAAATAGAAAGACCTCGAGTTGCAAAATTTTACGTTCATAACTTTTTAATTGCGGAAGTTTTGGCCAAAAAACCTTATATCTGAACAATCGGTTGTCAGTTCCGACAAATGATTCCTATATTACAAAATGGTGGCCACATACAAAATTTCAGCCAGATATCTCAAAAATTGAGGGACTTGTTTGCGTTCAAACAGACAGACGGACAGACGGACATGGCTAAATCAACTCAGCTTGTCATCCTGATCATTTCGGTATAGTTATTGATGGGTCCATCTCTTCTTCTTCTCATACTTACAAACATTGGACCAAAGTTATAATACCATTTCATGTTCATGAAAGGTATAATAAAGGAAAATAGAGAAAGATAAAGAAAGGAAGGAAAAGAAAAAGAAAGGAAATAAAAGGTAGGGAAGAGGAAGGTATGTAAAGGAATTGAAGATTAAAAGAAAGAAAAATAAAGGAAAGGAAGGGAATGGAAAGGAAAAAAAAATAATTAAAGGAAATAAATGGAAAATAAATAAAACTAAAGGAGTTACGAAAAGGAGAAGAAAGAAAGTAATAAAAGAAAATGATAGGAAAAGAAACCTAAAGAAAAAGGAAATGTAATGGAAAATAAAAGTAAGTAAAAAAGAAAAGAAAAGAAATGAAAAGAAAATAAATAAAATGAAGGAAAACGAAACGAAACCAAAACAAAGGAGAATGAAAGGAAAGGAAAGACAAAGAAAATAAAAGGAATGTAATGGACAGGAAAGAATAGGTAAGAAAATAAAAAAAGGAAAAGGAAGAGAAAAAATGAAAAGAAATTAAGAAAGGAAAAGAGGGGAAAAAAGGAAAAGAAAGGAAATGAAAGAAAAAGAAAGGTTGAGAAAGACAAAGAAAGGAAAAGAAAGTAAAAGAAGCAAAAGAAAAGAACAAAAAGATAGAAAAAGAAAGAAAGGAAAAAAGGAAGGAAAAGAAAAAAATGCAAAGGAAAGAAAAGTAGAGTAAAGAAAAGAAAAGGAGATAAGTGGAAAAGAAAGAAAAGCAAACGAAAGCAAATGAAAGTTAAGGAGAGGAAAGGAGAGAAAAGGAAAGGAAAGAAAGATGAATAAAAATGACCTAAAATATATAATTATAAACATTGAAACTGTATTACTCAATGGTGTAAAGAGGGAGGAAAAGGCACAAAGAAGAGGAATGTATAGAAACGGAAAATGTAAAAAATAAGGGAAAGTAAGGAAAATTTAGGAAATAGCAAAAACGTGAAAGTTAAAGAAACTGAACTTGAAAAAGGTAGAGTTCTAAAATAAGGTTTTGTGGTTGAATTTCAACCACTGGGCAAACTCTAGTCATAATTATGGGGCAACATTATCAGAAGGCAACATTAAAAAAAATGTACCCAATTAGGTACCTATGCTTTTCAGAGAGGGAAACTTTATCTTATCAACATGTAATCTTGGCTTGCGTCATTTTTTGACACTTAACCGCCAATTGGAAACCCCAAGGGAGTTCAAGTCATCCTCCACTTGTTGTTTCCATGTCAGTCGAGGCCTCCCCCTTCCTCTGCTGCCGAATTCGGGTGTCGATAGGAAAACCTTCTGTGCTGGAGCTTCTTTGTCCATTCGCATAACATGGCCCAGCCAGCGGAGCCTTTGGGCTTTAATTCGCTTAACTATGGTCAGGTCTGCGTAGAGCTCGTACAGCTCATCGTTAAATTTTCTTCGATACTCGCCGTTGGCATCACGGGAAGGACCATAAATCTTCCGGATAACTTTTCATGCCAACTTTTATGTCTGTGTTGAAAATAAATGAAATATGTATTATCGACAAATTATTTTTGGGAACCAAATATTGGTACTTTTACTGCGTCAGTAGACCGTTTAAACTTGAAACATGTGATACTGAGCAGAAAAAAAATCACCATTGTTGCAAAAGCAAATAGTCATCTACAATTCGATCTATGTTTTTATTTACTTTCCTATACCTACTATTTGTCGTATCTATTGAACAATGTAATTAATTACGTTTAAAAAAGAAATTAATTAAATCATAATAACTGCAATTTAATTAAAGTATTTATACAGTTCATAAATCTTTTTTATTGAACCACAACGATAGCAACGGACCGGCATGCAAAGCTGTGCGGTCTCTATTTCAAAGATGCAAATTATTTTATATTCAGTCGGCGAATACTCCAAGCGGTTCAATAATCAAACAAGTAGTTATAGGTATATGTATATTAATAGATACTCATGATGTTAGATGCGTTATGACATGTATACATACTTATGCAAATGTGCGTTTATATTTTCCCATATAAACGAGAGCTGATTAAAATTATCATATGTGCAAAAAGCGAATTTACAGTAAAAAAATATGACACCACTTTCAATACGGCAGATTTGCAACTTGTGGACATACACATGTGCATTAAGCTTTATCCCCATGAACACAGAAAAATATATTCTCTAACGTTGTTTCCATATAAATATTTTACTTTGAGGGCAAGTTGATAACCATTGTTTTCTCAACTTTAGAATTACCGGAATTCCCATATTAAAAAAATTTCATTTAAGGTGACAGCCCTATGATTCTGGTATTAGGATGCTGTTACGAATTAACGTTGAAGGAATGAGGAAGGGGTTTCATCTCAGATGCGTCTCAAGTTGATAAAAAAAAAATCTTTTGGGGTTTTAGCAGAGCATAACACAACAATATTGATTGAGAAATCGCATTGCCACATTCCTTTCTAATACGTTTTCGACGAGGGGCAAAAGGCTTGAATGTACATAGAAGCCCTGAACACCGCCTTCTCATCCATTTCAGAACTGACTTTAATCGCCGCTTAGCTATCCCGTTTCAAAATATTAAATTTGTTTCGATGTTACCTGTTCCGAAATGTGAACCTAGGTCCTTCAAAAAGCTGTAGTACATTAAATGTACATTAAACGACGATAAGCCAATACATATGTAACTGATAGTATTCAGAGGAAAAATGCATGTTGGCCTTAACATATGAAATAATTTGTGTATTTAAGAGCGATTCATATGTTTAAAACAGCAGCGACATCGCCTGCATTTTCAATGGTGTTATGCTGAAAAAAAGAAAGACAATAATAATAATATAAATTGCAGTTAGTATGAACAGCAGAAGTGCCTACAGGCATTTGTATGTCCATATATTACGTTTACATTTATATTCATGCTTTGTCAACTGCAAATTATAGCAACTATGTACCTACATGGGCAGGGGCGGATCCACGCGGGAGGTTTTAAGCTTCACCCTATTCCCCCCTACGGATCCAAAAAGTCATATTTTTCACAGTATTCACAGCAAAAAATATAGTGAAAATTAAGCCAAAAAAGTAAAAATTATACAAAAAAGATAGTAAAATTTACACAAAAAAGTGGTAAAAAATTCCGCAATAAATATAAGGGCTCTTCTCTCTTTATTCTTTTTTTCATAAAAGACACAAGAAACTAACAGACTATTGCCAAATTTTTGTTTCATGCAACATCAAATACGTGAGTTTTTTTACACAAAAAAATATAGTAAAAATTAAAAAAAAAAAAAACCAATGGCAGCGATATACCAACAGGTTATCATAACCTCTAACGAGATGTTTGCCGAGCTTCTTTTTCCAACTTGTGGTGTGTTTGTTTTGAGTTTTTTCCTACAAGTTGGCGGGACCTACAGTTTTTTGCCTACTCCGTTCGGCACTTGCAAAGTAAATGAGTTTTATTCTGAGAAGCTTCACATGACAGATATACACCCGGAGAGTTTGTCAAACTACTGTCGAGGGGCGACCCTGTTTAGAAAAATTATTTTTCTAAATAATTTTTGATGTTACTTTTGCCGGTAATTGATACGCCACGACTCGATGTAAACGGCAGAACACTTAACCGCTACACCACACAAAAATTTTAGTAAAAATTGCCCAAAAAAATATAAGGCTCATTCCATTTCAAGACAACCGGTCCGCGCGGGACATGACTTTTAATTTCGATGAAATTTTAATATGTTGTTCTTTGGTAAAAATATAGAAACACGTGTCAATGCAATGAACATTTTTTTGCCCATTTTTTCAACTCGCACTAACTTTGTCAAAAATTAACCGATTCTCCTAGTTTTTTTTTTAAATGTTCGATATTACTATTACTTTTATATAAATTTATAAAAAATATTATATAGTTTAAAAATTTATTTTTTTTTTGAGTATTTAATAAAAATTTATGACTTTTTTCAAAAATTAATATCTTAAAAAAGGTTGTTTTTTTTGTTTCGAAGTTTTTTCTATATTGAGTCAACAGTTCATATTTCAACTTGACTAAATGCCTATTAGCCAAAATTCGTTGTTTTCGAGATATGAGTTTTTGAATATTAAACATTTTTTCCCCCATATATTGATGCAATGGATATTATTTTTGTTAAAAATTAACCGGTTCTCATGATTTTTTCTTTGAAATGTTCGTTTTTACTTTTACTTGAATAGAAATTCATAAACAATAGCATATAGTTAAAAAATAAAATTTTTTTTAGGGTTTAGTAAAAATTTATGACTTTTTTCAAAAATTAATATGGCGGCGATATACCTACAGGTTATCATAACCTCTAACGAGATTTTTAGCCGAGCTTCTCTTTCCAACTTGTGGTGTGTTGCTTTTTAGTTTTCCTACAAATTGGCGGGACCTACAGTTTTTTGCCGACTCCGAACGGCACTTGCAAAGCAAATGAATTTTTTGCTGAGAAGCTTCTCATGGCAGAAGAGTTTGCCAAACTACTGCCGAGAGGCGACCCCGTTTAGATTAATTGTTTTTCTAAATAATTTTTGATGTTACTTTTGCCGGGCATTGAACTGCCACGACTTGGTGTAGAACGCCGAACACTTAACCGCTACACCACGGCGGTCGCTGTGAAAAAGTCATAAATTTTTACTAAATACTGAAAAAAATAAATTTTTAAACTATATAATATTTTTTATAAATTTATATAAAAGTAATAGTAATAGCGAACATTAAAAAAAAAAATTAGGAGAATCGGTTAATTTTTGACATGGTTATTGCGAGTTGAAAAAATTGGCGAAAAAAATTTTCATTGCATTTTAACGATTTCAATGGCCGATAAATCCGTAAAAAAAATTTTTTTAGGAAAAAAAAGACACGTGTTTCTTTATTTTGACCAAAGAACAACATATTAAAATTTCATCGAAATCAAAAATCCTGTCCCGCGCGGACAGGTTGTCTTGAAATGGAATGAGCCATAATAAGAATTAAGCAAAAAATATAGTGAAAATCACGCAATAAATATAGTAAAGATTAGTAATAATTATACAAAAAGTATGGTATAAATTACGCAAAAAACAGTACAAATTACACAAAACAAAGCACAAGAAATTAACACAGCATTGCCAAATTGCAATTTTTTTCACAGTTTGTTTTATGAAACATCAAAATACCTGTGTTTTTTTTACCTGCTGGAAAATATTTTGACAATAGTCTAATAATCTTGTGTTATTTTTGAAAAAATTTAGAGAGAATAACCGTATAGTAAAAATGCCTTGAATTTGGCATTATCATACCAACAATTGTAGGTATATATTTTTTTGAAAAACAAGAATAAAAGGCCAGTTTTGAGAAATGGTGAATGAAAAATGTCGACTAAATTAAAAAAAAAATTAAAAACCCCCCCTTCCCAAAATCCTGGATCCACTGTACATGGGTATATAAGGGTGGCCTAAGTATATAAGAAAAAATTATATATAAAGAAATCTGGGCAATTGCATTATTAGTTAACAAAAGTTTGACTAATACCTACGGATTTATTGTACCAAAATATGTTTTGAACTTTTGTAATAATGAAAAAATATTAGGACAGAATCCGTGAATAATACTTATAGGAATTGAAAGCAGCCAATGTTCGATGAAGCCTCATGCAAAAATGATCGGTGATTTCCGGCTGTTCATGGGTTGAATTTTGCAGATATGTTAACGCCTAGAATATATTTTTTCAATGATACTTACGAGTCTAAATTCGTCACGGTTTAGCTGAGTTGGTAATAATAAATATCAATATTTGGAGTTCACTCATAAAATCTTCAATTATTTTTATAGTCACCTTTTTTAAATATTTTTAAATCTTAATTCGTTTAGAAATATTTGGGGGAGGGAGGCCTTAGAAAAGATTGAACTTTGAAATTCCATTGGAAAAATTTTAATTTTTTTTTGGTGAGACGCCTAATGTAAGTTCGTATATGCGTGTACCCAGAAAGCACACGAAATTTTGTTCTGTTTTTAGGATATTTAATAAATTGTGTATCCCCTAGAAGTGTTTTGCCCTTATCCAACGTTTTTTCTCAACTTGTAAAGATTTGAATAAGCATTTTATGAATTGTTTTCTTGGAGAAGTATCTAGTACCTACTTACATATTTACTAAGCGAAATTGACCCAATTACTGCATAAAAACGTACACTCAAAAAAAGAGTTTAACTTAAGGAAAATGTTACTTATGTTAAGGAAGCCATATATTTGGAGCCAAATAAGGGAAATTTTCCCTGAAATAAGAAAACTCTTTTTTGAGTGTAGTTGCTTAAATTCTCCTAAACCGACAGATTATAGTTTTCTGGCTTTGTTTTCAAGTGAACTTTGCATTTTATCTGCCCGATAAACAAAAATTTTTTAAAGAAAAAATATTTTTATTGTGCTGATACATTTTTCATTATTTCAGCAAGCTGTAATTTTACTGAAAACCACTAAACATAGCTACTTCAATAATTTTGTAGTGAATAACATAATATTTTATAGAATTTTTATGTTAACCGTTTTATTAAAAAAAGGAAAGTAAACATATTGTGTCTGAGTCTAATTGGGAGATCCCAGTGATATCTAAATTGATAACTGAGAAAATATTAATATTAATATGAGTTATTTAATATCAAACGTGTATCCAGTTGATATCAAATAAAACTGTTTGCTGGGTATAAGTGCATTAAACCACACACATGCACAAGTTCACGCTAAAATGCAATAAATCATTGCACTCATATTATTTCCCATATTTTTATTTTCATTCGTTTATTGTAATCATTGTACCTACTTTGTTAAATTTGTTACGCGCATATTTTTCGCTTATTTTTTTATAATATGTCGTCGCTCTCTTGCCAGAAGCCAGAATGTAAAGTTTTTTCAATTTTGAAGTAATGTGTTCACTTGATGAACCGTTGAACAACCTGTCATACATTAAAATTCCGACTACCATTCATAAACGAAAAGCACACAATTTACAATCTAAATAACTTTAATCCAGATAATACTATAGTATAGTAGCTATAGCTTTCCAAAAACATCAAACTTATTAGTTTCATGGCTGAACATTTCAACATTATTGTATGTTTCAAGGGTGACACGATGTATTATCAAGTGCAGGACTGTTTCTCTGGCGTGAACCGTTGGACAAGGGTAAACCAGTATCACAATCTGCAAGTCTCTTACTATTAACGTCGTGATAATAATAATATTACCGAGAACATTGTGAGTAATCGATAAGGAAATTCTTCGGCAGGCAAATGAAAAGCCGACGGCAGGGCTAGGACTCCCCTGCGTTGGAAAACAACAACTTCACCTAACAGCAACAAAATTTATTTTTGGTCAAGTTTTGTTTAAAAAGTCCATTACGCCAAATTCATATTTATTAAGACCCTTTAAAACATAATTGATAAAAAGTAATTTTTTGCAGAGATATTGGCTATTTTAAGTCTGTTATCGTTTTAAATATAATTTTTTGAGCAGAAGTAGGCGTGGTCCTTAGCCGATTTTGGCATATTTCTCTTCAACTCTCCTTGTAAATAGTTCCCAATTTCTAAAATACCTTGTGCACCGCCCATTTTCAAAAAATTTATTTTATTTGTACACAAAACCCCATATTTCTAAGAGTAACCAGTAATTTTGTATCTGCACGATTTTTTATTTATTTTGGTAATACTTTTTACTTATTTTGGTAATACAATACCTCAATTCTGGCCTAAATGGAAACTATTGACACAATCAAGAGAGGGGCGCAGCGGGAAAATCCCCCGGGCCCGGAAATTTGAATAAATAGAAAAAAATAACAGTTTTGATTATTTTCGTACATAAATTTTCACATATTCGGCTATTTCTTAAATATTCCCGTTAGACTTGCCCAAATGAAAAAAAATTGTTTCAGTCCATAGCCTGTTCCAGGCCTGCCTAGTTCTCCCACTATGTTACACGTAATTCAAATTGATGCCGAAAATACGGAAAATCAGCCAAAATCTGCAAATTTTGTCTTAACTTTGGAACTTTTTTTTAGGCCGTTTAGAAAAATTCTGATTGTGGACTTTTGTAGCCAATTAAATTTAAGTCTCACAAAGTGGAAATCTCAAGTAGCTCTGAAAGCGCGTTGATTACATTTTTTTTCAGACTCACCTTCGCATTTTCTCCTTACAAAAAAATTTTGATTTTGTTATATCGACGTGCCATACGATAACTAACATAAAAAATTTTGTGTCTGACGAAAACTAATACTTTTATTTTCTGTCTTGGTAGGCACGCAGGCTAGGTGTGATGGCGCTTTTTGGGAGTTCCCCTTTTGGATAGCCTACGCCAGGTCGCGGAACTGGACATAAAGGACTTGATGGCCTTCATCAAGTCAACTAAGTGGTTCGAGGAGAGTAACGGTGTCGGTTTAGTAGTGTCAGTCCCAGGATTCTGCTATGTGGAGAATCCCAAAAACTCAGGGATTTTCCTTATGGCCGGGTACAGGGACTGACCTTCCTGTATTGGCGGTATCACAACGGGCCTTTCAAAACTGGCCTAAGTGTGCCTCTGCGCAGCCACTTGAACCTAACCCTAACCTATTTTGTGTCTGACGATCACTAACACTTTAATTTTTTCTCTGCAGAAAATGTATGTACTACCTAAAAGTGTTAGTTTTCGTCAGACACAAAATAAAAGTGTTATTTTTCTTACAGAACTATAAAAGTCTTAGTTTTCGTAAACAATTTAAAAAGTGTTAGTTTTCGTAAAAAATTTCCAAAAAAATAATTGTTCAAAATCAAAACACGTTCAGAGCTACTTTAGATTTGCACTTCGTTAAACTAAAATTATATAGACTACAAAATTGCATAATCATCACCTAAAGAGCCTGAGAAAAAAGTTCAAAAACTATGACAAAATTTGCATATTTTTTCTGATTTCCGTGCAAATCTTACAACAACGATTTAAATGATATTCGTTAGATCTTAAACGATATTTTCAATTTAAATAAAATTAAAATGTATATAAAATCATTTAAAGGTCAAAAACAAAGTTTTCGGCTGCCCAAAATGTTTCGTCCGATACTGTATATAAAAAATTAAGCGATCTTTTATTCCAAGTTTAGTATTTTAATATGATATGAATTTAAAATATTCAATTGTTTGATGTGATATGAGTTTAAAATATACAATATATGCAATTTACATTTTTAAACTTTAAATATAACTAGTATGTAACCCCCGATAATCGGGTGTGTTTTTTTAGAAAAAAATTAAATCTCACACCTTGATAAATAAAAGCTGTTGATGATTTAAATTTAAAAAATGATGGGGTGAAATGACGCGTGCTTAATTAGCCCGAAATTCAAATGCATATTTTAGATTTTCGTAAAATTGAAAATGAATGAAATATTAGGGCTGGGTTCGCCTAAACTTTAGGTACTTAAACTAATATTCCACTGGAGCTTTCCAGCACTTCGGGAATTCAGGAAAATAACAGAAGAAAACAGAATTAAATTTGATTTTCAATGGAATTTGAGTTTAAGTTCTCGGAAAAAAATTCGCGTATATCGTGAGTCCAACTCATACCCAAGCTCTTGCTTTGTAAATGTATATACATACATATGTGCATACAATGCTCGCATGGATTTCAGTCGAAATAGACAAACATTGAAAAAAATGTAAATATGTACTTATGTATGTAAGTACATATGATTTTGGGCTACTTTGACTACAAAAGCAATGCAGGGGTAAATAAGCAAACTTTAAACGCTAATTTCTCATGAAAAAATTAACCTATTGGAATTGTTATAATTTTTTGCAAACATGCTCATGATAAGCTTTCATCTGATATACATTTCGTTTATATACGTATTGTAGTTTAGTCTAGCTAAGCGCCGTGTTTGAGAATAATAATATAGATACTATTATTTTTGTAGTATGTATAACTTTTTGTCACTGTCACGAATTGAAACACAGGTTGCCTCAAACAACGGGGTTTCTGCCCATGCCTTTACTTTTTAGGACTTATGCGATGTTTGGTATAGGACTGACCAACAATAATTAAAAAAAAAACTTGAACGGCTTGTGACCACAAAAAAATCTGTGGCAATATGGCCAGAAAACTTCAAATATAGTTTTGTCTTTGTATAAGAAACTGTTGTGTAAACTTGTATGTATTCACAAAAAGGTCCCCCGGGCCCGGAGTTCCCGTCGACGGCCCTGATCACAACTAATCACAAATACGCTCTCCATTTTTCAGGAAAGTTAATAGTGTCAAATTTTCAGTAGCTCATTCCACAAAGAACCTATGTATCTCTTTCTGACGAGTTATTACACATTACTGTGCGCTAGGCCAGGAAATTACTGAGGCAGGCTTATCAAAGGCTTTTAAAGTAATTGAAGAATTTTTTTTATTGTTCGTTCTGTTGTCTACTGTTTACAACTACTATGTAAAGCTATTTGCAACGGCTGGTGTTGTTGATTGCTGCACTGTCGTTGTCATTGCGGCTCTGTTGTTACATTATTGCATTGGTGTGTTCAGAAGCGTGGATCGACAAAAAAAGTTTTTTCAGTCCACCCCTTGGATTAAAGATATTTTGAAGGCGATAGGCTATTTACTTTTTTTGAAACTACGTCGCCATTTTAAGTCCGATTTTAATGAGCCGTACACCGTTGTTCATGGCTTGGAAGCCGCCACAATTCTTACCTTAATCATTTTTTACTCCGAGTTCAAATTCTAGTAGTGACTGTCGGTATTTCGTTTCACATCATCACATCACATCATATAAATAGCCCATCGGTGGGGCGTGGCAAAAAAAAAATCGCCTTCAAAATATCTTTAATCCTAGGAGTGGACTGGAATTTTTTTTTTTTTGTATGTGGACCGATCCGGGTTAGTGTTCAGCTTACCCCAGCTGACTACTCGAAACAAGTCATCTGGTTGAGTAGAAGTTTGGATATGCGTTTGACTGCTGGAATGACTAACTCATCGAGCGCTTTAATAAATTCTATGAATAAATTTCCATACTGAAATTTTTCTGCGTTTATTCTATTTTCTAGTTTACATTATGTACCGTCACAACATCAAGATCCGTTCATTGGCAAGGCCGGCTTTCCTTTTCTCTGTTTTATTTAGTATTCCTTCAACATTCTACTATTGCAAGTGCAGTTATATCATAGCACCTACAACTCACACATAATCGTTTACAGCATGTGTTCGAGTATGTAAATACATACGTATGTACATGCTAGTGATGCCAACCCCGGATCCCGTGATCCCATGCTTGTTAAGATTGCCAAAAATCTCGGGATTGTTAGAAAGACAGGATTGGAAATATAGCAATAAAAACTAAATAATTGTGATTTACTTATGGAAATGATATCTTTCAAACTGGCTATAGTCCGGTCAATATAGAATTTGAAACAAAAAAAATGCCTACAGCATGTAGCTTTAAAGGTCAAAATTATAGGTTTTTGGGACTTTTCTCGAAAACGGTAAGTTGTTTCCAAAAATTACCTGAGACGAAGTAGTAGACCTGGTAATTCTCCATTGATCTCTTTTGTGCTAAAAAAGTTATTCGGGGTCAAAAGTTGGAAAAAAAACAACTCAAATTAGGATTTTTCTCGACTTTCGTCAAGAGTTCAATCTGGATAAGTAGGAGTTTAAAATGTTACAATATCCAGAACGTAATAGAGCCAGGGTGACCCTGGTCTTTCGACGAAGATGACGAGAAAGCAATGCGTGGTGTTGAGGTATCCAAAACGGTGTCACCGGGCAGAGCTCAAGTTATGAGACAACATACGTCTTATGGATGTGCTTCAGGGCTTATACCGGTATCCAAGGATTGTTGAAAAAAAGGCA
This sequence comes from Campiglossa producta, assembly GCA_964058755.1. Lineage (NCBI taxonomy): Eukaryota > Metazoa > Arthropoda > Insecta > Diptera > Tephritidae > Campiglossa > Campiglossa producta. Next base: position 62,606,184 of record CAXKVI010000001.1, on the reverse strand, counting down.
TTCCTAGTGCACACATATACCCGGAGAAAAATATTTTTCTAAAATCTAGAAAAATATGTTCTCAATCTCAAAATAGTAAATAATTTGAGAAATTTTAAAAAATTTACTTAATTTTCACTGAAATTAGACAAAAAAGTTTACTTCAAATAACCAAGTTATTTTCTTATCAAACACAAAAACAAAAACAATAAGGAAAAAATGTTCAAAAAAAAATTAAATAAATAAGAAAATTTTTCACTTTATTGAAGAAATATTTTCTTATTTATTTAAAGCAAGTTATTTTCTTATCAAACACAAAAACAAAAACAATAAGGAAAAAATGTTCAAAAAAAATTTAAATAAATAAGAAAATTTTTCACTTTATTGAAGAAATATTTTCTTATTTATTTAAAGTTTTTTAAAATGTTTTTATTAGGTCGCTTTCGCTGAGATCGGGGTAATAAAAACTGAAAGTCCTAATTATGGACCGAAAATAATTCCGATAGGTGGCTCACGGGTAGAGATATTTGAAAAGTTTCATTTCCAGAGATTTTGCTTTGGATTTCGTACTAACTTCCCGTTGAGCTGGGGTTTTGAAATTTTCACCATCGTCCAGGTTTCGTTGACAATGCATTATACGAAAAAAAAAAACAATCCAAAATATTGCTTTAATTGCAAAAGTCCCATTTATCGGTCTATCTTCCTTATTGCTATCTGAATATTTCGTACACATGCTATAATGCACATGCTATAATGCGTTTTCAGCGCCATCTTCATATAAATAGCATCGAAATTTCGAATATTTGGATTTCACTTACATACATTTAGGCGCAGTCATGATGTATTTTATATTGCTTAAAAAAGAGTAATTTTATTCATGTAACCATAGAAACACCGCGTAAAGTGTGTAAACGTAGAAAATTACCGAATGCGTAAATGAACTGTCAAAATTTTTATGGAACGAAGTTTACACAAATTCGGTAAACTTCCGCGAGGAGTTTACTGTGTAAACAACTCGAAAATTTACCCAATTCGATGACGCTGTTCGACATGCAGTTTTTCAAAGCAGTCAATGCGCACTAGACAAAAATAGAAGAATATGCTAAAAATGGGTCAAAAATTACTTTTTTAATGGGAATTTCAAAATAAAAAGTATTCATATAAATGTATCTATAGCGTTCATCTAACTGAGCTGTTAAATGTATACATTTACGCTTTCGTTAAGTTATATGGTTACATGAGTACCACTAATATGATACAGAATAGGTATCCGATTACAATCTTAGAAATTTTCACAGGCTCACAGCTAAAAAGTATAAAATAAAAAATAGAATAAAAAAGTATTTTTAATTTAAAATGTTTTTAAAATGAACTAAAAACTGGAAAATAATTTCCCCTCTGTCTACATAGATTCTTCACCACCTAAAGCTTATCCGGAACATTTGTGAGTGGGAATTCTTATAGGTGTTAAATAGTACTTCGAGTTTGAAATGTATAAAAACATTTGGCGCTTGCTATATCGTGAAAAGATGGTTTTTTTAGGAAAGCTCATATCGGTAATAAGATTATTAGATACTAGTATATACCCGCGGCCTTGTCCGCCCCTGCGAAGTACCCTTTCAACATTTGAAGTAAAAATTCGGTCGTCGAAGTTCACCAAGTTAGTTAGATTGGTCAAATAAAAAACTGTTGGAAGATCAATTATTTGTCTATGTTCCTAGAGTTTTGAAAAAATAGTATGTATTGAAAAACGGGTTTCAAAAATTTTATTTAATATACATATCCTTGAAATCGATTGAAAGTGAGGTTTCTAAAGTTAAATATTGCTTTGGCTTTAAGTATGGATATAAATGTCTCAGAAAGCATTTATCGAATAGTTCATCTTAACTTCAAACTTTGATATTTATATAATATTATTGAATACTGAAGCATTTGCCAAGGGTATTTAAAATTTTCAAAATTCCCATCAATGGGGAAAGGTAGATTGATTAAATAATTTGATGTTTTTGGGCGATCACGTTTTGACCGATAACTCAGTTATCGATAAATATATCGAAATACATATATCGAAGTCCAAATGAAACCTGGGGCCATCCCTTTTCGTTTGATACCCATATTGTTGGCCAATTTTAAGGCTTTTGAGCCATCTCGTTTTCACCGATAACTCAATTATCGATAAATTTATCGAAATATATTGAAGTCCAAATGAAAACTGGGGCCATCCCATTTCGTTTGATACACATATTGTTGGGAAATTTTAAGGATTTTTCACCGATAACTCAGTTATCAATAAATTTATCGAAATATATTGAATCCAAATGAAAACTGGTGCCATCCCCTTTCGTTTGATACCCATATTGTAGGGCAATTTTAAGGTTTTTGGGCAATCACATGTTCACCGATAACTCAGTTATCGATAAATTTATCGAAATATATCGAAGTCCAAATGAAACCTGGGCCCATGCCCTTTCGTTTGTTACACATATTGTAGGGCAATTTTAAAGTTTTTGGGCAATCACATCTTCACCGATAACTCAGTTATCGATAAATTTATCGAAATATATCGAAGTCCCAATGAAACCTGGTGTCATGCCCTTTCGTTTGATACCCATATTGTTGGGCAATTTTAGGGTTTTTGGGCAATCACATTTTCACCGATAACTCAGTTATCGATAAATTTATCGAAATATATCGAAGTCCAAATGAAACTTGGGGCCATGCCCTTTCGTTTGATACCCATATTGTAGGGCAATTTTAAGGTTTTTGGGCAATCACATTTTCACCGATAACTCAGTTATCGATAAATTTATCGAAATATATCGAAGTCCAAATGAAAACTGGGGTCATGCCCTTTCATTTGATACCCATATTGTGGGGCAATTTTAAGGTTTTTGTGCAATCACATTTTCACCGATAACTCAGTTATCGATAAATTTATCGAAATATATCGAAGTCCAAATGAATCCTGGGGCCTTCCCCTTTCGTTTGATACCCATATTGTAGGGTAATTTTAAGGTTTTTTTGGCAATCACATTTTGACCGATAACTCAGTTATCGATAAATTTATCGAAATATATCGATAGCCTATACTTCCTTCCAGACTATTAGCTGTCTGGATGTGAAATTTCAAGAAAATCCGTCTTGCCATTCTCACGTGATTGAGGAACGAAAATCGTGAACATCCAAACATCCAAACATCCAAACATCCAAACATCGCTACATTCAGATTTATAATATTATTAAGATTAAGATTAAGATTAAGATTAAGATTAAGATTATTGAATACTGAAGCATTTGCCAAGGGTATTTAAAATTTTCAAAATTCCCATCAATGGGGAAAGGTAGATTGATTAAATAATTTGATGTTTTTGGGCGATCACGTTTTGACCGATAACTCAGTTATCGATAAATATATCGAAATACATATATCGAAGTCCAAATGAAACCTGGGGCCATCCCTTTTCGTTTGATACCCATATTGTTGGCCAATTTTAAGGCTTTTGAGCCATCTCGTTTTCACCGATAACTCAATTATCGATAAATTTATCGAAATATATTGAAGTCCAAATGAAAACTGGGGCCATCCCATTTCGTTTGATACACATATTGTTGGGAAATTTTAAGGATTTTTCACCGATAACTCAGTTATCAATAAATTTATCGAAATATATTGAATCCAAATGAAAACTGGTGCCATCCCCTTTCGTTTGATACCCATATTGTAGGGCAATTTTAAGGTTTTTGGGCAATCACATGTTCACCGATAACTCAGTTATCGATAAATTTATCGAAATATATCGAAGTCCAAATGAAACCTGGGCCCATGCCCTTTCGTTTGTTACACATATTGTAGGGCAATTTTAAAGTTTTTGGGCAATCACATCTTCACCGATAACTCAGTTATCGATAAATTTATCGAAATATATCGAAGTCCCAATGAAACCTGGTGTCATGCCCTTTCGTTTGATACCCATATTGTTGGGCAATTTTAGGGTTTTTGGGCAATCACATTTTCACCGATAACTCAGTTATCGATAAATTTATCGAAATATATCACATTTTCACCGATAACTCAGTTATCGATAAATTTATCGAAATATATCGAAGTCCAAATGAAACCTGGGGCGTTCCCCTTTCGTTTGATACCCATATTGTAGGGTAATTTTAAGGTTTTTTTGGCAATCACATTTTGACCGATAACTCAGTTATCGATAAATTTATCGAAATATATCGATAGCCTATACTTCCTTCCAGACTATTAGCTGTCTGGATGTGAAATTTCAAGAAAATCCGTCTTGCCATTCTCACGTGATTGAGGAACGAAAATCGTGAACATCCAAACATCCAAACATCCAAACATCCAAACATCGCTACATTCAGATTTATAATATTATTAAGATTAAGATTAAGATTAAGATTAAGATTAAGATTATTGAATACTGAAGCATTTGCCAAGGGTATTTAAAATTTTCAAAATTCCCATCAATGGGGAAAGGTAGATTGATTAAATAATTTGATGTTTTTGGGCGATCACGTTTTGACCGATAACTCAGTTATCGATAAATATATCGAAATACATATATCGAAGTCCAAATGAAACCTGGGGCCATCCCTTTTCGTTTGATACCCATATTGTTGGCCAATTTTAAGGCTTTTGAGCCATCTCGTTTTCACCGATAACTCAATTATCGATAAATTTATCGAAATATATTGAAGTCCAAATGAAAACTGGGGCCATCCCATTTCGTTTGATACACATATTGTTGGGAAATTTTAAGGATTTTTCACCGATAACTCAGTTATCAATAAATTTATCGAAATATATTGAATCCAAATGAAAACTGGTGCCATCCCCTTTCGTTTGATACCCATATTGTAGGGCAATTTTAAGGTTTTTGGGCAATCACATGTTCACCGATAACTCAGTTATCGATAAATTTATCTAAATATATCGAAGTCCAAATGAAACCTGGGCCCATGCCCTTTCGTTTGTTACACATATTGTAGGGCAATTTTAAAGTTTTTGGGCAATCACATCTTCACCGATAACTCAGTTATCGATAAATTTATCGAAATATATCGAAGTCCCAATGAAACCTGGTGTCATGCCCTTTCGTTTGATACCCATATTGTTGGGCAATTTTAGGGTTTTTGGGCAATCACATTTTCACCGATAACTCAGTTATCGATAAATTTATCGAAATATATCACATTTTCACCGATAACTCAGTTATCGATAAATTTATCGAAATATATCGAAGTCCAAATGAAACCTGGGGCCTTCCCCTTTCGTTTGATACCCATATTGTAGGGTAATTTTAAGGTTTTTTTGGCAATCACATTTTGACCGATAACTCAGTTATCGATAAATTTATCGAAATATATCGATAGCCTATACTTCCTTCCAGACTATTAGCTGTCTGGATGTGAAATTTCAAGAAAATCCGTCTTGCCATTCTCACGTGATTGAGGAACGAAAATCGTGAACATCCAAACATCCAAACATCGCTACATTCAGATTTATAATATTATTAAGATTAATGCGAACCATCTCTAGCGTGCGCCAATGTTTTTATACATTTCAAACTCCAAGTGCTATTTAATACCTATAAGAATTCCCACTCACAAATTTTCCGGATAAGCTTTACGTGGTGAAGAATCTATGTAGACAGAGGGGAAATTATTTTCCAGTTTTTAGTTCATTTTAAAAACATTTTAAATTAAAAATATTTTTTTATTCTATTTTTTATTTTGTTTCAGTCCATATTGTAATTTCGTTTATTTTATTTGCCATACAAACTTCTGTAGTTTGAAGATGCTTTTTCGTTGGAAGTTTATGGAAATACAAATTTATACTTGCAATCACAAATTGTGGCTTTCTCGAAGCAAACTTAACACAAGCAGAATGACGCTCTAAATCCTCAGAACCCAAGCGCTCGCCCCAATTGAACACAAAGAAGGTAAGGTCCATTAGATGTCATCATAAATATAAAAATAAGAATTTAAATAAAATTAAAAATCTTAGGTTGAGGTAGAATTCGGGCCGGGACTCCCAGGCCAACTTCTTCAACCATAATAATTTTGCTTCCATGTTTATTTTAAGTAAACATTTCTTATTTGTTTTAGTGTTTATCAAGATATAGTTAAGAAAACATTTTCCAAGTTCAAAATTATTCATCGATTTTCTTGTTTGTGCCTTGTTTCTAGTAAAAAATTCTCTTCGTGTACCTACGTATAAATGTGTATATTCATATAGGGCAGAACACATCTGTCAACTCACCCGTTAAAAATTGTCTGATGTTGAGATAAAATCTAAACTGAAAATCCATACTTTGAAAGTGAACCATTTCCTTTTAAGGGGTATTTGGCAGATGGGAAAATGTTGGAGAGTGTTGCAAGCGACATTTTGACTGACTGACGCTTTCTTTGCATATCGTTTGCACTTGCATCATGGATCAGGGCTTGCTTCACTCGCTTACGAATTGCCCGTACAACTGGTCTGCTACAATCCGTTTCGTCGACAGGAGTATCAGAAACTTTGTACTGAGTATTTCAATTTCAATTTTCTATGTTACGCATATATTGTTATTTTGCGTATGAATGGATGTACATAGTGTTGCCTTACATGCGTTTTTCGTGTTGTCTATACACTTTCGAGACTCGTATCGAGTAACAAGACTGACATGGCAAATGTAACACAACTTTCCTTGCATGACAATCTAGAACTTTTGGTTTTTTTTTATTATAGTTAGAGTGATATATGAATGTACATGTTTTGTATTTGATCATAAGCTATGTATCATGAATTCGATAAAAAATTAAGAATATGGAGCATGATAAATTTAAAACAAGTAAATGAGTTAAATATCACAAAGTTTGAGCTCTGATTTGTTATAAAAAATAAACACTTACCACCTTAAAGAAATGTCTATTGAGAATGTCAATTACATGCATGGGAACATTTCTATTTTTGCTCTAAGAATTTTCTCTTTGCGCAGTGAAGCTTTATTTAATCGATTATACAGCTAGATTGAATTCAAAAACAGTAGTATGCATAAATTTAAATATCGATATTTTTGAGATAGCTCCTTTTAGGTTCAATGCGATAAATACATAGTAAAAATATACATACTTTCTGTCAACACTTAAACACAAAAATTGTCAAAGTTGTATTCACACAATCAGCCAATTGAATAAAAATTGAAACATCATACACACTAATTTGTTGTACTGTGAAAACTCCTAATCGTCAACATGGATGAATTTGTTTCTGTCACCTGCTGTGCTTGATAACGAACAAATAAATATAAAAATATGTAAAGAGTTCTGCAGTTGAATAAAACAATAACAATCACACTAATTGCAGTAAAACGGGTAAAAGATACGAACACCATAAAATGCAGATGACAGTTTTCAAATCCACTGCTCATTGCATTGCATGTAGTACACACTCGCAAAATAAAGTATATATCGTTGTTATAGCTGTTGTCAGATGGAAATAAACAATAACAACAAATGCGATTAATCGGACAAATGAAATTCTGTTAGTAATGTCATCGGGTATTATCAATAGGGATATTTTATTGTTGTTATTACCCAACCAACATTCCAAAAGTATATATGCTACCTTTTACAAATCGTAGACAATTTCTGGTCCAGAGAATATTCGAATTTGTCACGGAAGCTTTTCGGAATGCAACCACCAACATTGGCTATCAGCCTTCCCTTGTGGAACATGACACTCATATGACTTGTCATCTGACTGAAAGAAGTGACGAAATTTTCGGTCAGGTCCAGTCAGATCGCAGTGCAAAGTTTCTATCAAGTTTTGAAGGGCGAAATGCAGTTCTGTCCGAAGGAATTGATGTTAGTTACAAGAGCAGTAAAAATATTCTCAACAAAATCGGTACATGCCACTCGGACTATTATTTGTATTTTATTAACTTTATTAACTTTAACGGCGGCCGCCGTGGTGTATCGGTTAAGTGTTCGGCATTATACACCCAGTCGTGGCGTATCAATGCTTGGCAAAAGTAACATCAAAAATTATTGAGAAAAAGAATTTTTCTAAACGGGGTCGCCCCTCGGCAGTAGTTTGGGTGTATTTCTATTTCCAGGAGTCTACTACCATGATGCTATCTCATACTTACATATTACAGGGTTGTTCTAAATATCACCTCCACCGGGATTCGAGCTCACACTGCTGTGACTGCTGAAGGGCGATGTCTACCATCAGGCCATCGCGTACTTATGCTTGACGGCGTCTAACTGCAGATTCGCTCGATGTCGCTTGTTTACGCGATATAAGCTATAATTATTCCGTTTATTTCATATTATCTGCACTAGGGTGGCCCATATTTTATAGACGAAAAATCAAATAAGGTTTACAGATCTAGGCACCCCTTACATTTTTAGCTATAGCCAAAACAAATATTCTGGGAGAGTTTCAACCTAATATTCCAACGGCGAGACAGTGCTCAAGGACATTCAACATTATGAAAAAAATTGAAAAACTCGTAGTTTTGGTAATTTTTCTCAAGAAGTACAATTGCGTAGGAAGAAATGAATGTATTTATTTGATAGGAAAACACATTTAGACTTCCTTGTTGTAGGAAACTTGGACGGCATGGTTTTCCATAAGTGATATTTATGAAATATTTCATATTGTAGGTTTAACTTTGGGCACTGCTATGAAATGTGTGTATAATATTATGTTTTGTTAATCTAGATCTTATTGATGATATTTTTTTGCATCTGGTTTACATATTTAAAACACCCTTCTATCGAAAAATCTGAAAAAATTACTGAGGTATATTGAGCCCCATTCTAAAAATGCCCGGGTGAATTTTTGAAGTTATTTTTTTTGGGCCACCCTAATCTTCGCTGTTGGATTAACAGTAGCAAAAATTCTGTTAGTTTTACCAAATTTTGTTAATTAAAAATGTACAGATCTATGACTGTTGAGTCAACAGTTACTTCAACAAAAAATTCCGGCATTAAAAAAAATAATATTTCAGATATCCTTAAAGAAACTAAAAGGAATAGAATTCATGTACCTATGTAATTAAATTAATTTTAAATTACATAAATTTTAAACTAAATTGCTCTGATGTTTCAACAACTTGTCGGCAAAAAGGCATAAAGTTAGAGTCTAGCTTTTGCTATGTTTTTCTGCAATCGTAAGCACGGGCACATAGCAAAGTTCCCATCGCACGATTTTTATTCCAACTTTTCGCCAGCGAAGCTTTTTGAATAATTTAGGAACAATATTTTTATTCAAAATTTTCGTCTGCGGCGAATATAAAATGAAAATTTTTAATTAAAAATTGCGCAATTTTTATTCCAAATTTTCGCATGCGATGCTTTCTTAAATATTTTTGAAATAATATTTTAAAATACAATAATAAGGGTATATCGTATATCATGTGTCAAAATTTGTATGAAAAATGTTTAGCACATTCATCGTAAATTTAAGCATGAAATTTGGCTCGTAAACGACGTGCTAAATATACGAAGTCAAAAATGAATGATTGACATCTCATTAATTAAATTGAAATTTCAAATAAAATAATTTAAAAATTTTGTGTTGGAACTTGGAAGTGTGTGACAGATCTAGCTTTCTTAGGTGAAAACGTTGACTACATGTCCCGCATAACATCCAGTGAGGGTTCTTAGGTTCTCCCTTCTTAAGTTAATAAGCTGGGCCGATGTTCTTGGTGTAGATTGTAGAAAGAATTTTGTTTAGAATTTTTCAAAATTTTAAATTTTTTTAATTTCTTCTGGCGTTTGATTTGCTTATTATTTATTTATCAAACAGCTGATATACGAGTATGCACTTACCCAGCCAGCACATTTTAAAAATTTGTAACAAAGATTCAAGTATCACTCTCCAGATAATTAAAAACTATAATTTATGATCATTTTATGGCCATATTTTTTTAATCCATTTTAAATTAATTTTTTCATATTTTTTTATATGTATATTATAAATATTGTTTTAATCTTTAGAAATCATTTTCTGATCCATTTGTTTTTGTATTTATTTTAAGCTGCACAAGAGAAGAGCCGCCAAACCAGCAGGATAGTGAGAGCATATTGATGGCAAAAGGAAAAACGTTCGACGTTTTCAATATATTTTTTATATTTAAATATCAGGGCCCTTCTCTGTAAATTTTTTTCATAAAAAAAAACCAACAAATTGTTAGACTATTGTCAAAAGTTTTTTCATGCAACACAGCAACATGAGTTTTTTATTCTTGCAACATGTGTTTTTTGTTCTTGCATGAAAAAAACTTTTGACAATAGTCTAACAAATTCTTTATTTTTTATGAAAAAAATTAGATAAACCCTATTATTTCTCTGAATTTTCTGAAATGAAAAAATATTTGTCTATAAGAAAAAAAATAAGCAGTAAACAAGAATTTTAAAAGGTAGAAGTTCAATATTTAACCACCCAAAGAGCTCCGATATGGTCATAAAATATGATTAAAAACTCATGTTTAACTTTATTTGAATCTCAGAAATTAATAATCTAAATGATTCAAAAATGATTTCGAAGATTAATTTTGATCATCAAAAAGAAACATATTTGATTATTCCTTTGTTTATTTGTATAATATAATCACAAAAAAACAAAGAAATTGTACTAAAATTCAAATAAAGGAATATTCCAAATTCAATCTTAAAAATGTTATTTGGGTTAAATCTAAAACACAAATGCTTAGCAAGGGCGTTCGTATAAGAACTGTAGTAAACTCGTAAATATACGAGATTCGTAAACTTAAGACATAACACGTATACCCTTAATATAAAAAGAAAATTTGGAATTAAAAATCGCGCGACTTTTTATTCCAAAAAATGAATCTAACATAAACTGACGGCGATATATTTCAATCAACTAAATTAAAAATACAGAAGTGACTAGTAGATCCATTAATATATATACGGAGAGAATTGTGTGCAGAAATTATGCGGTATGGGCACATTTTATGCACAAATTGTTCACGAAAAATGACCAAGAACAGTTGTTCATAATCCATGCACACTTGTCCATAACTTAAGTTCAGCACTATGAGCATGTTTTCTGAACAAGGTCATAGATTATGAACAACATTTTCATAGATTCTGAACAACTGGGCATACGTTCTGAACAACTGGGATAGACTATGAACAACTGAGCATAGGTTATGAACAACATTTTCATAGGTTCTGGACAACTGGGAAAGACTATGAACAACTGGGCATACGTTCTGAACAGCTGGATAGACTATGAACAACTGAGCATAGGTTATGAACAACATTTTCATACACTGATAAAAACGATTTCCTAAAAGTAAGGAAACCTCCATACAAATTCAAGTAAATGAGGGGAACAATATTGCACCAAGGCCGCACTGCCTTAAAAGAAAGAAGTTGTTATACTTAAATATACTTTTAAGTAGGACTTGTACTTAAATGGAAGTTAAGTAATTTTAAACTAAAAAAAATTATTTTACACAGTTCTTATATTGCCTTCAACGAGAATCGAACTTACAACTTTTCGAATGGTAAACTCAGATGTCTACCATGAAGCTATTGAATACTTACGCTTGACAGCGTCTAATTACACCTTTGTTCTGTTAATGGAATTTCACCATTCTTACTCACGTTGCCTCCCAACATAAGGAAATATTGACTTATTTTGAATTTTTAGGATAGTTTTATACTTAATCTAATATCTTTAAACGAGTTAATCTTGTATATTTGTATGTTCGGACTATCTCGAGAACCGCTTGACCGATTGGGATGAAATTTGGCACAAAGATAGTATGATGGATTCTAAGACTACCCACTTTAGGGTTGCCACTTGGGGCGGTTTACAGGGTTGCCACCTATCCCATTTTTTTTTAATTATGGAGCAAGATATGCCAATATGGGTATCATATGAAAGGTATTTTCGGCGAGATACCAACTAAAATATTTTCAAGTAGAGTTGCCACCTAGGGTTGCCACCTTACCACAATATATTTGTATATCCGGTACTATCTCGAGAATCGCTTGACCGAATTGGCTGAAATTTGGCATGGTGATAGTATGATCGATTTTAAGACTACCCACTTTAGGGTTGCCACTTGGGGCGGTTTACAGAGTTGCCACCTATCCCTTTTTTTTAATTATGGAGCAAGATATGCCAATATGGGTATCATATGAAAGGGTTGCCACCTAGGGTTGCCACCTTACCACAATATATTTGTATATCCGTTACTATCTCGAGAATCGCTTGACCGAATTGGCTGAAATTTGGAATGGTGATAGTATGATCGATTTTAAGACTATGCACTTTAGGGTTGCCACTTGAGGCGGTTTACAGGGTTGCCACCTATCCCATTTTTTTTAATTATGGGGCAAGATATGCCAATATGGGTATCATATGAAAGGTACTTTCGGCGAGATACCAACTTAAGTATTTTCAAGTAGGGTTGCGACCTAGGGTTGCCACCTTACCGCAGTACTATCTCGAGAACCGGTTGACCGATTTGGATGAAATTTGGTATGGTGACAGTATGAAGGATTCCAAGGCTATCTACTTTAGGGTTGACATTTCGAGTAGTTCACAGGGTTGCCACCTATCCCATTTTTTTAATTATGGAGCAAGATATGACAATATGGGTATCATATGATAGGTATTTTCGGCGACATATCAACTAAAATACTTCCAAGTAGGTTTGTCACCTAGAGTTGCCCGCACTATATTTCTATATCCGGTACTATCTCGAGAACCGCTTGACCGATTTGGATGAAATTTGGCACAGTGATAGCAGGCCTGATTCTAAGACTATCCACTTAGGTGTTGCCACTTGGAGGGCTTTTAAGGGTGGCAACCTATCTCATTTTTTTTTTTTTAATATTGAGTTAAATATGCGAATATCGGTATCAAATTAGAGGTATTTCCGGCGACATATCAACTAAAATATTTCTAAGTACAGTTGCCATCTAGGGTTGTCACCTTATCGCAGTATATTTGTATTACAGGGTTGCCACCTATTTAATTTTTTTATTTATGGAGCTAGATATGCCAATATGGGTATCAAATGAAAGGTATTTTTGCTGACATACCAACTAAAATATTTTCAAGTAGGGTTGTCCGCAAAAAGTCCATTACGGCTACGAAAATTACAAAATTTTAATAATTTGCCGACATATAAAGGACAGTGTAACACATCCTCACAAGTTTGGTAAGTAAAGTTAGCACTAAATTGATAGCACCGAGCAAGCTCGGTCACCCAGGTACTATGTAATAAAATTCTTTAAAAATTACGCGGGCAGAACGTTTTTGGCGGCGCCAGCGAAAATAAGTAAATATGGTCCTAAATTAAGTTAAACACTGCCTTGATATCACTGGAAAAAATGTCTTCAGCATAAGGAAATATTTACTTATTTTGAACTTAAGAACAGTTTTATACTTAATAAACTTGTAAATTGATTGAAACTAGTAAAAATACTGAAATGAGTACATTGATTTACTTATGGCAAGTAGAAATGTTCTTTTAAACTAAGTAGATTTGTCCCTAAATCAGCGTTTTTACTTTAAAAATAGGAAAAATATTTTTTTTAAGCCAAGTAGTACGTTTCCTCAATTTTAGGACAATTATTTTTATCAGTGTAGGTTCTGGAAAACTGGAAAAGACTATGAACTATGGGCATAGGTTATGAACCACATTTTCATAGATTGTGAACAAATAGGAAAAATTTTTACACCTCCTCCTAAAATTAATCCAAATTCATTTTGTTTTGAAATGTCTTTATTAAAATACAATAAATCATATACATAACATGTTTATTTTATATAATTTATAAAGTAATTAATTATACCCAGCGTACTAGTACTAGTACAAGGGTACATTAATTTTGTTCACATAACGGTAGTACTTAACGGCACAAAATAATAGAGATAGATATAGAGTTCCATATATGAAACTTCTTAGGTTGAAAAGAGAATATCATTAAGCATGTCCGTCCGTCTGTCCGTCCGTCCATCCGTCTGTGTACACGATAACTTGAGTAAAAATTGAGATATTTGCATGAAACTTTGTATACAGGTTACTTTCTGGCCAAGGTGATAACCACGCCCCCTTTTTCGATATCGAAAATTTCTAAAATCACACAAATTCACATATCTCGGAAGCTGAAATGGCTAAAATAATATAATTTTATAGTTGAATCCCCCTGATCATTCTCTTATGATTTTTCCATAAATTTTGTATAGTGGGCGTGGCACCGCCCACTTTTAAGGGAGGCATTTTCGAAAATTCGACTGGTCGTAACTTTTAAACTTATTAGAGTAGAATGATGAAATTTGGCACAGAGCATACGAGTTGGGAGTAGTTATACCTGTTGGGAGTAGTTATACCTGATGAAACTGGAAAAAATCGCTCTCCAAACACGCCCACTTTCGATATCGATACTTCGGTAACGGAAATGGCTAAAATGATATAGTTTGGTAGGAAGAACCCCCTAGTCATTCTATTATGATTGTTTGATAAATTTTTAAAAGTAGGCGTGGCAGCGCCCACTTTTCAGGGAGGCATGTTTGAAAATTTCACGGGTCATAACTTTTAAACTGATTACGGTAGATTGATGAAATTAGTACAAGGTATACTAGCATAATAGGGAGCATACCTGATGTAATTGGGCGAAATCGCTTTCCGACCACGCCCACTTTCGATATTTAACATTTCGAAAATCACATACATTGACATAATTCGGTAAGGTAAATAGCTAAGATAGTAAAAACTTTAGGTAAATTCTCCTAGGGCATATATCATTGTTATCCCGTTCTGAAAATTACCGCTGGGTATTTAATGTTCGGTTCACTCGAACTTAGACTTCCTTACTTTTTTTTACATTTCTATAAAATTATTATCATAAAACATAGTTTAGTGCTAAAGATTGGTTGAAGGTCAAAGGGTTTAGGAAATTCAATTTCTGTAATGGATTTTAATAGATAATTTTCCGTTCTTTCCCTAACAATATAAGCCTAATAATGCAAATCAAAATTTTCAATTTGGTATTCATTAAGTATTGAATATATGCCGTCTTCTAATAAAATTATATCGACAATACTATAAACACACTGCTTCATAAAAATATAGTACTTAATTTTGTAAGTTGTTCCTTTGTAACTTATAGAATTTAAAATTCACTGCTTTGTTGGCCTGCGACGTTTTCCATATTCAGCACTTTTTGGATTATTTTGTACACTATTTCGTTATAAATTTGCACAATTATGTTTACACAACCGGCACTACTGACACAAACAACACAAGTATTTGTATTTGTATTTGTTTATTTGGTACAGTCTAAACAGACTTAATAATTAACAATTTATACAGCCAAAATTTCATACATTACAATTTTTCTTATCAACTAAATATTTAGTCTAAATTAAAGTTACATATCTTATCTAAAAATAACTTATTGTTTTTCTAAATAAAGACAACATTTTGAGCACAAAGGATGAGAGACTGATCGGCCTATAGTCCTTGGGCTCGTAATGAGACGCCTTCCCCGCCTTAGGAATAAACACTACAGTGGCAGGCAGGCTGTATAGAGAAATACCAGCCATTTGGCTGATGTCTCGAGCGTGTTTATGAGTTGTGCGGGAATAACCCCGTCTGGCCCGGCAGCCTTGAACGGTTCGAAGCTTTTAACCGCCCACCTAACCTTTTCCTCCGTGATGGGTATGTATACAGCCAGGTTTGTTGTAGGTACTACGGGTTCCTCATGCAAGTTCCCTGGGAAGTGCGTATTCAAGAGCAGCTGTAAGGTTTCCCCCTCCGTGCTGGTCCAGGATCCGTCAGGTTTGCGCAAATAGCTTGAGGCTGTTTGAGTTTTTGAGAGCACTCGTCTAAGTCTCGCTGTATCGTCGACATTTTCGACCCCAGTGCAGAAATTTCTCCACGATACTCTCTTTGCCTGCCTCAGAGCATTTTTGTAGACCCTAAGTTTAACTTTATATTCGAGCCATTGAGTCTCCGTTGTGTTCTACATGATTTGCGGAGCGAATCCAGGTCTTAGGACCACCAATGCGGCCTATGTTTACCGCGTGGTTTTGGCACTGGGCAAGCCTGTTCTAGGGCATTCGAGAGCGCCGTTGTAAAGGTCTTTACCAGATCCTCCAACTCCCCTACTGATGAGGGGACTTGTGGGGGCAGTGCTGGTAGGTCCCTAGATAGTATTTCATTGTGTAGCTGCCAGTTAGTGTTACGTGGGTTGCGTTTCATAATCGGCTGCTCAACAGAAAAGTCTAGAACGAATTCTACGTACCGGTGGTCGGAGAATGAATGTTCATCGAAAACACGCCATTTTCTGACCCACTCACAAACGCCTTCGCTGCAAATAGTGAGATCTATGACCTCCCTACGGGTTTTAGTAATAAACGTAGGTTCGTTACCCACGTTGCAAACTACCAGGTTAGTTGTTAACAAATAGTCAAACAACGACTCTCCTCTAGCATTGATATTCGAGCTTCCCCACTAGACGTGATGAGCATTTGCGTCAGTTCCGATAATAAGATGACCCATGGAAAAATTTGCCACCAGGTCTTTTACCTCCCTCTGTGGAGGAGGTACTTCGACGTCGTAGGGCATATAGACCGACGCCATCGTTAGGCTGGTACCTCCGATTGTTAAACTGGCAGCTGTAACGTCACCATTGGTATAGTTGGGCAAGAAAAAGGCGTTCAGCTCAGACTTAACCAAAATACACGCTCTAACCCTGCCCCCCTCGCTGGCTCGGATAAGCTTAAAGCCCTTAGTCCCCAAGCCGCAAATCCTTGAGCTGTTGACCCAGGGTTCTTGGATGAGACCACATCTACGTCGCCTTTAGAGAGACGACTGATTAAAGCATCCAAGGCTGCTCAGACTTCCCTGCTACCGCCGTATCGTCGAGTTCCACCTCGTCTGGAGGCTTATCTTTCAACGACGATTTGTTCAGACCACGATTTGGCGTGGCGAAAGCCCTACTAACTGTGGCAGTATCAACATTGGTGCGCTCAGGACTAGCTGCTATCACTGTGACGTTGAGATCTTCCGAGTCCTCCGGTGCAGCCGAAATAGCAGCGCGCTGTGCATCTCCTGCATTGCACCATTTAAATGGCTCGAGTGCCTCCTTATTCAGGGTGAAGACCACTCGCCTATCGGGCATGTAGAACAAAGTTGCAATTAGACGCTGGGAAGAAGAAGTACACGATGGCTCGATGGTTAACACCTGTGTTCAGCATTCAATATGTGGTTAGTTCGATTCGCGGTGGAGGCAATATGGCAAGTGTGGTAAGCAATGTGAGGAAGACTGCGGTGAGATAAATGGCTTCAGGCAATATAAAGAGGCATCATAAGAAGGTAAGAAGGTAAGGCAATACAAGAGAAATCTAAAATTGAATCGTAACTCTCGAAGAACAATATAAGAACTCTGAAATATAATTTTTATTTTTTTATTTGAAATATTAAAAAGAACATCTTCTCAATATTTAATATGTTATTTCTTTATGAAAACATTAATCAGTTTAATCTTCTTGTTTGGAACCCTAAGAAGTCAGTTAGTTTTCTGCAAGATTTCCATTTAAAAACATTAATAAGTCAAATCTTCTTGTTAGGAACCCTAAGAAATCAGTTCGTTTTCTGCAAGATTTCCCTTTGAAAACATTGATAAGTAAAATCTTCTTGTTTGGAACCCTAAGATCATCTTCTTGATACTAATAAACAGTTGTCTGCAAGATTTCCCTTTGAAAATATTAATAAGTCCAGTCTTCTTGTTTGGAACCCTAAGAAATCAGTTCGTTTTCTACAAGATTTCCCTTTGAAAACATTAATAAGTCAAATCTTTTTGTTTCGAACCCTAAGAAATCAGTTTGTTTTCTGCAAGATTTCCCTTTGAAAACATTAATAAGTCAAATCTTCTTGTTAGGAACCCTAAGATCATCTTATTAAAATAAGAAGTTTTCCTTCTTTCTCCTTTTTTTCATATTTTCAAGGAAATCTTGAGAAGATTTTCTTATTAACGACACATATAAAAAGAAATAAGAAGAATAATATCAATAAGAATTTCCTCATTAAAGCAAATAGATTTGCGTATAGTTTTTTTTCGTTTCTGTCGTTTAGACTGCCCCTGAACCCAAAAACCGCTCATAAAGACTATCATATATATTATTTCTGTAAGGCCTTTTTGTGTTTGCTCCTAATTTTCTGCTCTCATTTGAAACCAATATTAATAAATAAGGTATCGTTTTAAAGGTGGGGGTTAGCTCTACATGCGAAACCATATATTAATTAGCCGATTGCTTTTGTTTAAGCGTATTTTATAAAAATTAATTTGTTTAAATAAACCATTCTGAATTCACAAAAAAATCAATTTGTACTGCAACGTTATTGTGACTGACATTAATCAGACTTCAGAGCGGTCTTGCCAGAATCGGGGATATCGCCCTTTTTCGCAGTTTTTCCGTCTGCCAATGTTATTTCGAAGTGGTTTGGTATTTGTTTCCTTTACGGGTTATTTCTAATCAAAGTTGCAAGTTTTCAAGTAGTTGTTGTAATCACATTAGGCCGTCCTTAAAAATGTCCAAAAAGTGTTCTGCGCAGAAATGCTGAGGATGGCGTAGCCTGTGTTGGATCGGACGAGTGTTATTTTTTATAAGTAACTCGGAAAGGTGTTCTGCACACAAATACCATGGATCCCTATCCGAATTGGGATCGGACCTGGGTCCTTTTTCGGTATTTTGATCATAATTTTTCACTGAAACAAAAAATTAAAAAAGCGCTCCGGGATTCGTGATCCTGCGGCCAATACACGTTTTTTGAGCCCTCTCCCATAATTTTTAAAATTTTTTTTGCAGTTGACCCCTAAAGAAAACAAATACCAATGCTTTTTGGCTATAAAATTCCCAATTCATGATTTAAGCAACATCGTTTGTTTTTTCCCCGCCGAGGAACAAACTCAGAGCAGCACTACAAAAATTTGAAGAGCAATGTTTTTGAAGGTTCTAATGATAACCTGTACATTTATGGCGCCATATTTCTTTTTAGGTGTGTTTTTCCATGCTAGAAAAAAAATTTGGCACTGTTGAAACTGTTTTGGTACAAAAAATAAATATGAGTGGCAATACTGCGCTGGACTGGTAGTGGTGCAAGTCTTTGATTTTGATTAAAAAAAGACAATGGTGAATGGACTTTCGTGGTGACTTAGCGTGTCCGCATACGAAGCGAATCGCCATAGACGCGTATTAGACGCTACATTCTAATGGAAATTTTCCAAAATTTGCAGAATCGGAGAAAAGAGTACGTCCATTACTGTGAAAACGTGTTAATTAATTAATATTGCAATTTTGACAGTTCTTTGTGAGCTTTTTTTTCTGCAGGGTCGTGTGCAGATCTTGAGACGCAGGGAAATTCGTCATCAGTGAAATAAGTACGCGTCTATGACGATCCTCCTCTTCTGCGGACTGCCTTAGAAATCCAACATGAAATATCCGAGGATACTATTAAAATACCACGACAATACTACGCTGATTATGATAGCCTAATTGCTAAGGTTTACGGCACAAATGAAATAAATGACAGTAACATATCAAATTTTTACTCAACAGCTATTTTATTCCCTAAAAATTACGAATGCTCTACTTTTAATGCGTGTATAGTATCAAAATTATTACCCTGGGATTGTAAAGTTTATCTAAGTTGTGATACAGTCGAAAATATGAAACTAATATTATCCACATAAACTAATTTTGAAGAAAAATGCAATCGTAATGTTGATTCGTAATCTTAATGCCAAAGAAGGACTTATAAATGGTGCCAGGATGGTCGTCAGTCATTTAGGCGAGACCACAATCAGTCTCAAATTAATCGGTTCGGGAAAAATTGCTATAAAACACCCGAGTTAAACTAACTCCTTCAGATCCAATAGTACCATTCCAGATGACTAGGAAACAGTTTCCTTAAAAAGTAGCTTTCGCTATGACTATCAACAAAGCCCAAGGCCAAACATTTGATAAAGCCGGTTTGTATTTACCTAGCCCAGTGTTTTCACACGGACAGTTATATGTGGCATTTTCTAGAGTCAGGCGATTCCAAGATAAAACTTTTTCAGCCCAAGCGACATTCAAACAAAAAATTACAAATGATTTTATTTTTACGTCAAATATTGTATTTAAGGAAGTTTTGTAAAAAAATACATGTGGCCACTGGGCCATATTTATAGAAAAAATCGATTGCTTTTTATCAAATTTCCGAAAATTTTACATAAGTTTGTATGACGTAAGTAAACGATTTCAAATTATTTGTTTTTTTTTTGCGCAAGGCGCGCACGATAACTACGTCAGACACAAAATATAAGTGTTAATTTTCTTACAGAATTTGAAAAGTGTTAGTTACGTCGATATGCAATGAACAAATGGGACATTCCATCGTGACTCCTGGGACATTTGACTCGAAGCTTAGTCAACTTTGACTCAATAATCTTACATTGAGATTTCAATTGCTATGAAATATATTTATCGACATGGATAAATATCCAATACAATAAATAATAGTTTATAACTCTCTTCTTTCATTCCCCCATTTCTCAATTCAGCATGTAACGCGCTGTCAAAATTGAAAATTCCAATTGCTCAGCGTTGACGCTGCGCTGTTTGTGTTGGGCTCATACAAATTGTATGGACATGAGAATTATTGACAGCTATTTGACGCTGAGCGCGCTTATTTAAGGCGGTCTGTAAGTCATTTTGATTAATTCAGTCTAATTTTTAGCTGGAATATTTCACATTTATAAGATATTCGAGTGTTATAGACATTGACAAAATCTATTCAAACAGCAATATTCTACTTTTAATTGCCGAAACTTAGCCACTATCCTTTATCTGATTGGTTACGCTGGTGTTTACACTAACGATTTCACCTTATCTGCTTTGTAACATTTATCAATATTACACCTACACTACAGGATTCTATTGTGACAGTAACTTAAAGCTTGCTTCAATATCAACGTGTTTGCGTGGTAATATCCTTTCGAGGTAAAACACAAACGTGTACGTTCTACATAGCTTGTTTACATGTCAGAATTTTTTCTCTTTGAAGTAATCGTATTGGTAAACACAAACTCCATTTCCTAGACAAAAATCATAGCCAAAACTCCTACCACAATCGCAGTCACAAAAAAAAGTACATAAAATATAAAAGTAATACACATAGAAAAACAACATATACCTAAATAAACTTTAACTAAAACTGGCCGCATATCGTCGGAAGAGTACAAAACCGCACATCGCACTTCTGCAAAACCGCACATTCGACATTTCTGTTAATTAAAATGAGATTTGCCTACTAGGGCTTCTGGGTACCCGGATCCATTCATTAGTAACAAAAAAAGCAGGGATTTGTGCAAAAGAATGTCAAAAAACGACATTTGAATTTGTCCCACCACATAGTGGCTCGTACAAAGTTAATCAGTTTTCAGTGTCTCCTGTAAAATTTGTGCGGCTACGTATGTGCGGTTTTGCAGAATTGCGATGTGCGGTTTTGTACTTTTTCCGACGATATACAAATGTTGTTGAGTATGTATAAGAAAAACAGAAACGAAAACTAACTGAACTAAAAGTTAAACATAAACAGAACTGAAACAGAAAACATTAGGTGTAAGTAAAAATGAAACTAAAGTCTGTGGTCTTACGTTTACTAGTGGTAGAGAATCGCGTGTTAATGTACAATTTTGACGTTTTGTAATAAAAATGAAAAAATTACCATATAAATGTTGATGCATACACACTTGTCAGAAAATAATTATTGAACAGTAAGAGTAGTAGCTAGTATTATCGAAAATAACAGTGTTTAGTAAGTAGTAAACAAGTAATTAAAGCTCAACTGTTTAAAAAAAACTGAGGCTAATTGTTTTTGTCACAATTCTTATGTTTTCTATTTAAACCCATTATAAAATTCACACAATGACATTCGATTAATTTCTCTCCAAAAGACGCTGCAATATTTTAGTTGTTAATGAATGTGGCTTGAGTTGCTTCTTTTTTTAAGAATTCTGTTTGCTGAAAGCATTTTCAGAAGCTCAAAAGCGCGCATTCTCGACTGATTGCTTTCCACGTTTTTGGTGCTGTTCCACATATATGAATACATGCGAAGATAAATATGTAGATACGGATACGCCGTTTTTTATATATAATATACTATAATCCTTCAACGACTAATGGAAGTTCATAGATGTATGTGGCGAACACAGTTGTTGCTGGAGCAACACTTTGTTTGTTAAGCTCAAAAAACAATACTCGTTAAAATCAGGCAAATAGGCACTTGGCAAAAAACTACACCAATAGTCAGACACGTGAACTGCATATATCTATGTATATATTTTTAATAGCAGAGTACTTTGCACTACTGCCTAGTGATTCGAAGCACATAGCCTATTCAATCCAATTGTCAACTTAACCTAATCGTGGCGAATCTTGGGAATAAATACTCCTACCACATAGGTACACAGAGCAAAAAGTCACACAAAATGCCCTCTAAATCAGAAGGATTTCTCTATGATATTTTTCCAATAAGATGCCCATCTTATTATAACTGGGTGTCTCTTTTTAATAAAACTGAGTAGATAATCACATAAAATTAAGAAGATTTCCTTTTTAATATTTCAAATTAAAAAAAAAAAAAAATGAACGCTCAACCCAGATGTCTAGTCAGTCTAGTCTAATCTACACTACCATGCCATCGTATACTTAACTTGCCAACGTCTAATTACACCTTTGTTCTTTTTGCCTCACCACATGTCCACTTGCCTTATTGCCTTAACCGCGAATCGAACTAAGAATTATTAACTGCTGAACGGAGATCTCTACCATGATGCTATCGTGTGCTTGTGCTTGGTAGCGTCGAATTACACATTTGAAGAAGGCATACCTGAATTTGAATTAATAAGGGATCTTCTAAAAATATATAGTTTTCCTTTTCAATAAATTCAATATGAATCTAGAGAAAATAAGAGGATATTCTCATTAATTTACTTTAAACAGGTTTTCTCATAAAAACAAAAAGTACATAAAAAATTCATAAATAAGAAGCTAACTTCTTGTTTTTAGCCGATTTCCTTTTCAATAGATTTGAGAAGAAATTCAAGCTAAAATTTAGAAGATTTCGTAGCACAAATTTCTTCAAATTTGTCCCCACTCGCTCTCCGCGGCCAAAAAGCTTTTTTAGACGTCGATCTCTTTGATTATAGGTGAACTTTTTGGCTCTGTGTACCTGTTTATTTTTTTGGCTTGCAAAAAACCTTGATTTAGCGATCCTGCAACTGGATGTTCAGAAGTAAACGTTTCCTTTGAAAGCATCTTACAAATATATATCGTAGGTGATTATGCAAAACAACGTAATGGACATTTCAGAGGCAGCGTAAGCGACATTTGTGTCAAACAATTTTAAAGCTCCTGTCATTAAGACTTGCTTATTTATTCTCAAGAAAACTACTTTTGCGTTCGAATTTAATTAAGATAATAGATCTTGATGGGAGTTGTCTTAAAATTCAATAATTTGTAGCTGCAAAACCGATATATCACATACGCCGTTTTGAAAATGTCCATTACGTCGTTTTGCAGAATCACCGACGATATGGATGGATAGTTAGAGACAAACGAAAAGATCAATCAATATTTACACGTTTTTGGTATTTTTGACTAAAACCTGCACATGTCATATAATAAATAAAAAATTTAACAACTAGTGTATTGGTACTAGTACCACCACTAATATTAGTATTGAAATATTATAGTTAACAGTTGCTAAGCTTTCGGTAGTCCTGCTTTTAAGGAAGTTATCTCTTTCTTATTTATGAACAGAAACCATTATTACTCTTGATTTCACCCCTTAAAATATTTTAAGACATTTCAATGGCAGGAATACACAATCGCTTACACTTCAAAGCCAATTACGAATGTTGAGGGGGTGGAAATGGAGCTGAACAAACTGCCTGCACAAAATATTCAAGTTCAAGTGGATATTGACATTAATGCAGTCCAAAGTGGTTGAAAACAATAAGGACAACCTACCTGAACAAAAGGAGACTGACCGATTTCAAATTAAAAATTCAAAAGACAGAAGTAGGTATAAAAAGCGAAGACATTGCTTAAATGGTTATAAGAATGATATTGAACATCTTGTAAATGTTCACATTTTAGCTACCCAGTAAATAAATTAACTTACGAAATAACAGAAATTTAAAAACGAAACAGCAACAATACATAAGATAATTTAGTATCGAACTAACAATCATTTCAAGTGACGGTTGAATGCGTAAAGCTAAAACTCAATTCCTGTTTAGTTGTTTCGGAAACTTACACCTCTGAACTTCGTAAAATACAAAAATTTTTGAGGGAACACAAAAAATAGCTTACTATTTTTGAAAAATTTACAATCCTAAAGTTATCTATGCGAAAAAAACAGAACTCTTGGCAGAATATCATCAACTTCAGTCCTGTATGAAGAAAGATAATGTCAGGCCATGCTATTTCACATTAAGTTGGTTTGGGTGATGCCACTTATTAAAAATTAAATTTTTTAAAAACGAAGATTCTTCCTGCTAATTTTAGCTATTAACTCAAGCAGCACGATTTATCATCATCCGTACGTACATAGTTTTGGAGAAGAAGGTTTGAACTAAAGGACCATTTACCAGTGAAATTTAGATTCAGAGAGCAGGGGTATGTTTTTATACCCAGCTGTACTGGTTACTATTACTACCGCCCTAATAATTAAATTGATAATCTTTTTCACTCTTTTGAGACAAAATTTAGACTAATTTGGATCAATGTTTCGAATAATTTTGGACCAACCTTAGTTTCTTTTTATACCTTTCATGAACATGAAATGGTATTATAACTTTGGTCCGATGTTTGTAAATATGAGAAGAAGAAGAGATAGACCCATCAATAAGTATACCGAAATGATCAGGATGGCGAGATGAGTTGATTTAGCCATGTCCGTCTGTCCGTCTGTCCGTCTGTCTGTCTGTCTGTTTGAACGCAAACTAGTCCCTCAGTTTTTGAGATATTTGGCTGAAATTTGGTATGCGGCCACCATTTTCCAATATAGGAATCATTTGTCGGAACCAGCAAGATCGGACCAATATAACATATAGCTCCCATACAACCGATTATTCCGATAAACGGATTTTGGGCTATAACTCCTGTAATTAAACACGAAGGAACGTGAAATTTTATATGTGTTGATATTTTTATATGTGAAATATCGATGCTGAAAATCATAGAGATGGGATAAATATTTCACATAGCTCCCATACAATCGATTATTCCGATAAACGGATTTTGGGCTATAACTCCTGTAATTAAACACGTAGGAACGTGAAATTTTGGACGTATTGCTATTTTTATATGTGAAATATCGATGTTGAAAATCATCGAGATTGGATAAATATTTCACATAGCCCCCATACAATCGATTGTTCCGATAAACGGATTTTGGTAGATAACTCCTGTAATTATATAGGTAGGAACGTGAAATTTTGGAAGTATCGCTATTTTTATATGCGAAATATCGATGTTGAAAATCATTGAGATGGCATAAATATTTCACATAGCTCCCATACAATCGATTATTCCGATAAGCGGATTTTGGGCTATAAGTCCTGTAATTAAACACATAGGAACGCGAAATTTTGGAAGTATCGCTATTTTGATATGCGAAATATCGATGTTGAAAATCATTGAAATGGGATAAATATTTCACATAGCCCCCATACAATCGATTGTTCCGATAAACGGATTTTGGTAGATAACTCCTGTAATTATATCGGTAGGAACGTGAAATTTCGTAAATGTTGCTATTTTAGAATGTGGAATGTCGATGTTAAAAATCAATGAGATTGGACCAATATAACACATCGTCCCCATATAATCCATAGCTCCGATAATTTCGGTATGAGCTAAAGTTAAATTCACACAGGCTGTACTGGGGATCAAACAGTGAAAATCGTGACGCTTATTCATGAAAGGTATTTAGCCTTCGGCACAGCCGAAGACAGCTTTCCTTACTTGTTTTAAACATAATTTATGTTCACTTACACCTTTTTCTATTTCTTGTCTTTTGTTTTTGTTGTACTAGGTTAGAGTAGGTACTTTTAAATTTAGAAATTAATACTAAACAATAATTTATTTCAGCGCTTCTTATTTTTTTCACAAAATTTTCTATTATTAGTGGTGTTTTCTTTCTTTTTGATACGGAAGTGCCCAAGCTTCATATCCAAGGGTTTTGGCTTTGCTCTATCATATAGGTAAAACTCAAACACTTTCATTTGAATGAAATGGAAGTGCGTTGAAGCATTTTTTTTATTCAAAGTGTAAATTTTTATCTTTGCCTATATTTCAGGGCATCACAAAAAAAAGAGGCCCAAGTGTAAAGGCCTGCGCATCACTGGTTACTTTTAATTTTAAATAGGATGATCTTTCAGTCAGAAGTCGATATGTATGTAAAATAATTTGACAAATGGGAAACTCCTAGAAAAGTTAGTTCAAATTGGGGAAATAGAACGTTGCTGCAGAGCTTCCAAAATACCGCTACTGGTAAGGGTGTAAACTCAACTTCTCAGAATAAATTAAAAATGTAGGTAACCCTGTTCAAATCGATTTCAAAGAGGTTAAGCATAAAAAGTCGAATTTTTTTATAAAAACATTGCCATTTTCTATCTCTATGGTTTTCATAATTGTATAGTTAGATACTAGAGTTAATACCATTAAGCAGTGTAAGAAGGGTTGAATAAGTGAACTGGTGCGTATCTGTAATACATATAATTTCTTGCTAAAAAAGTAAGTAGCAAAATGAAACGTGAGTGACGCCAAACATAGAAAATTTATCTTAATTTCAAAACCGATCTTTCAAATAAACTCATATGTATATTAAATCTTGTTTTACATTTACTTGCTAAACAAATCTGCATCATTTAAAATTTAATATTTAAGCTAATTTTATAATTATTGCCTTTTTAAAAATGAAACGTAAGTGACGCCAAGAAAAATTAGGGGTCGATCAAAATCACCCAGCCATTTCTGACCAATTTTTATTTTTCGATGAAACTTTAAGCTCAAAATGCAGGATTTATTTAGTCATTTTTCATACAAATTCTGACTAAATACTACAACGTTTTCGCATTAACATTATTAATCCACATGTACACCCTGTGTTCTGCTACGAAATAATCGTTTCGAACTTGAAAACGTTCCATCACTAGTGACTTTTTCTTGACATTCTTCCATTCTCTGCCATTCGTAAACAATTGAACAATTTATTTTGTTGAAAAACTAGCAAAGTCGCGCGCGTGTGTTCAAATAAAATTAAAAAAAGTGAAACTACAATTAAAGTGATGTTTGTAAAACAATATAAATAGACCAAATGTATAAAAAAAGTGCGAATTTTTATAAACATGCTCATAACCTGCATCCGTCAGCTAAATGCATTAGAAATGCGGCAGCATGAACGTATCTTCGAAATGTATGTCCGAAAATGGTAAACGCAGCATTTAAAATTGAGCATGAACACTACATTAAATTGCACATATTTTTGATTTTTCCATAGAAGTCTCCGTTTCAGAGGAATACATTTTCCCCTCGAGGCCGCAAACGGTGATTTTTCATATTCTCATGAACAACTTTTCTGCGAATGACCAGAACTTAAGTTGTAGGTAATAGATTAAACAATCGAACCTATTACAGCAAACTACTATTTGTCATGTAGCGTTTAAAAAAAATTTAATTGTGTAAAAATACAATTTTTTTTTTCAACACATTTTTTTCATATTGCATCATATTTTTTTTTTTTTGTAATTTTTTTTATATAATGTGGGATATATGAACAACAATATATAATCATGGCAATATGCGAAAATTCGTATTTCTCGAGATATGATTCTTTGAATTTTTTTCATGAAAATATTTTATTTGGGTCCTCTCGTCCCTTGTTAATGGTGCTGTTTTCGCGTAAAAAGGGTTGAATAATGTGCTAAACTGGTGGTTAGCTTAAGTTTAAAATTTGATTTATTTATTTATAATAAAGCCGTTTCAAAGTGCTCCAAAACTAACTAACGCCTTTCTGATGATATTCGTCGACCCACTGTTTCAAAAATGTCTCTTTATGACTGAATGTCTCTTTATGACTAAGTGACCCTGCCGAGATACGCACGCTAAAAATTCGAGTCCCATTTGTACAACTTGGAACGAAAAGAGAGGTACATACATAATCTTTGCATAATTTAAGCTATGGAATTAATTATGTGTATGTTATAGCTTTTGTTACCATTACTATGAAGCTAATGGACTTTTTGTGGAATTTCAGGTTGAGGAATGAGGTAAACTATATAATTAAGATGTCTGCATACATTGTTTTTTAAATTACATAAAATGTGGAACACTACAAAATATTTTTAGTAGCATCAAATAAGCTGTGGAATTCGTAAATATATCCCATTTTGGAGCTATCCATTGTCTGTCGACAAAATGTGTATCATTACAACAGGGCTTACAGCTTTAAAAAATATAAGAAAATAAAAAACCACAGTATTATTGAAATAATTCATGAAAAAAAATCAAAAAATCATATCTCGAGAAATACGAATTTTCGCATATTGTCATGATTATATATTGTTGTTCATACATCACACATTATATAAAAAATAACAAAAAAAAAAATTATGCAATTAGGGAACTCACAGTCATCTGCTAAACTTAAACCGTTTTAAGTTTGCAACATTACCATTTGACGAATGTGAGAACCCCGTTCAATCTCCTGCATGTCCTTTATTATTTCATGTCTGAAATCTGAAAATATTTATGTATAAACATATTTAAATTATTTAATTAAATTCCAAATATGAAAAACTTACTTTTTCCCTTTCAATTTATTTATTCATGACAAATATTTATTTGAAAACAAAGCAAAATGACAATTTTGCCACAAATTCAAACATAGGAACAAGCCCGGCAATATTGCCACAAAGTGGTATTTTCTATTTGCAGGCAAAACAAAAACAAAATATTTGACACCTAGTAAATTGTCAAGATATTGCCAGCTGGCAATATTAGCATGGCTGGTAATATGGGACTGTGAGTACCCTAAATATTAAAAAAATTGTGTTGAAAAAAAAAAATTGTATTAAACGCTGCATGACAAATTGTAGTTGCTGTAATAAGTTCGATTGTTTAATCTATTAGCTACAAATTAAAAAAATCACCAAAATCCATCTATTTTCAAAGAAGTTCTGATCATTCGCAGAAAAGTTGTTCATAAGAATATGAAAAATCCCCATTTGCGGCCTCAGGGGGAAAAATTTATTTCTGGGAAACAAAGACTTCTAGAAAAAACAAAAAATACGTGTAATTTAAAATAGATTCAAGAATTCTATCTGAAAGTTTCATCGAAAAATAAAATTTCGTCAGAAATGGGTAAGTGATTTGAAACGGATAAGGTAATTTTTTTATACGATCGAGCAGCCAATTGTAGAAAAAAATATTGCTGGATAGTGAACGTGAGAGGATCTACAAGTAAAAAAAAAACATAAAATATGATACAGATGCAGTAGAAAAAATAATCCCTCTTGGGGTTAAGAGATGTCAAAAGTGACATACGTATTACATTTGTGCTTTAAAATATGGAGAGATAAAAAATACACCTTTGCGGGCAATATAAAAAAATCTTTTTTGGAACAATTTGTGATGACTCTTTCTGCGAAATACTCGCAATCTTCTTCCTGGGTACTTAGATGCATATCGCTCATTTGCTGCAACATCCGCATAACTCAAAAAAACAAAATTTTGAGTAAACATCACTAATATATCGGAAATAATATGTTTGATCAACTGGCAAAATGTTATATCTGAGGTTTTAACATTTCACGAAGCATCGCGATAAAATTAATTACTTATCCCATATAAATATACAGCAATTCAAAAACTAAAAATTCGTCTTCTGTAATATCACATTTTTTGAGTTATGCCGATGTTGCAGCAAATGAGCGATATGTATATCCATCTGTATATGTAGCGTGCCGCAAAGGGAACATTTTAGTTGACTGGCAAACAATGGAAATACCATTTTAGGGCCATACGTCGGCCGTATCGATGGCCAGAAATAAAGATAATCGGCTGGTCCGTTAACTGCGCGCACATTGCGTTACTGCCATCGGCCTTTGGCCGCCTGCTGTTGAATTTCTTGCACATAGCACAGTTTGTGTTTGTGTTACCATTTTTTGTTGCCAGCTGTCTTCTTCGCTATTTGCTTTTTTATTTGGTCGTCGGGTAGATAAGCGGGCCACACCATCACTAATAAAAGGTAAATTTGATCCAACAAAGAAACAAATCGCTGGTTCAATAATGACGTAATTGTAAAATATTAAGTTTTGGTGAAGCAAGTTTTAATATTTGTATGCGCATATGTTATGGACAATTGGAACAAATTCGCAAGCGTGTAGCGCGGAAACTATTTGTAATACAATTATAAAATTTATACACAGCAAAGATTATTACTTTCTAAAGCTTTTGTGCACGTTATATCGAAACTTCAGAATTTACAATTGCGTCATTATAGAACCAGGGAAGCGAGATATTATAAAAGCAACAACAACGACACCATTGGAGATGTGCAAACAACAATGTTACTGGCATTTTTTTTCTTGCATTGCTAATTCCGCTTCGTAGTGTATGAATTTGTTTTAGTGAAATAGGTATAGCTTGTAGCTATGGTAGGTATATTCTCGTATGGACTGCAAACTTAAAGACAACTCGCGTTTTATTTAGACTTTAATGAAATTTGCAGTAACAAAGGGGTCTACATAGTCCTTTCCAACAACAAGAAAACAGTTTTAACAAAAAGCTCATGTGAAAAAAATTACTTAAAGTAACAGCATACAAATTAACATACAAGACCGCATATGCGTATGTGTATTTGTACATTACAGTAGCAGCAGACACACTACTTAATGCCAGTTATTTGTTGTACAAATCAGGCTTAAAAAAGCTGTTGTCACTTGTGGCCGTCGACGTCGCCAGCACCATCTCATATCTCAAATCGTTTTGATCATAGCGCCATCAATTCATTGCAGCTACATACTTGTGATCTTACTCGTGATGCACAGTAATCTTAACGAAGCATTTAATTTTACGTACTTAAATAAAATCTTAAATCTTATACAAATGAAGTCGATTTTCAACGCGCACGCTAAGACACGGATACTAACGACGCCGCTGTAAGTCGATGACTTAATTAAAAGAATACAGTAATTGAAACACTAACAACTATGTGTAGACATACATATGTATGTATCGGTTCCCTGGTGGAACAATGACGCAAATGTCCACTTTTAAGTTTCGAGCTAATGTGCCCATTTCGTTTCAACAAAAAAATGTTCTTATCTCTTTCTATCATTCGCTAGAAGATAGGAGAGACCACCATGTTGATGTGTGCCGAGTGTAAACAAAATGTAAATAAATCGCGCTTATTGTTATTCACAATGATGTGCACCGTACAAGGGCGTTGAAACAAAATCACTATTAATTAATAAAAAAAATTTTACAAACTAATTAATTTTAGCCTTCTGATTATTTGTATTGTCGTTTAATTGTATTTTCTATATATAGTTATTTGATGAATGTCAATTTTTCAACTTAAATTCTTAGGCGGCGATATGAAGTTTTGATTGAGAGTAAAATTTGAGAAAATAGCTGATGATTCAACGGAAATTATGCAACAGAAATAGAAATTGTAGCCGAATTTCAGGCGCATGTTGCAGACTTTCAGGCGTATGCGATTTTCACCACGATGTTTAGCTGTGTAAATCAAATAGGAGGTGAAATTCCAGGATCTAGCTAACATTGCACAAATTGTAATAGTAAAGCCGAGCAGAATTCATGGGTGTTGCCACTTCTGGCGGTTTACAGGCTTGCCACCTATCCCAATTTTTTTTTAAATATAGAGCTAGATATGCCAATATGGGTATCAAATGAAACGTATTTTTGACCGTATTCCAAATAAGATAATTTGAAGCAGGGTTGCTACTCAGGGCTGCCACCTAACCGAAATTTGTTTATTTTTTCGTATATCTCGGGAACTGCTTGACTGATTTGGATAAAATATTGCATATAGACAATTTGATTCATTCTAAGATTATATACATGGGTTTTGCCACTTAGGGCGGTTTACACGGTTGTCAACTCTCCCATTTTTTTTAATATAGAGCTAGATATGCCAATATGGGTATCAAATGAAAGGTATTTCCGGTCGTATTCCAAATATGACAATTTAGCGCAGGGTTGTCACTTAGGTTTGCCACCTAACCGCAATTTACAAACCCCTTTTACAACTCCCCCTTTTAATTTAGGCATAATTCTACCCAAATACCGAATTTGAGGGGAAACGCGCCATGGTCCACTTCCTGGAAGTAAGAAATTGTGAATCTAAACCATTCTCGAATACACCTTCATATTTCGTTATTTTTGAATTTAAGAAGTTAACTTCTTTCACGTACACTGGCTACATGCGGTTTTTATACCTTTCATGAACATGAAATGGTATTATAACTTTGGTCCGATGTTTGTAAGTATGAGAAGAAGAAGAGATGGACCCATCAATAAGTATACCGAAATGACCAGGATTGCAAGCTGAGTTGATTTAGCCATGTCCGTCTGTCCGTCTGTCTGTCTGTCTGTTTGAACGCAAACTAGTCCCTCAATTTTTGAGATATCTGGCTGAGATTTTGTATGTGGCCACCATTTTGTAATATAGGAATCATTTGTCGGAACTGGCAAGAGCGGACCAGTATAACATATAGCCCCCATACAACCGATTGTTCAGATATAAGGTTTTTGGGCCAAAACTTCCGCAATTAAAAAGTTAGAAACGTAAAATTTTGCAGCTCGAGTACTTTTTTATTTATGTAGTGTATATAGTGAAAATCAACAAGATCGGGCAAATGTAACATATAGCCCCCCTACAACCGATTGTTCAGATATAAGGTTTTTTGACCAAAACTTCTGCAATTAAAAAGTTAGGAACGTAAAATTTTGCAACTCGAGTACTTTTTATTTATGTAGTGTATATAGTGAAAATCAACAAGATCGGGCAAATGTAACATATAGCCCCCATACAACCGATTGTTCAGATATAAGGTTTTTTGACCAAAACTTCCGCAATTAAAAAATTAGGAACGTAAAATTTTGCAACTCGAGTACTTTCCATTTATGTAGTGCATGGAGTGAAAATCAACAAGATCGGGCAAATGTAACATATAGCCCCCATACAACCGATTGTTCAGATATAAGGCTTTTGGCCAAAACTTCTGCAATTAAAAAGTTAGGAACATAAAATTTTGCAACTTGAGTACTTTCAATTTATGTAGTGTGTAGAGGAAAATCAAGAAGATCGGGTAAATATAACATATAGCCCCATACAACCGGTTGTTCCGATATAAGGTTTTTTGGCCAATACTTCCGCATTTAAAAAGTTAGGAACATACAATTTTGCAACTTGAGTACGTTCTATTTATGTTGTGTGTAGAGTGAAAATCGATAAGATCGAGTCATTATGACATATGTATACCTCCCATACAATCGATTGTTCCGGTATAAGAAATTTGGGCCATAACTACCGCCAATTAAAAAGTTAGGAACGTAAAATATTGCACCTTTAGTACTTTCTACATATGTAATGTGTATAGTGTAAGTCAGTACAATTGAACACGTATAATATATAGCCTCCATACAATCGATTGTTCCGATAAATCGGATCCTATTATTTTGTAAGTTTTTTTAAATTATAACAAAGATGTGTAATGTGTATAGTAAATATAGTTAAATTGAAACAGGCTGTACTGGGGATCGAACAGTGAAAATCGTGACGCTTATTCATGAAAGGTATATAGCCTTCGGCACAGCCGAAGACATCTTTCCTTACTTGTTTTTTATTAATTTGGATTTTTAGATATCCGCTAGATTTTTCTCATCCATCTTTTTATCAAGAAGTTAATTACATGAAGATAATCAATAACATATATATATAAACTTAATGATTGTGTAATAAAAAAATAAAAAACAATTGTTTTAATTTAATATTAGACGTATATTTGGGTGGCCTAGAGCTCAACAAGTTATCGAATTCGGTATTCAATAACGTAAACTGTTATCAAATGGTTGTCGCACAGATAATACATGTTTAGAAGAACTCATGTACATATCGCACACTGAATCAAAAAGAGACACGACTCAAAATCGGAAAAAGTTCCAGTTAAGCGTTTCAAAGTTGGCAGTGGAATCTTCTCAAGTAAGCTCGACATTAATATGAGCTTACGCCTTCCAGACCACTGCAGTGTCTTTCAGGCTGAGCTTATAGCTATCTGGAAAGCTGCTCGCTATCTGACTAACCTGCCAGTGACTAACTCTATCTCCATCTTTTCGGACAGCCAAGCTGCCATAAAATTCCTGCAAAGTAGTAAGACGTCGTCACTAGTGGCGATTAAGTGCAGGGAAGCTCTAAATAAGCTAGCCGATAAGTGCAGCCTGAGTATAATATGGGTCCCAGGCCATAGTTTTGTATCGGGTAACTGCGCTGCTGATGAGCTAGCAAGGAAGGGCACCTGTCTGAATACAATTACCTCCGGCAGTGAGCCTCCCTCTAAATACATGCAAGCACTGGCTGTGTTCCCGGTTCATAGAACAAGCCGACGCAAGATGGGCCATGGAGCCGACTTGCAGAACGTTCAGGCAAATTTGGCCCAAACTTAACGAAAAAAGGTCGCAATCGGTAATTCATCTGAATCGCCTATTCATTAGCCCACTAGTGGGCCTTCTTACAGGACACTGTCTTATGGGAACCCATGGCGCTCTCATGGGCCTGTATACAAATGACTTCTGCCGCAGCTGCAGGGACGAGGAGGAGATAGAAAGTGTAGAACACTATCTATGCCACTGTCCCGCTCTGTCGAAAACCAGGTATCGATGTCTCCGCAAACACTCCTTTGGATGCCCTGCGGAGCTAGAATCTGCAAATATAGATGATATTCTGCGCTACATCAGACAAACGCGCTGGTTTAGCTTCATGGGTGTATGAACTCCGGCCCTAAACACATGGAACCTTGGGGGATCCGTCTGTCTGTCATCACCGTATAGAGTTGCAACGTATAGGTTGTACTTTGTATGGGGGTGACGGACGGACGGATCCTTCAAGGATTTTTATGTGTTTTAGGGCATCCTGCCTCGACCCGTCCCAGCGGAGCGGTCGTATCTCAGAAGGTTTCTTACAAAACTTTTTGGGGGATGCGACCGTTCTGCTGGGTTAGGTCGATCTACAGAAAGGGAAATTAGGGCTCTTTTCGTGGTATCACAACGGACCAAACTAAGGCCCACGTAAGCCTCCGCCTAGACTGCGGAGGCAGCCACTTTAACATACATACATACATACCCTGGTCCACATTTTGAGCGATATCTCCAAAACCTTTTCAAATGCCTCTATTTTGATAGCGCATAACCATCTCGAGCTGATACAAAATCTACCTTCCAAATTTTATTTTATTATGTCCAGTCGTTATCGAAGTAAATAATTGCATAGGTGAAGCAAAGTCCAAATTATAAAATTTTATACCAGTTTTATTCTAATATTTCAGAGTTTTTGCACAACCACATTTCGACCGATAAATCTGTTATCGATAAATATATCGAAATATACCAAAGTCCAAATGAAAGCTGTGGTCTTCCAATTTCGTGTGATACCAATTTTGTGCGAGTATTCCAAAGTTTACGTAAAACTACATTTTGACCGATAACTCGATTATCGATAAATGTATCGAAATTTCATGATGCCTGTTACCGATTCTACTTTCCTAAGAATTAGTCTGCAAAGTTTCGTAAAGTCCGGGGCATTGGTTCACACGTCAAAGAACCGCAAACGTCCGCAGTCACTCACAAACTTACGTTTTTATATATTAGTAGGAGTAAGATGAACCAAAGTCCAAATGAAAGCTGTGGTCTTCCCCTCTCGTTTGATACCAATTTTGTGCGGATATCCCAAAGTTTACGCAAAACCAAATTTTGACGAGAACTCTGTTATCAATGACTAAATCGAAATGAACCGAAGTCCAAATGAAAGCTGTGGTCTTTCACATTCCTTTGATACCAATTGTGTGCGAATATTCCAAAGTTTACCCGAAACTACATTTTAACCGATAAATCTGTTATAAATATCCACCAAAGTCCAAATAAAAGCTGTGTCTTCCTCATTCGTTTGATACTAATTTTGTGCGAATATTCCAAAGTTTACCTGAAACCACTTTATGACCGATTACTCTGTTATAGGTATCGAAATGAACCAAAGTCCAAATGAAAGCTGTGGTCTTCCCTATTCGTTTGGTCCAATTTTTTGCAAATATTCCAAAGTTTACCCGAAATCATATTTTGACCGATAACTCTGTTATTGATAAATATATCGAAATGAACCAAAGTCCAAATGAAAGCTGTGGTCTTCCCCATTCCTTTGGTACCAATTTTGTGCAAATACCGAAACCATATTTTGACCGATAACTCTGTTATCGATAAATATATCGAAATGAACCAAAGTCCAAATGAAAGCTGTGGTCTTCCCCATTCGTTTGATACCAATTTTGTGTGAATATTCCAAAGTTTACCCCAAACCACATTTTGACCGATAACTCTGTTCAATATATGAAATAGAGTCCAAATGAAAGCTGTGGTCTTCCCCTTTCGTTGATACCAATTTTGTGCGAATATTCCAAAGTTTACGTAAAACTACATTTTGACCGATAACTATGTTATCGATAAATATATCGAAATTTCATGATTCCTGTTGCAGACTTTATACTCCTAAAAACAACCGCAAACATTCGCAGTCACTCACAAACTTACATTTTTATATATTAGTAAGATAAGATGAGATATGACTGTGATAGGTTCTTTAAGCAGCGACCGCAAACATTCGCAGTCACTCACAAACTTACATTTTTATATATTAGTAAGATAAGATATGACTGTGATAGGTTCTTTAAGCAGCGATTACTACGGAATGGCTCAACCGATTTCAAACCTTTGTGTGCACGAGCCTAAATTTTAAGCCCGTCTAAAATTTAAGCAATTTTTTTATTCTTTTTTGGGGAATATTTTAAACCTCCCAATTAGCTACAAAGAATTTCAATTTATTTTGGTCTCGATTTAAGATCTAAATGAAAGAGTTGCAAGTCATTAAACTTTGCCCACATCATTTCAATTTTAATTTTTTTTTTTAATTTCGAGGACATTTGTCATTCTTGGTTTCTCAAAACTCGCCTTCTACGCTTGTTTTTCAAAAAAAAAAAAAAAATATATACCTATCCTTTGTTGATATGGACAATGTCAAATTCAAGATATCACCTATGTGAATCGATAAAAAGATTACCGAATGTACCTACTTATATTACGTAAGCGCAAAATATCAGTTGGCAGTTAGCTGGCAGTTTTTGTGTAATTTTGACTATAATTTTGCTGTGAATTACTGTGAAAAGTATGATTTTTTGGACCCCGAAAGGGGAGGGTGAGGTATACATATGTAGTCCAAACAATTTTAAAATCAAACAAACATTTTTAACCGTGTACCATTAGAAAGCTTTTTTTATAAAATTTTTACTGGAAAAGAAAAATTTAGAAAGGTCTACCTATTAATTTTTAAACAAATTTCGAAGCTATCATTTATGTGTGAAATGTATGTACCTACAAGAAAAACGTAAAATTTACATGGCCACAATGTATTTCATATTAAAGTGATACTCATGTAGAGTTAACATGAATTGTATTTGCTATGGGAAAAACGTAAAATGGACATAACCATCATGTATTCTTGAAGCGATACTCATTTTTTTTTTGTACTTATGTAAATGTAAAATTGATAAAGCAGAAAAGTTATAAGCGACTTTTCTTTGGGTGTGCGTGACGAAACAGAATAATAGTTTTAAAACACACAAATTTGGTAATTATACTACATTCTTAAACAGCAATTCGATTTTCTAAAAAAAGCGAACATGAAAATTTGTTTGCCTGACGCAAGATGGGCCATGGAGCCGACTTGCAGAACGTTCAGGCAAATTTGGCCCAAACTTAACGAAAAAAGGTCGCAATCGGTAATTCATCTGAATCGCCTATTCATTAGCCCACTAGTGGGCCTTCTTACAGGACACTGTCTTATGGGAACCCATGGCGCTCTCATGGGCCTGTATACAAATGACTTCTGCCGCAGCTGCAGGGACGAGGAGGAGATAGAAAGTGTAGAACACTATCTATGCCACTGTCCCGCTCTGTCGAAAACCAGGTATCGATGTCTCCGCAAACACTCCTTTGGATGCCCCGCGGAGCTAGAATCTGCAAATATAGATGATATTCTGCGCTACATCAGACAAACGCGCTGGTTTAGCTTCATGGGTGTATGAACTCCGGCCCTAAACACATGGAACCTTGGGGGATCCGTCTGTCTGTCATCACCGTATAGAGTTGCAACGTATAGGTTGTACTTTGTATGGGGGTGACGGACGGACGGATCCTTCAAGGATTTTTATGTGTTTTAGGGCATCCTGCCTCGACCCGTCCCAGCGGAGCGGTCGTATCTCAGAAGGTTTCTTACAAAACTTTTTGGGGGATGCGACCGTTCTGCTGGGTTAGGTCGATCTACAGAAAGGGAAATTAGGGCTCTTTTCGTGGTATCACAACGGACCAAACTAAGGCCCACGTAAGCCTCCGCCTAGACTGCGGAGGCAGCCACTTTAACATACATACATACATACCCTGGTCCACATTTTGAGCGATATCTCCAAAACCTTTTCAAATGCCTCTATTTTGATAGCGCATAACCATCTCGAGCTGATACAAAATCTACCTTCCAAATTTTATTTTATTATGTCCAGTCGTTATCGAAGTAAATAATTGCATAGGTGAAGCAAAGTCCAAATTATAAAATTTTATACCAGTTTTATTCTAATATTTCAGAGTTTTTGCACAACCACATTTCGACCGATAAATCTGTTATCGATAAATATATCGAAATATACCAAAGTCCAAATGAAAGCTGTGGTCTTCCAATTTCGTGTGATACCAATTTTGTGCGAGTATTCCAAAGTTTACGTAAAACTACATTTTGACCGATAACTCGATTATCGATAAATGTATCGAAATTTCATGATGCCTGTTACCGATTCTACTTTCCTAAGAATTAGTCTGCAAAGTTTCGTAAAGTCCGGGGCATTGGTTCACACGTCAAAGAACCGCAAACGTCCGCAGTCACTCACAAACTTACGTTTTTATATATTAGTAGGAGTAAGAT
This sequence comes from Campiglossa producta, assembly GCA_964058755.1. Lineage (NCBI taxonomy): Eukaryota > Metazoa > Arthropoda > Insecta > Diptera > Tephritidae > Campiglossa > Campiglossa producta. The sequence goes on along the minus strand of CAXKVI010000001.1, from coordinate 62,566,828 downwards.
GAACCAAAGTCCAAATGAAAGCTGTGGTCTTCCCCTCTCGTTTGATACCAATTTTGTGCGGATATCCCAAAGTTTACGCAAAACCAAATTTTGACGAGAACTCTGTTATCAATGACTAAATCGAAATGAACCGAAGTCCAAATGAAAGCTGTGGTCTTTCACATTCCTTTGATACCAATTGTGTGCGAATATTCCAAAGTTTACCCGAAACTACATTTTAACCGATAAATCTGTTATAAATATCCACCAAAGTCCAAATAAAAGCTGTGTCTTCCTCATTCGTTTGATACTAATTTTGTGCGAATATTCCAAAGTTTACCTGAAACCACTTTATGACCGATTACTCTGTTATAGGTATCGAAATGAACCAAAGTCCAAATGAAAGCTGTGGTCTTCCCTATTCGTTTGGTCCAATTTTTTGCAAATATTCCAAAGTTTACCCGAAATCATATTTTGACCGATAACTCTGTTATTGATAAATATATCGAAATGAACCAAAGTCCAAATGAAAGCTGTGGTCTTCCCCATTCCTTTGGTACCAATTTTGTGCAAATACCGAAACCATATTTTAACCGATAAATCTGTTATAAATATCCACCAAAGTCCAAATAAAAGCTGTGTCTTCCTCATTCGTTTGATACTAATTTTGTGCGAATATTCCAAAGTTTACCTGAAACCACTTTATGACCGATTACTCTGTTATAGGTATCGAAATGAACCAAAGTCCAAATGAAAGCTGTGGTCTTCCCTATTCGTTTGGTCCAATTTTTTGCAAATATTCCAAAGTTTACCCGAAATCATATTTTGACCGATAACTCTGTTATTGATAAATATATCGAAATGAACCAAAGTCCAAATGAAAGCTGTGGTCTTCCCCATTCGTTTGATACCAATTTTGTGTGAATATTCCAAAGTTTACCCCAAACCACATTTTGACCGATAACTCTGTTCAATATATGAAATAGAGTCCAAATGAAAGCTGTGGTCTTCCCCTTTCGTTGATACCAATTTTGTGCGAATATTCCAAAGTTTACGTAAAACTACATTTTGACCGATAACTATGTTATCGATAAATATATCGAAATTTCATGATTCCTGTTGCAGACTTTATACTCCTAAAAACAACCGCAAACATTCGCAGTCACTCACAAACTTACATTTTTATATATTAGTAAGATAAGATGAGATATGACTGTGATAGGTTCTTTAAGCAGCGACCGCAAACATTCGCAGTCACTCACAAACTTACATTTTTATATATTAGTAAGATAAGATATGACTGTGATAGGTTCTTTAAGCAGCGATTACTACGGAATGGCTCAACCGATTTCAAACCTTTGTGTGCACGAGCCTAAATTTTAAGCCCGTCTAAAATTTAAGCAATTTTTTTTATTCTTTTTTGGGGAATATTTTAAACCTCCCAATTAGCTACAAAGAATTTCAATTTATTTTGGTCTCGATTTAAGATCTAAATGAAAGAGTTGCAAGTCATTAAACTTTGCCCACATCATTTCAATTTTAATTTTTTTTTTTAATTTCGAGGACATTTGTCATTCTTGGTTTCTCAAAACTCGCCTTCTACGCTTGTTTTTCAAAAAAAAAAAAAAAATATATACCTATCCTTTGTTGATATGGACAATGTCAAATTCAAGATATCACCTATGTGAATCGATAAAAAGATTACCGAATGTACCTACTTATATTACGTAAGCGCAAAATATCAGTTGGCAGTTAGCTGGCAGTTTTTGTGTAATTTTGACTATAATTTTGCTGTGAATTACTGTGAAAAGTATGATTTTTTGGACCCCGAAAGGGGAGGGTGAGGTATACATATGTAGTCCAAACAATTTTAAAATCAAGCAAATATTTTTAACCGTGTACCATTAGAAAGCTTTTTTTATAAAATTTTTACTGGAAAAGAAAAATTTAGAAAGGTCTACCTATTAATTTTTAAACAAATTTCGAAGCTATCATTTATGTGTGAAATGTATGTACCTACAAGAAAAACGTAAAATTTACATGGCCACAATGTATTTCATATTAAAGTGATACTCATGTAGAGTTAACATGAATTGTATTTGCTATGGGAAAAACGTAAAATGGACATAACCATCATGTATTCTTGAAGCGATACTCATTTTTTTTTTTGTACTTATGTAAATGTAAAATTGATAAAGCAGAAAAGTTATAAGCGACTTTTCTTTGGGTGTGCGTGACGAAACAGAATAATAGTTTTAAAACACACAAATTTGGTAATTATACTACATTCTTAAACAGCAATTCGATTTTCTAAAAAAAGCGAACATGAAAATTTGTTTGCCTGCTCTAATGAAGATATATTTTAATGTTCTACTTAGTTAAATGACTATTTGCTCCATCAAACAATTTTTCTATTATTTTGATTCGCTAAAAGTTACTGTTAGTCGCTGTAGAGCTAGATTCTCAGACGCGGTGTCGTACCTAAAAATCAGTACACACAAATACTATCGTAGGTATGTATAATTGCAGCGCGCTTTGAACTCGAGCGCCGGCAATTTGCTTATCGCAATCAAGCAAACTACGAGTTCGGAGAAAATAACAATTAGGTACGCTGTTTTCATTGACTCATCGGCGGCATTTTATTCAATTAAAATTCATTTGCTCATGCGCAACAACACGTCAGGGCAGCCATCATATGCATTTATATTACCTATCTATGTACATTAAGCTATTCCTTAATAAAAAAAATTTTCGCCGGGCGGAATATGATAGATTTTGCTCTAAAAATAAACTGTGCAAAATTTAACTCGAATTGGATAACTTTAAGAACTTGCACATTGCATTTGAAAATTTTAAAAACCATATGCATTCAAGGTGCAGCAGATTATATAAAAACATTGATAGCCGTAAACTTGGTACACATTTATTACGTGAAAAAACATGCAGATTCCGATTCTGAAGAGAAAAATAAAAAATTCGCTATTTTGAGATTTCGCAAAGTTATCGTTTTTAAAAAAGTGAGAAAACACCATTTTTGTATTTTACGAAAAATCTCCAGCTTTTCTTATCCGGTCGAGTCCCTCTATTCACCGCATAAAAGGTCTTCGATTGCTCTAAAACTCCGCCATATAAAGATATAATGGGTTTCAATCAGATACCCAGTTTAAGAGCTATTAGCAGATTTAGCCGAGAAATTTTACAAATTCCAAGTCACATCGTCATTGATTGTTAAATACATCGAAAAGGGATAATTTTTTTTTTTTTTTTTTTTTGTCGTTTCAAAGCTTAGTCAATTTCAAACTAAATTTATCTTAACCATTTTCTTATCGTCTCAATAGTCGCAAAGATATATCCAATTTAAAAATATGTTACAGCCCAGCAAACCATAAGAGCTCTAAATGAGCGCATATGGGACTCTTTCATCTGAGCGCTCACATTCATAATGAGTTCATAAAACAATCATAAACAGTCATAAAATGCTCGTAATTGAGTGGCTTTTCCTATGAAACTGGTCATTCATAAATGAGCTCTCAGTCTTATGCATAAAAGATTCTTTTTCGAATGTTTTTATGAGCTCTGAAAAGAGCGCATGAAAGAGTCTTTTTCGAATGATTTTTTGTACGAATTAAGAGCTTCCTTTTCTTCTTAATTTTTATTAATTTCTTTCCAATTTTTCCTTTCCTTTCTCATGACTTCTCCCATTCCCTTTTCCTATTCCTTGCACTTTAAATTTTCCTTTTAAATATGTAGAAACAAATAGGTAAACATTCATTGCATATCTAACATTCAAATATTGTTCATTAACTATTTTCTTACAAAAACTTATTTCAAAAAGAAAAATCATAACGTACTTGAATCCAAATAATGAAAGTAAAGGTATTTATAGGGGCACACTCAGAAAAACTCATAAAACAATCATATTTATGTACACGCTCATAAAAGCTCACATAACGATCATAATTATGGGCATGTTCTGAAAAAAACTCATAAAAAGGCTCATATTAGAGCTCAGATTTAAGAGCGCTCCGAAGCTGGTTTGCTGGGAGCTAGACTTATCATATCGATTTTGTACAGCAAAGCAGTCGCTAATTTGATTCATAAAACCCATAGCAATATTCGTATGGAATTGACATCAAAAAACTTGTTGATTTCAAAATAATTTTCTCGATTATGAATATCGATATACCAAATTTAGCTTTATACCCTTACTAAAATATTTATAACTTTTGTATTTCTGAGCTGATTTGCAAACAACTTTGACCAATATGATTTGGAATTGATTGAGCGTTAACATCGTATCAAAATAAAATTAAAAACGTTATTAGTTTTCACTGTATATCAATACATACTACGAGGTGACTTGAAATTGTGCTCTATTTCTCTCATTTACCTGCTAATAGCTCCTAATCTGGTCATCTGATTGAAAACCATTATAAGGCGGGTTTTTAGAGTTATAGAAGATCGGTGTACGGTGAATAGCGGTGAATAGCGGGGTTTGATCGGGTAAGCAAAGCTGGAGATTTTTCGTAAAATACAAAAATGGGGTTTTCTCACATTCATAAAAACGATAACTTTGCGAAATCTCAAAACTTATAGCGAATTTTTGATTTTTCTCTTTAGAATCGGAATTTGCACGTTTTTTGCACGTAATAAATGTGTACCCAGTTTAAGGCTTTCAATGTTTTTATATAATCTGCTGCACCTTGAATGCATATAGCTTGTAAAATTTTCAAATGCAACGTGCAAGTTCTAAAAGTTATCCCTTCGAGTGAAATTTTGCACAGGTTATTTTTAGAACAAAATCTATCATATTCCGCCCAGTGAACCCAATATTTGCAAAAAAAAGTTAATATAAGGAACAGCTTAATGTACATTGAATATACGCCACTGTACGTAAGTACATTCAAACATTGTTTGTTGATATTGTCAAAGAGCCGAGGCACATAGCGGGTAATGAAATCTTTGATGCAGCTGATAAGCTCATTACAAGTAGCAGTTACTAAAGGCCTCCATGGCGATATTGCAACTCTATATACATATGTCACAACAACATACCATGACCGTTTCCATACCAGTAATTGAGATTGTAAGTAATGACTTTTGGATAACCGTTGGTATATTTGATTTGACATTCAATTCATAGTACGTTATTTCCATTCATGTTTCGACTTTTTAAATCAGCAATTTTATATACTAGGTAAATATGTAGTATGTTCATTCAAAAGGAATAAAGTTGTCGCTTAAAATGTCTGATTGTCTGTTCCTTGTGTCAGCTGGTTTGATTGACAAACTGAAGATTTCTATCGCGAAACATACCATACACGTATTTCCAACAAACAATTACGAGCTTACAATAACTGCAAAAACGTATAAACAAAGTTATCGTAATTATTTGTGTATCAGCAGCAGCAGCAGCAAATTGTTGATCCACTACCCATTAACAAATTTTCGCTCCATATAATGCTACATTTAAATCAAATGCCTTACTTTTTCTAAATAAAACTTGTTAAACTGTGAAAGCCTAAATTCACTGATAGCAGGAGAGTAACTTCAACAAAAGTCAAATAAAAAAAAAAACAAAAAGGCAAATGATGACCAATAAAATGTTCACCGAATACTACCAGACGCTATCTCCACGTTTTTGATTACACCCTATTTCAAATTGTTTTCGAATATTTCCTATCTCAACCTTTTAACGGTCTATCTCAGAAATTCAGAGGACAAAGATATTCTTATATAGGATATTCGAGAAAAAATATTTTAAAGTAGTGTTAATTTAAATAACCTTAGTTGAAAAAAAAACCTCATTCAATTTTCGGGATATCTTACGAAATATCAGATGTCGTCGGTTAGACTAGAGTCTAAACTAAGTTTAAACTCGCACAAAAGTTTAAACTTGCACTGATAAACCGGGCCTAAAAGGCACAAATAAAAAACTATGAAATTCTGTCACTCAAATTTTACAGGAGACAAAAAACTGTTTAACTTTAGCATGAACCAGTGTGTACTGGGTTAAATTCCAATGTGATTATTTGATATTCTATTGCACAATGCCTCTTAGTTTTTGTAACTATAGTCCCGTTAAGCATTTTACTCACGGTTTTGATATAAAGATCATTCAATGGTTAATCCAGTGGACTGATTGACCAAAACAAAAAATTTAAATGGTGTATGCAAAATTTACACTAAATACTAGCATGTTTAAGGTTTATAATATACAGTGACCAGAATTGAAATTTTTATTTGGTGGTAGTAATCGCAAAAATAAAGTGATAGATTTAAGAAAAAAGTTGTACATTTTGGTTGAATTGTCTAAAGTCTGCACACCCAAGAAAGATGGCATAATCACGAACGCTGATAATATCTCATTGTGTAGCTAACTAAACTTCAACAGACTTATGATCGCTGCCCCCAACATGATATCAAAATCGTGCTCGGCGACTTTAATGCCAAGGTGGGCAAGGAAGAAGTCTTTGGTCCTACAGTTGGAACATTTAGTCTCCACGATATAACATCACCCAACGGCACTAGGTTGATTGACTTCGCCCCTGCTCGCAATATGGTCATCAGTAGTACTAGGTTCCAGCATAAACGAATACAACAAGCCACCTGGTCCCTGACCAAAGAACAAGAAAGCAGATTGATCATGTCATGATCGACGGCAGACACAGTCCCACCGTTCTGGACGTGCGGACCCTGCGTGGTGCCAATATCGAATCAGACCATTATCTTGTCACAGCCAAGATACGCACACGCCTCTGTGCAGCGAAGAAAGTGCGCACAGTAACGGAAGGAAAGTTTGACGTCGAGAAGCTGCGCATGACACAGACAGCTGATAATTTCTCCACTTGACTCTCACACCTGCTATCAGAGGGCAATCCTCGACCTAACGATGTAACCGAGCAATGTAAGCATATCTCTCACTCATTGCGTACCGCCGCTGAGGCCACTATAGGGTTCCAGCGAGCCCGCAAGAACAACTGGTACGATGAGGAATTCAAAACTGCTTGGAAAAGAAGGACGCTGCCTAAAAAAGGAAGAGAGACGCCTTTTCAGAAAAAAGAAAAGTGAGGCCGAAGGGCGCGAGTGTGAGGAGCTTGAGATGCTGGCTGACAGGAATGATGCCCGAAAATTCTATGAAAAGATACTGCGGATGACGGAAGGTTTTAAGACCGGGGCAAGTTTCTGTAAGGACAATAATGGCGACCTGGTAACCGACGTACTTAAATTATGGAGGGAGCACTTCTCCTCACTGCTAGGGTGACGTCGAACCCGATACCCCAATCCCTGACGATGGAAAAGTCGTCCCACCACCTGACTATAATGAAGTGAGGATAGCTATATCCCGGCTCAAAAACAACAAAACGCCTGGAAAAGACGGACTACCCGCGAGCTGTTCAAACACGGAGGCGAAGAGCTGGTAAAAAGCATGCATCAGCTCTTATGCAGAATATGGTCAGATGAGTGCATGCCTCGGGATTGGAATTTAAGTGTGCTCTGTCCAATGCACAAGAAAGGCGATCCCGCTAACCGCTCCAACTACCGCGAAATCAGTCTTCTTAATATCGCATATAAGGTGCTTTCTAACGTATTGTGTGAAAGACTGAAGCCCATCGTAGACAAACTGATTGGACCTTATCAGTGTGGCTTTAGACCTGGTAAGTCTACCATCGACCAGATTTTCCCGATACGCCAAATCCTGGAGAAGACCCATGATAAAAGAATGGACACACACAATCTCTTTGTCGATTTTAAAGCCGCTTTTACAGCGCAAAAAGGAGTTGCCTGTATGCCGCCATGTCTGAATTTGACTTCCCTGCAAAGCTTACATGGCTCTGCCAAATGACCTTGAGTATTACCAACATACCCGTCAGAATCGGGAAGTACCTCTCTGAGCCATTCGAAACCAAACGAGGCTTCAGACAGGGCGACTCCCTTTCGTGCGATTTCTTTAACCTGATGCTGGAGAGGATAATTCGAGCAGCAGAGCTTAACCGCAATGGCACAATCTTTTACCAGAGCGTGCAATTGTTGGCGTATGCCGATGATATTGATATCATTGGCCTTAATAACCGAGCCGTAAGCGCTGCCTTATCTGGACTGGATAGAGAAGCGAAAAAAGTGGGTCTTGCGGCCAACGAGGTCAAGACGAAGTATTTGCTGTCATCAAAGAAAGAATCTGCGTACCTGCGCCGTGGCTGCCATGTCACTGTTGATAGTTACAAATTTGAAACTGTGAGGGACTTCGTCTATTTGGGAATCAGTATTAACACCGCAAATAATATCAGTCTAGAAATCCAACGGAGAATCACTCCTGCCAACAAGTGTTACTTTGATTCTTCTCCCAGTAATCCTTAGGCACTAATTTCTTATACCACTTTTAACCATTGCATTTTCTTTTTCAATTTTGCAATGCTTTTCTTGTAATGCGGACATTTCTTTCTTGAGCTCTACCTATTTGCGTTTATATATATCCAGCGATTCGCTGTAAATATTTTAGTAATAATTGGTAATAATAATGTTACGTCTCCTCCTCCAAATCCCACCCCATCCCACTCTCCGTCTTCCTATCCCTGACGTTCTCCTCCCATTCCTTCCCCCACTCAACACCCCTCTAATCCTACCTTTCCATCTCATCTATATTTTCTTCCCGCTCCCCCTTTTCTCTCGCTTACTCTGTTTGCGTACTGATGGTTGTATAATATTTCCGCACCACTTTTCGACCGACTGCGCCACTATATGCATCGGGAAGTTCCATACCATTTGTTGCGTTATCTTTCCTATAGGATAAGGGGTTTATCTCAGTTTCTAAGCCATAATAATGCATACCTTTCAAAAGACTCCACGGACTTATCTTCAATTTCAAAACTGTCGCCAATAAAGGTTCTGTAGCCAAATTATATGTATGTACAAAAATATATGTACAATACTAATATTTAACGCATAAACTATGTATGTGTGTATAAATTACAATAACGGTTAGGTGGATATATGTTGGCCTAAAATGCATCGAGCACACTAATGGCACTTTGGGAAGATTTTCTTCTTTTAGGGCGCACGCTTCCAACCACTTTTCCCTAATGAAAGGCAATTTTGGAAACTTAAAAAAATGTACGCCACAATCTTTGCTCTTATGAACCGAGCTGCGATAGTTTTTAAATATACAGCTCATTTTTTTTGCGTAGAAAATCTTTTTTAGCAATTTTACAAAATTTATTTCTACATTTGAAGTTTTTCAAAATTATTGATTGGTAGCATGATTTTTATTCAGTTGACATAATTCCAATAAAAGTCAAGTGGTTAAGATGGCAAGAGAAGTACGTTTCTACGTACTGCCGGTTCTGCGAGAAAGGTACATGTGCTTGCGCAGTACCCTTCGTACCGAAACGACCCAGGCTGTATTTTTTATTACAGCCTGGCCAAGAGCAGTACACCCGAAGTGACCCTGTCTAACGTGTCACGATTCCTCCCCTATGGCAACAAAAGTCGTTGAGTGAAACTACTGTATACTGTAATCAAAATAATATTTTGTTCCCCGGTGGGAAAAGGTAATGTTTGGTAATGTATAAAGTAATGTATGTATATCCCCTATACAATTTTTTATGTATAGTGGAATTCACGAATTACTTTTTGTACAGCAATGTCATAGGAAAAGTAATGTTTTTGAAAAATAAAACCTTACGAAATACATTACATGAGAAGATTTTTCAAATATTTTTTCATGCGTTACTTTGCTCATGCTTCTTTTCATGGATAAAAAAGGTAATGCATTACCTACTTTCCCACTGGGTCTTGTATTTCAATAGAAACTAGAGTTCGCCCAGTGGTTGAAATTCAACCACAAAACCTTATTTTATTTTCCTACCTTTTTGCTATTTCTTAAATTTTCCTTTCTTTTCCATATTTTGTATATTTTTGGTTTCTATACATTCCTATTCATTTTGCCTTTTCCTCCCTCTTTACATCATTCAGTAATATAGTTTCAGTGTTGATAATTATTTATTCTTCTTAGGTCGTCTTCATACGTATTTCTTTCCTTTCCTTTCCTTAGCATTAATTTGCTTTTATTTCCTTTCCTTTCCTCTCCTTTCATCTCAATTTATTCTCTTTGCTTTTCTTTTCTTTCCTTATCTTCTCCTTTCTTTTCCTTTTCTTTCCTTTTCTCTTCTTTCCTTTTCTTTTCTTTTCTCTTCTTTCATTTCATTTTATTTCCCTTCTTTCTTTCTTTCTTTTTTGTTCTTCTCTGTTCTTTTTCTTTCTTTTCGTTTCTTTTATATTCTTACCTGATCCTTCTTTCCATTTCCATTACATTCCTTTTTCTTTCCTTTCCTTTCGTTTCCGTTGCTTTAGTTTCCTTTCATTTTATTCATTTTTTTTTCATTTCATTTCTTTTCTTTTATTTTTTTCTATTTAATTTCCCTTCCTGTCATTTCGTTTCCTTACCTTTCCTTTCCTACCGTTTCCTTATTTTCTTTTGTTCCTTTCCGCAACTCCTTTGCTTTTCTTTTTCTTTCATTCATTTCCTTAACTTATTTTTTTTAGCTTTTCATTACCTTTCTTTCCTTTATTTTTCTTTCTTTTTATTTTCATTTATTTTCCATACCTTCTTCCTCGCTACCTTTTCTTTCCCTTCTTTTTTCCTTCTTTCCTTTCTTTGTCTTTCTCCTTTTGCTTCTCTTTTCCACTGCTTTACCTACATTACATTTCCTTTTTTCTTTTCCATTCCTTTCCTTTCCCTTTGATTTTTCTGTCATATTTTCCGTTCCTTACCTTAACTTACCTTAATTTTCCTTTTATCCATCCCTTTCCTTTCCTATTATTTTCTTAATTTAATATTTTATTTATTTCATTTTGTTTCATTTTTATTTATTTTATATTATTCCCTTTTCATTTCCAACAAATTTTATTTTTTTACTTTCAATCACTTTTCTATTTCTGATTTTACTTTTTTTTTAATTTTATCAATTTTCCATTTTATTTTATTTCACTAAGTCTAGCCACGAAGGGCCTTGTGCATTGTCTAGCTTATTTGTGCTTTTTTTTTTAAAGCATTTGCTTCTCTGAATCCCCACGCACAGATTTTGTTTTTGTAAACACTGTTTGTACCTAAGCTCAATAAAGTTGACGCGCTGGCTCATGTTATCTTATTGCTGCCAACAAAATAACTCACCCTACTGCAATGAATGCAAACACAACAATGCAAGTGGTCATACCTACATACATACACCCACAACAGCGGCTCTATAAAGCGAATGCGTGTATATCACATGTAGTGGTGTGATTTTCAAATCATATTATAATTAATTTTTTTAAATTTTTGGTTTGTTGTCGAACACCCTGCTCGGCGAGACATATCGATACATACCAAATTTTATATACCTTAGAATTGTGGTTATTGCAAAAAAGGGAGAAACCTGTTATGTTTGCGCATTTATATATAATAGATAATTATTTTTTTTTTAATTTTTGGTTTGTTGTCGGCCACCCTGCTCGGCGAGACATATCGATACATACCAAATTTTATATACCTTAGAATTGTGATTATTGCAAAAAAGGGAGGAACCAGTTATGTTTGCGCATTTACATATAATAGATAGATAGATAGATAGTATTATTTTATTTTATTTTATTTTATTTTATTTTATTTTATTTAATTTTATTTTATTTTATTTTATTTTATTTTATTTTATTTTATTTTATTTTATTTTATTTTATTTTATTTTATTTTATTTTATTTTATTTTATTTTGGTTTATTTTATTTTATTTTATTTTATTTTATTTTATTTTATTTTATCTTATTTTATTTTGTTTTGTTTTATTTTATTTTATTTTATTTTATTTTATTTTATTTTATTTTATTTTATTTTATTTTATTTTATTTTATTTTATTTTATTTTATTTTATTTTATCTTATTTTATTTCATTTTATTTTATCTTATTTTATTTTATCTTATTTCTAACACCTTAGGCCACTACCCAGCTTGAAGGTAAACCCTTCTCAGTGTCCTTTTATGCATATATTTATACTTCCATATAGAACATTTCTTTAATTTCAA
>CAXKVI010000001.1:62296326-62552092 GCA_964058755.1 Campiglossa producta | reverse complement strand
TGACCGTTTGTGAATAATTTTTCTTAAATTATTCTATGTTTTTATTATTAGTGAACAAGATGGAAAAGTAACAACAATTACAAGCTACCATGATTACGTAATTTCGGCCTTGCTCAAGGGCACTTATCAAATGGCTTTTGTGTTTAGAAATTTTTCATCACCTTTTGTTGGTCATCGAACCAAGAACCAAGGGGATTAGGAATTTCTAAGCCCGCAGTGTGTACCTCTTACACCAAGCTGCGTTGAGATTATTGCTAGCTTATATCCATCATGTTCACTTAGTATGTATTCATTTTATTTTGTTTTGTTTTGTTTTTATACTACCTTATCGACAACTAGAGCGACATCAATCGATCGCCATTTATACTAGCAGTGTCAAGGATTTTAGTGCACCCCGTGATCATTTTACTGACAGCTGTAGCTTATTTTCACAGGGTGACTTTTTTCGCTGTGTCCTGCGATTAATATGTATGTATGTTATAAGTTTGTGGTCATTAATTTGAGAATCTTTGAAACTTTGGTGGACTTTTGACCGTTTGTGAATAATTTTTCTTAAATTATTCTATGTTTTTATTATTAGTGAACAAGATGGAAAAGTAACAACAATTACAAGCAAGGCCGAAATTACGTAATCATGGTAGCTTGTAATTGTTGTTACTTTTCCATCTTGTTCACTAATAATAAAAACATAGAATAATTTAAGAAAAATTATTCACAAACGGTCAAAAGTCCACCAAAGTTTCAAAGATTCTCAAATTAATGACCACAAACTTATAACATACATACATATTAATCGCAGGACACAGCGAAAAAAGTCACCCTGTGAAAATAAGCTGCAGCTGTCAGTAAAATGATCACGGGGTGCACTAAAATCCTTGACACTGCTAGTATAAATGGCGATCGATTGATGTCGCTCTAGTTGTCGATAAGGTAGTATAAAAACAAAACAAAACAAAATAAAATGAATACATACTAAGTGAACATGATGGATATAAGCTAGCAATAATCTCAACGCAGCTTGGTGTAAGAGGTACACACTGCGGGCTTAGAAATTCCTAATCCCCTTGGTTCTTGGTTCGATGACCAACAAAAGGTGATGAAAAATTTCTAAACACAAAAGCCATTTGATAAGTGCCCTTGAGCAAGGCCGAAATTACGTAATCATGGTAGCTTGTAATTGTTGTTACTTTTCCATCTTGTTCACTAATAATAAAAACATAGAATTATTTTATTTTATTTTATCTTATTTTTTTTTGTTTGTTTTATTTTATTTTATTTTATTTTATGTTACTTTACTTTATTTTATTTTATTTTATGTTATTTTATTTTATTTTATTTTATTTTATTTTATTTTATTTTATGTTACTTTATTTTATTTTATTTTATTTTATGTTATTTTATTTTATTTTATTTTATTTTATTTTATTTTATCTTATTTTATTTTATTTTATTTTATTTTATTTTATTTTATTTTATTTTATTTTATCTTTTATTATTTTATTTTATTTTATTTTATTTTTATTTATTTTATTTTATTTTTTTATTTTTGCTTCTCTGACTACCTACCCACAGATTTTGTTTTTGTAAACACTTTGTATAAGCGCCATGAAGTTGACGGGCTCTTGCTTATTATAGTAAACAAAACAACTCTCGTTTTCAGCAACAGCAATCAATGCAATTTTTCATGACTACACACACAATTGCATTGAATGCAAACACAACAATGCAAGTGGTCATACCTACGTACATTCACCCTGCAGTCAACTTAACTAGTTTTATACTAATCAAATACCAGTCAGCCAGGCGCCTCAACTAGTTCGAGTTCTGTAATTTTTCCATATTAGCAACTGGTATTTTTAACACGGCGATGTCCTACGAGATGGCAATTGTCCTTCTCTGCATCAGCACCATACCAATTGGCTGACTAGTCAGCCTCTGCATCAGGAATATACCAGTTGATATACTTGTTATTATACACATCAGTATCATACCATTTAAGATACTAGTTCGTATATACGTCAGGATCGTACCAGTTGGCAGACTAGTTCATATATACATCAGAATAATACCAGTTGGCAGACTAGTTCATATATACATCGGAAGCATACTAGTTGAAAGACTAGTTCATATATGCATCAGAATCATACCAGTTGACAGACTAGTTCATATATGCATCAGAATCATAACAGTTGGCAGACTAGTTCATATATGCATCAGAATCATACCTGTTGACAGACTACTTCTTATTTGCATCAGAATCATACCAGTTGACAGACTAGTTCATATATGCATCAGAATCATACCAATTAACAGACTAGTTAAAAAAATCATCGGAATCATACCAGTTGTCATACTAGATCATATATGCGTCAGAATCATACCAGTTGATATAGTAGTTCATTTATGCATCAGAATCATGCCAGTTCACATACCAGTTCACTTATGCATCATAATCATATCAGTTGACATACTATTTCAAATTTGCATCAGAAATATACCATTTGACATACTAGTTCATATATGCATCAGAATATTACCAGTTGATATACTAGTTGATATATACATCAGAATCATACCAGTTGACATACTGCTCAGTCTATGCGGCAGGACATACCAATCATTATGCCCATTCAGATCGTACCCCTTGTCATACTAGTCCACGAATTTGACATTCATTCCAGTTGGTATACTAGTCGGTCTATGCACCAGTATCATAGTCAGCATCTACATCAGCAATATACCAGTATATTCTTTAGAAACCAGCGACTATTTGTATTTACCCAAACACGAAAAAGCATCTGTGAATTACAAGGTAAACAAGTAAGGAAGTCTAAGTTCGGGTGAAACCGAACATTACATACCCAGCTGTGCACATAAAGTGGGCGTGATCGTTCACCGATTTTTCTTATTTTCTGTGGTAGTACTCTACATAAACATAACATGCCTGGTACCTAGTTTCGTAAATCTATCTCACACCGTTCTGAAGTTGTTAGCAGTCGAATTTAAAAATTGCTTGACTCATAAGTGGGCGGTGCCACGCCCACTTTCCAAAATTTTGAAAAAATTATGTAAAGAATATGAAAGTTGATGTATGTACCAAATTATATTATTATAGCGAAATCAGTTAATTAGATATGGACTTTTCAATATTTCCACCTCCTTTCAATATAACTTTTATGAAAAAGTAGGCGTGGTCGCGAAGCGATTTCGTTTATTTTCTATAGCTGAATTTACCACAACAATAGTATGTCCTCTACGAAATTTCGTTATACTAGCATAAACTGTTCTGAAGTTATTAAGAGTCAAAATTTTAAAATTTCTTCAAATATACGTGGGCGGTACCACGCCCCCTTTTCAAATTTTTTTATAAAATCGGCCTTAGAACATCTAAATCAATACATATTGCAAATTTTATCATTGTAGCTGCTTCTAATATTGAATTAACCCATTTTATACGTTTTTCGAAATTTTCGATATCGAAAAAGGGGCGTGGTTATGGTCCGATTTTACCCATTTTCAATAGCAATCTATTCTGAACCCAAATAAGTACGCATGCCAAATTTGGTGAAGATATCTCATTATTTGCTCAAGTTAACGTGTTAACGGACGGACGGACGGACGGACGGACTGACAGACGGACGGACATGGCTCAATCAAATTTTTTATCGATCCTGATCATATTGATATATGGAAGTCTATATCTATCTCGATTCCTTTATACGTGTACAACCAACCGTTATCCCAACAAAGTTATAATACCCTGTGTACAAGTACAGCTGGGTATAAAAAGAAGCAGTCATACACAGCCAAAAATGAGCTAAAGGCTCTGAGTTCGATTCTCGGTAAAGTTGACACAAGTTTTTTTTTCTCTATATTTTTTAAATTATGTTAATTATTGTATTTTTAATTTAATTATTGAATTCAACTTGCAATGGCTCCTTTCAAATTCCGCGTTCGTCAAGTTTGATTATATAGGTGAAGCCCCAATTGCATTCAACTTTGTAGGATCCACTTTCATTCAAAGTTTTTTAAACGTAAAGCGAAGCGAAATTTTTGCAAATGCTCAAAAACGAGTCGCGCATTTGTCAAAGTTTTATGTAATTGGGGCTTTGGAGTTGTATTTTTAGGTAAGGTAAATTAATGTTACTCAAGGTTAGGTTTGTCGTCCACTGCGGAGTTCCGGTCCCACATATGTATATATAGATAAAAGTAAGTCTTATTTTTACATCAAAAAGAGTCAAAGTAAGAGTTCTTTCATGCTGGGCCATACACTCGAGTTAAAGGAGCATTGTTGGAGTCAATTTATATTGTTGTTGTCAATATACTCAAGTTTATGCCGCGACGTAAAAAAATGGCGGTTATATACCAACAGGTTACGATAACGAGACTTTTGCCGAACTTCTCTTCCAACTTATAGTGTGCTGCTTTGATTTTTGTTGGGATTTTCCACATAGTAGTATCCCGGGACTGACACTCCTAAACCGACACCGTTACTCCTCCTCGAACCACTTAGATAACTTTATGAAGGCCATCAAGTCCTTTATGTCCAGTTCAGCGCTCTGGTTTAGGCTATCCAGGAAGGGAACTCCCAAAAAGCGCCGCTTAAGACCGGGCAGTTGCAGATGAGGTGCTTCACCGTTTCCTCTTCCTCATCATCTTTGCAGCTCCTACAGCATCGTCGGTAGGGCACACCTTCTGCGTGCCTACCAATAAGGCAGTGCCCAGTTAGAACACCTATTAATAGGGAGATTTCTCTCCTTCTTAGGCCAGGTTTGTTTGGATGTCCGGCACCTTGGGGATTGTTGCCACATTTCGTTGGCTTGGAGTACACACTCCGTCAAGCCAACGAAAGGTAGCAACAATCCCAAGGGTGCCGGACATCCAAACAAACCTGGCCAAAATGGGATTATAAAAGGTCTAGAGGGATCATAAAAGATCTGAATACAGTTTCTTCAACCAAAAATACCGTTCAAACAACCAAAATTTGGTCAACTTCAGGATAACAGCACGAGATTGTAGATTTTACCAGTGCCTTTTTTCTGTGTATATACACAAGAAATATAGCAGTTGACATACTAGATCATATATACATCAGCATCATATTTGTATTTAGCCAAACACGAAAAAGCATCTGTGAATTACAAGAGAAAAAAAGAAGCAAACCAAAAATTTCAAATAATGTTTGCATAGTACCATGTACTACAATAGATCGTACTAATGGTTGCGGTGTAATAAGGCCTTATAATAATAATGTAGTATGAAATGGAATTTTTATAAAATAGATTTCAGTTTATATTCAGAAAGTAACAATTTATATTTAGAAAATTCCAATTCATATTCAGGATTTCCATTTGATATTCAGAAAAATACAATTGACATTCAGAAAATTACAATTGATATTCAGAAAACTTTCTGAATATAAACTGAAAAAGATGTAGTATAATTTCAACCCGAGATTCATACATACTTGAATACTAGTACGAACCAGGATTTTTGTGACTAGTATGATTTCGCCCAGCAAATTATAGTTGTAGACTAGTATGTTTTCTGATTAGATTGGCATTTTTTGGTTTAAGGGTAATCAGCAAAGAACTAGTATAAAAACATCCATAAAATGTATAGTAAACGAGCTAGGTGTCTGCTGAGTAGTTTGGAATTGATTAGTTTGAAGGTATTCAGAAATAAACTGGTATGAATACACCACAAAATGTACAATCAATGAACTACATTGTTTGCCGAGTAGTTTGGCAATGACTGGCGTAAAGGAAATCTGAAATGAACTAGTATGAATACACCACAAAATGCATAGTCAATGAACTAGAATTTTCGCTGAGTAGTTTGGCATTGAATGGTTTAAAGCTAATCAACAATAAACTGGTATGCATATGCCACAAAATGCATAGTCAATGAACTATATTGTTTGCTGAGTAGTTCGACATTGACTGGTTAAAGGTGATCAGAAATGAACTAGTATAAATACACCACAAAATGTATAGTCAGTGAACTATATTTTTTTTGCTGAGTAGATCGACATTGACTGGTTTAAAGGTGATCAGAAGTGAACTATTATGAATACACCACAAAATGTATAGTCAATGAACTATATTATTTGCTGAGTAGTTCGACATTGACAGGTTTAAAGGTGATCAGAAATGAACTAGTATGAATACACCACAAAATGTACAATCAATGAACTACATTGTTTGCCGAGTAGTTTGGCAATGACTGGCGTAAAGGAAATCTGAAATGAACTAGTATGAATACACCACAAAATGCATAGTCAATGAACTAGAATTTTCGCTGAGTAGTTTGGCATTGAATGGTTTAAAGCTAATCAACAATAAACTGGTATGCATATGCCACAAAATGCATAGTCAATGAACTATATTGTTTGCTGAGTAGTTCGACATTGACTGGTTAAAGGTGATCAGAAATGAACTAGTATAAATACACCACAAAATGTATAGTCAGTGAACTATATTGTTTGCTGAGTAGATCGACATTGACTGGTTTAAAGGTGATCAGAAGTGAACTAGTATGAATACACCACAAAATGTATAGTCAATGAACTATATTATTTGCTGAGTAGTTCGACATTGACAGGTTTAAAGGTGATCAGAAATGAACTAGTATGAATACACCACAAAATGTATGGTCAATGAACTATATTATTTGCTGAGTAGTTCGACATTGACTGGTTTAAAGGTGATCAGAAATGAACTAGTATGAATACACCACAAAATGTATGGTCAATGAACTATATTATTTGCTGAGTAGTTCGACATTGCCTGATTTAAAGGTGATCAGAAATGAACTAGTATGAATACACCACAAAATGTATAGTCAATGAACTATATTGTTTGCTGAGTAGATCGACATTGACTGGTTTAAAGGTGATCAGAAGTGAACTAGTATGAATACACCACAAAATGTTTAGTCATTGAACTATATTGTTTGCTGAGTAGTTTGGCCTTGACTGGTTTAAAGGTGATCAGAAGTGAACTAGTATGAATACACCACAAAATGTATAGTCATTGAACTATATTGTTTGCTGAGTAGTTTGGCCTTGACTGGTTTGAAGCTAATCAGCAATGAACTAGTATAAATACACCACAAAATGTATAGTCAATGAACTAGAATTTTCGATGAGTAGTTTGGCATTGACTGGTTTTAAAACTAATCAACAATGAACTGGTATGCATATGCCACAAAATGGTTAGTCAATGAACTAGTATGTTTGCTGAGTAGTTCGGAATTTGACTGCAGGCCACACATAACAGCGGCTCTATAAGGTGAATGCGTGTTTAGCATTTCATAATATAATTAATTTTTTTTAATTTTTGGTTTGTTTTCGGCCACCCTGCTCGGCGAGACATATCGATACATACCATATATACCTTAGAATTGTGGTTATTGCAAAAAAGGGAGGAACCAGTTATGTTTGCGCATTTATATATAATAGATTCTTTTTTTATGAATGAGCATTACAAAGACAAAATGAGTATCGGAGTATACTGCCGTCCTTAGCAAAAAGGCAGTATGTTATAAAAATTTATAAACTGAAGTTGAAGTATGGGTGTGTTCCAACTAAAGAACTAGTTATTTTGCTGCATAACAGACATAAATGAATATTGAGATATTAAAAGGCTTCATGAAGAATAATTTGCATGTGATTATAGGCGAAAATCATCCCTAGGGCCTTAAAGGATCAGCGAACTACCTTTCTGCTTTGTAAATCGAAAAGCAGTAAAATATTATTTACTGCTTTTTTGGATTGTAAAACAAACCCTTTATATTTTGGAGAGATACTGCCTTTCTGTTTGTAAATCCAAAATAAATAAAAACTGCTTTACTCCTTTTTTTTGTAAGTAAAAGTTACTGATTTTCTCCCCATATATTCCAAGCAGCATTCTTATCTTTCTAAGTATAAAGGCAGTATATTTTCATTTATACTGACTTTTTACACTGTGATACTTTTATACTGCTTTTTTCTTCTGGAGAGATACAATAGATTCTAGATGTATCACAACCTTAAACCTTGTTTTATCGTTGAAATTGCATTCTGACCTATAACTTTTATAATCAGTGCATTGTAAGACATTCAAATAATATAATGGTATCAAAATTCCTAAAAGGCAGTAAAATGATTTTACAATAGTAGCATCTTGTTTGTTGAATAAATTACTTCATCATCATTTATTGGCGCTTAACCGCCTAAGCGATTTTGGCCGTTGCATATCAAAGCACGCCAGTCATTCCTTTTTAGCGATAACTGACGCCAATTGGAAACCCCAAGGGAGTTCAAGTCATCCTCCACCTGTTGTTTCCATCTCAGTCGAGGCCTCCCCCTTCCTCTGCTGCCGAATTCAGGCGACGATAGGAAAACCTTCTGTGCTGGAGCTTCTTTGTCCATTCGCATAACATGGCCCAGCCAGCGGAGTCTTTGGGCTTTAATTCGCAGGACTATGGTCCAATCTGCGTAGAGCTCGTACAGCTCATCGTTAAATTTCCTTCGATACTCGCCGTTGGCATCACGGGAAGGGCCATAAATCTTCCGGAGAACTTTTCTCTCAAATACTCCAAGGGCCACCTCATCTTCTCTTGACATTGTCCATGAATCTGACAGGTATGATGAGAGACTTATAGAGCGTGATCTTTGTTCTTCGAGAGAGGACTTTACTTCTCAATTGCCTACTCAGTCCAAAGTAGCACATGTTGGCAAGAGTGATTCTCCGCTGGATTTCTAGACTGATATTATTTTCGGTGTTGATACTGGTTCCCAAATAGACGAAGTCCCTCACAGTTTCAAATTTGTAACTATCAACAGTGACATGGCTGCCAAGGCGCAGGTGCGCCGATTCTTTCTTTGATGACCGCAAATACTTCGTCTTGTCCTCGTTCACGACAAGACCCACTTTTTTCGCTTCTTTATCCAGTCCAGAGAAGGCAGCGCTTACGGCGCGGTTGTTAAGGCCAATGATATCAATATCATCGGCATACGCCAGCAATTGCACGCTCTTGTAAAAGATTGTACCATTGCGGTTTAGCTCTGCTGCTCGAATTTCTTCTCCAGCATCAGATTGAAGAAATCGCACGAAAGGGAGTCGCCCTGTCTGAAGCCTCCTTTGGTTTCAAATGGCTCAGAGAGGTCCTTCCCGATTCTGACGGAGCTTCGTATAAGCTTTGCAGGGAAGTCAAATTCAGACATGGCGGCATACAGGCAATTCCTTTTTGCGCTGTCAAAAGCGGCTTTGAAATCGACAAAGAGATGGTGTGTGTCGATTCTTTTATCATGGGTCTTCTCCAGGATTTGGCGTATCGTGAAAATCTGGTCGATGGTAGACTTACCAGGTCTAAAGCCACACTGATAAGGTCCAATCAGTTTGTCTACGATGGGCTTCAGCCTTTCATACAACACGCTAGAAAGAACCTTATATGCAATATTAAGAAGACTAATTCCGCGGTAGTTGGTGCGGTTAGCGGGATCGCCTTTCTTGTGGATTGGGCAAAGCACACTTAAATTCCAATCCGGAGGCATGCATTCGTCTGACCATATTCTGCATAAGAGCTGATGCATGCTTTTTACCAGCTCTTCGCCTCCGTGTTTGAACAGCTCGGCGGGTAGTCCGTCTTTTCCAGGCGCTTTGTTGTTTTTGAGCCGGGATATAGCTATCCTCACTTCATCATAGTCAGGTGGTGGGACGACTTTTCCATCGTCAGGGATTGGGGTATCGGGTTCGACGTCTCCCTCGCAATTTAGCAGTGAGGAGAAGTGCTCCCTCCATAATTTAAGTACACTTTGTAAGTCGGTTACCAGGTCGCCATTATTGTCCTTACAGGAGCTTGCCGCGGTCTTAAAACCTTCCGTCATCCGCCGGATCTTTTCATAGAATTTTCGGCCATCATTCCTGTCAGCCAGCATCTCAAGCTCCTCACACTCACGCCTTTCGGCCTCACTTTTCTTTTTTCTGAAAAGGCGTCTCTCTTCCTTCTTTGCCTCACGATATTGTTGCCATACACTGCGGGTTGCGCCCGTTCGCAACGTCTCCTTGTAGGCAGCGTCCTCTTTTTTCGAGGCAGTTTTGCATTCCTCATCGTACCACGTGTTCTTGCGGGCTCGCTGGAACCCTATAGTGGCCCCAGCGGCGGTACGCAATGAGTGAGAGATATGCTTCCATTGCTCGGTTACATCGTTAGGTCGAGGATTGCCCTCTGCTAGCAGGTGTTAGAGTCGAGTTGTGAAATTATCAGCTGTCTGTGTCATGCGCAGCTTCTCGACGTCAAACTTTCCTTCCGTTCCTGTGCGTACTTTCTTCGTTGCACAGAGGCGTGTGCGTATCTTGGCTGCTCGTACATACTCGTATATCAGCTGCTTGGTAAATAAATAATAACCAAATCAAACGCCAGAGAAAATAAAAAAATTTAAAATTTTGAAAAATTCTAAACCAAAATTCTTTCTACAATCTACACCAATAACATCGGCCCAGCCTTAAGAGGTATAGAATAAATACGATGCAAGTAAGACATTACAGCAACAGGCTTAATAATTATGCTTGATTTTTATTTTTTTCGCTCAAAATGAAACTCAAGACGTCATATCTCCTGACCCATAAGGAATTTCGGTTTGAAAATTTACACGACAAATGGATGCCATATGGGGTAAAATTCCTCCGGCGGACTACCTAAAAATTCGATTTGAATAAAATTTGGTGAAAGTGATCTGCTATGTAAAAAAAGTATCACTAAAGGTCGCGTATAAATATTGGATGTCTACCGAGATATACCGGCTTGAATTCGCAATTTTTTTGGGTAAGCCTTTTTTTCTTCAACATGGAAACCGTTTTCTTAAGTATTTTTTCAATTTTTTTCGAGTATGAATTAAAAAAATAAAATTTAAAAAACAATAAGGGTATTCGTGTAATTTCTTGTTTGCATCGTATTTATGCTATACCTCTTAAATTTACGACATCGTATATCAGGTGTCAAAATTTGTATGAAAAATGCTTAGCACATTCATCGTAAATTTAGGCATGGAATTTGGCTCGTAAACGACGTGCTAAATATACGAAGTTAAAAAGAAAAACTTGCGAATGATTGACAACTCATTAATTAAATTGAAATTTCAAAGAAAATAAATGAAAAATTTTGAAAATTTCACGAAAATTTTTTAAATTGTGTTGAAACTTGGAAGTGTGTGGCAGATCTGGCTTTCTAAGATGATAACGTTGACTACATGTCCCACATAACACCTAGTGAGGGTTCTTGGTTCTCCCTTCTTGAGTTAATAAGCTGGGCCGATGTTGTTGGTGTAGATTGTAGAAAGACTTTTGCTTTAGAATTTTTCAAAATTTTACATTTTTTAAATTTTTTCTGGCGTTTGATTTGTTTATTATTTATTTACCAAACAGCTGATATACGAGTATGTACTTACCCAGCCAGCATATTTTGAAAATTTCGAACAAAGTTTCAAATATCCCTCTCCAGATAATTAAAAACGATAATTTTATTAGCGTATTTTTTAATCCACTTTAAATTAATGTTTTTACATTTTTTGATATAAAATAGATACAATTTTAATCTTTATATGGCTGACATATTAGTGCAAATTTCGAATTAACTCCGCTTTGGTAGTTAACTTGAGCATAATCTTCAAAATAAACTCCAAAAAATGAAGAAGATTTGAGCAGATTTCAGAAAACGAAATTGCGATTTGACCGCTACTGTCACCAATAAATAAACAAAAATAGCAAGAAATACTACCAAAATTACGATTTTACTACTGTTACTGGACACTAGATGTCACCAAAAAATGAACAATCCTCAGTGGCATCTAGTTTTAAACCGCAAGAAATACAACCAAAACACTAGAGGGCGCCGATTGTTAATCTTTAATTTTGTGTGTCAGGGTAAAATTTGGATCTGATTAAAGAATATTTATTGGAGATAATCTCCGTGTGTGTAGCCATAGTATTATAGGGCTGATACATTAGCGCGAATTCCGAATTAATTCCGCTTTTGGGAGTTAACTTGAGCAAAATCTTCATTATAAACTCCCAAAAACGAAGAAGATTTGAGCAGATTTTAAAAAACGAATTTACGATTTGACCGTTACTGTAACCGATAAATAAAAAAAATAAACAATCTTCGGCGACATCTAGTTTAAACCTCAAGAAATACAACCAAAACACTAGATGACGCCGATTGTTAATCTTCAATTTTGTGTGTGTAAGGGTAAAATTTGGATCTGATTAAAGAAGATTTATTGGACATAATCTCCGTGTATGTATCCATAGCATTAGAAATCATTTTCTGATCCATTTCTTGTTTTTTTTTTTTTAATTGAACAAGAGAACCTGCAGGACAGTTTTGGTCAGGAGCGATCGATGCGTGATAGAAACATCTTAAATTCGCAAGTCAGACAACTCTATTTACGTATTGAGGGCAAAAGGAAAAACGTTCTTCGTTTTTAATATATTTTTAATATTTAAATATTAGGGCTCTTCTCTCTAATTTTCTTTTCATAAAAAAACACAAGAAATTGTTAAACTATTGTCAAAAGTTTTTGCATGCAACACCAAAATACGTGTGGTTTTTGTTCTTGCATGAAAAAACTTTTGACAATAGTCTGACAATTTCTTGTGTTTTTTATGAAAAAATTAGATAGAGGAATTTGAATTTCCTGATATGTAAAAATATTTCTCTATAAGAAAAAAAATAAAAATTAAAGAGTAAAGAATTTTAAAAGGTAGAAAATTCATTCAAAGAGCTCCGAGATGATCATAAAATATGATTGAAAACTCATTTTCAACTTTATTTGAATGTTAGAAATTAATAATCGATTTTCTCAAGTAAACTTAAAAATTTATCTGCCCGATAAAAAAAATTTCCATAGAGAATGATTCAAAAATGATTCCGAAGATTAATTTTGATCATCAAAAACAAACATATTTGAATATTCCTTTGTTCATTTGTATGATAATATAATCACAAAAAAGGAATGAAAATGTATTAAAATTCAAATTAAGGGAAATTCGAAATTCAATCTTAAAAATATTGTTTGGGTTAAATCTAAACACACAAATGCTTAGCACGGGCGTTCGTATAAGAACTGTAGTAAACTCGTAAATATACGAGATTCGCAAACTTAAGATATAACACGAATACCCTTAATATTTAGGCAATTCACAAGATCTCTTATTGTTTATTGCACTATTTTGACAACACAGCTCTTGTGAGCACTATGATGAGATGAACGGCCGTATCTGAAAGCTATAAATTGAATTTTTGTAAAAACTTTTTAGGAAATTGGTAATTTTTTGTTTTCCTGCTTCTTTTATTTTTCAAACTAAACAAATTGAAATGAAAATTGAAAAGAAAAAATTACATTTCAAAACAAAACAAAATGAAAAACAAAATAGCATACTTGATATACATACATAGGTTGCTCAATTTTATTGTCCCAGTGGGAAAAGGTAATGTACAGCAATGCATAAAGTAATGTATAACTCCTATAGACTATACATGAAAACATGCATGAATTTTGCTACAGCGATGTCATAGGAAAAGTAATGTGTCGCTCGCCTACAAAACTAAAAATACATGTTTACATTACTTTTTATATTACTTTTTATAAATGAAAAGATGCATTACCTTTCAAGAATGAAAATATGCACTTCAAGGGATACATTTTATCTTGCATTGTCTTTCTTGAATGAAAAGATGCTTTACAAGGGACATATTTAATTTTGCATAACATTTTATAAATTTCCTTGTGGAGTAACAAGGACATTAAGACACAGTGAGGCTCTACAGCGGGGGAAGAGTTAAGGTCCTATTTTAAATGTTTGAATGACGAGCTCGTCATGAGCTACGACCAAGATGAGTGCACCCAAAAAAATATATTTAAAAAAAAACACCAAAACCAAAAAGGCACCGGCATCAGGAGCAAACAGTCCAGTCGACTCTCGACTTCTGAAAAGCCTCACAGCAGCAGAAAAAGCGATGAAGATGTAAGTAACGAGCAGCAGTTTCAAAATGAATTTAAATTGTATTTTTTTTATGTTTGAAAGTTGTGTAATTTTTTTTTTGAAACAAAATTCATACATCTTTTCATGCATGGAAAAAGGTAATGCATTACCTACTTTCCCACTGGGGTGTTATTAAAATTTTATATGAGAAATGACAGCATGGAAATTATGACAGTTTTAAACTAATAGCAGATACGCGAATAGGAGATCTTGTGAATTGCCTCATTATTTTAAATTTTTTTCAAATTTGGAATTTTTTTTTTTAATTTGTTTTTTTTTTGTAAGGGCCTTCGAAAATTTCTTGAATGATTTTTTTCTTAAACAAAAAAGCACATAAAATGCAATTAATTTACGTTTTTTTTTTTAATTTCCGATTTGATACGGTCATATATTTAATACTCCTATATTGGCAGTAAAAGCTAGTACCGTTCGTAAAGATCACAGTACAGATATATTCATTTTGAGCGAGGCAGGCATATATTTTTGTTTACAAAAATAATTCAAAAGTCCATGAGCGTTTCAAAAAAAAAAAGATCACTAAAGGCTTGGTTTCCTCGAAAAGCGGTGCCGCTATGTAACGTTCGCTATATAGCGATAGCTATGATCACCGTCATTAGCAGCACCGCTTTTCTGTAAACTTACATGCAAGTAGCGGTAACTTCACTCCATTTGCAAAAATTGCAAATTGCGGCCACTTTTCTTTTTTTCTCTACTATATTTTTAAAATATTTGTTTTGAAAACAATTAATTATTGTTTTTGTAAATGAATTTGAAGAATTTTATTGAATTGACACCGCTTTGACAATGACCGGCATACCTACCTCGGGCATATTCTAAACATACATATAACCCGCAGGGGGTAAAATAGCTCCTTGAAAGTTATTAGCTAAACACAATATAGGGCCCCGTTATGGTCCAATCCGTCTTTACGTATACTTAACTTAACTTAAGGTCAACCTGGAATACGAGAAATCTGTATACATAAATTGTAATCTGTAAACTTACGAAAGAAAATATTGGAAACTTTTGGCTTAAGTTAAGTTAGGTTAAGTGTACTTGTGACAACAAGCCTCAACATATTTTGAAAAAATTTTAATTTGGTTTCAATGCACTTGGGCCCCTATCAATGAAATCCTCTACTTTATTGCTTTGACAGTTTTTTCAATTTTTTCGTTTATCAAATTACACGTACACAATACATTGACAAAAACGGTACTAGCTTGCCTCGAATTGATTTCGTAATTATTACACATTGAGAAGATACCTTGCTGCCAATATAGAAGTATTATATATATGGATATGGTGTCCAATTTCTTTTTTAAAAATTTACAGCTAAAATTCACACATACACATTACGCAGTGTTTAACCATTAAACCAAACACAGCTTAGTGTGCCTGCGGGCAAATTGCAGCTATATCTTCGCCAATTTTTTATTTTTATTTAACAATGTTATTCTAACCTAAGTGCACATACCCAAAGCGACATTCTGTTGCTATATACGTATAGCTAGGATTTTTGTTGTACACATTAGCTAAGCCTTAGCTTTATTCAAACACTGCTTACTGTGCCTGCGTGCAAATTGCAACAATATCTTCACCTATTTTTTGTTGCTATTTTTATTTAAAAATGTTATTCTTACCTAAGTGCACAATTAGCCCGCAGACACACTAAGCAGTGTTTGTTGTAATGGTTACACACTGCGGTTAGAAATTCCTAATCTCCTCTCCTTGGTTCGATGACCAGTAAAGGTGATGAAAAATTTCTAAGCAACAATACAAAGCGGTTTGACAGATCCTCCAACAAGATCGAAATTGCAATCATCGTAGTTGGTACTGTATGTAGCATTTTTCAACTTGTTTTCACCAAAAACTCAAAAAAATAATTTGATAAAAATTAGTCGACTGGTCAAAAGTCCCCGAAATTTTCAAAGTTCGTAAATATAATGACCAACAATAACAATAACTATCCTTAAAAACGTGATTTAATTATTACTGCCGATCGAAAAGATATAACTCAAAAAATAATTATTAACCTTGATCCGAAAAATATAAATTGAACAATGATAATTAAATACCGATTTTTATTATTTAACTCATAATGATTACCGTCACTACTAACATCTAAATAAATTCCAATGTCCATGTGAAAAATTAATTTTTGCTTGAATTTGACTTTGAAGTCAAGAAGAAGTTTTACTGTGTTCACTTGCACAAAATTCGTATGAAGTCACTTTGCTCTGAAAGCAAAGTCAGGTGAAAAGTTCTATTTGTAATAATTTACAACATTTGATTGTCATTGCTGTCAGCTAAGCGATCATCGCTTCAATCATTTCACACGAGGAAGAAGAAAAAGTTGATGTCAACAACTGTGTCCGTGTGAGTTTTTGTCTCCCTCTTACACATTACTAATTTCAATTAAGCATATATCTGTCTCACTCTATTTTTGGATCAATGATGACATCAGAATGACGTCATAATGATAACACAACTGACATCTGTCATACCTGCCAAAACTGATAACAAAATGACTTTCAATTTTGTTTTTTTTTTTTATTAAAATATTTATTTCTAAAAATCATAGCCATTTTACAAAAATATTCACTGTAAATTTTATACATACCTATATGCAATAATTGAAATGCATTTAAATGAATAAAGTCGATCTCAAAATGTAGTTATTACGGGGTTTCTCTTCGCTCTTGTGTTGCATTGTGGGTTTAGGTCAGTGGTCGGCACGAAGAGAGCGCTCTTTATTTTAAACCATTGTATTGTCGTCCCACTGGACAGTAATTTCCGGCCTACAGTTGAGTCTCACGTGCCCTATCTTGACGGCACGTTCTCCTAACACTTTCTTAAAATCCTTTTCTGCGCCCATTTTCTCTCCACTGAAATGCGAGTGTGCTGCTCAAAACACAAAAAGTATAATTCGAGTTTCGGTCCCAGCCTATTTACAGCTCCTTCGCGAGGAGCACCTAAAACATGAAACTTTAAAAATGTCTCTTGTTAATTTATTGTACTTATCTTCTTTTTTATTTGCTGCCAAACTTTTCTTTTATGAATTTATTTTGAATATAATGAGCACCGAACTAAAATTTTTCTAAGTGAGAAAGGAGTGTAATGGGGTGTGGTTGCTGAGTGACCGCGCTCAATCCCGACTCTTGCGTCCTCGTTCGTGCACTCTGGGCAACGTTGAGCTACCTAGGCTCGCGGCAGAAAGAGAGGGAGCCCCGGGGGGGCCACTCTGACATACTTGGTTTAAGGGCTCACCGGGGTCTTTTTCGCAGCGTCTGTACACCAAGAGGTGCGGCTGTAAGCGGGCGTCTGTCTTGAAGCAAGCGGCTCGCTATATAAATGTGCAAAACTTTTCCCTCCCAATCCAGGGTGTTATGCGATACCGTGCCCATTGGACGTTTGCAGCCGGGAGGCAAATCGTGGCTGTAATCGAACGGAGCCTCACTGATACCGGGCCGCCTCAGGGAGTAACTATGGTCTTACCGCGGTATGGGGCTCTGCCGCGGCGGACGACACACTTCCCCTTACACTACCCTTGACCCTAAGCTGGCCTTGTCCGGCGAGGGGTCGTACGAACAAGATGAAGAACACACAAAATACAAAGCAATTAACGACTTCGTTTACTCCGCAGCAGAGAAGAACTATGCTGGAGCAAGCGAAAACACAACGCCGGAGGACAAACTCCGCCTCAAAGTTAACTGGGAGGCCGACAACGATGGAAACTACGGGTCAGTCATCCCCCAAACTGCTATCAAGTAAGAGTGACTTGATGGGAGCAAGCAACAGTGCGGCTGCCTACGCAGTCGAGCAGAAAACGGCGGAAGCTAAGCTTCCATCAAGCGCTGGTACGAAACCCAATCTCTTCACATCTGGGGCAATGGTCTCACGACCTGGTTTCAGAGTTTCGAAAGAGAAGGACGACGCCGTAAAGGGAGAGACCGCGATGGCAACTACGAGTCTGAATCCCCCCAAAGAGGCATCTCCCCGACGCTTTGCGTACTGGGATAAAAGAAAGGCCGCAAGGATCCTTAAAAGATATGAGGGAGCATCGCAGGAGAAGCTGTCGCCGGAAGAAAGGAAGATGGTGGAGGAAGCGAAAGCTCTGATACCAAATTTCCAGAGGCCCTATGTGCCTAAGAGGGTGAACGGTAATCCCTTCAAACGCCAGAGATCGGACGGAGAGGTAGACCCCCATCCGAAGCGGCATCAGGTCAACCCCGTAGTGGGAAAACTCAGCTTTGCTGAAGTAACCAAGGACAGAATCCTTATAGGTTTCATTGACCGAGGTAACGACCGTTGGTCCATCCCCAAAGACCAGTGGCTGTATGTCCGGAATGAAATGGGCAGGGCCCTCCTCCACTTAATGCGTGAGTCTCCGGGTAGTCCGCCGCGAGGTACTGACGCGGGCTGGCACCAAGGTCAGATCAAAATATTCGCGTGCGAGGATGCAAGAACTGTCGCACTGTATAAGGCAGCAGTTGCAAGACTGGGTGAAGTCTATCCAGGGGCAAGACTAGATGTCGTCGACTGGAAGGACATTCCTGCTCGGCCAAGGGCAAGGGCATGGATTCCTGCCGTCCCTGCAGAACCCGAGAATATTCTTGAGATGCTGCAGGTCTGGAATCCGTCTCTCCCGACGCAGGATTGGGGCGTCAATCTGGTCGATGATGTGGTTGGGCCCAATAGACAGGTGGTTATCACTCTGAATAAGGAGGCGCTCGAGCCCCTTAAACGGTGCAACGGACGAGTGCATTACGGCTTGGGTCAGATCGTGATCCACGTATACCGTGGCGATGCACAGCGCGCTGCTATTCCGGACGCTCCGGAGGACTCGGAGATCGAGGCATCGGAAGGGGAAGCAGAGGAGTCCGACGCGGAAAGTATGTTATCCGCCACGTCAAATTGCGATGGTGCTGCGAACAACTCGGCGATAGAAGAAAGCCTGCTTGACGAAGAAGGCCTCGACGTCACGATCGTGGCTAAACCTGAGCACACTAACGTTGATGCTGCTTCAGACAGCAGGGTTCCCGCCACCCCAAATCGTGCAGGTGCTCTGAACAACTCCTCGTTGAGAGATAGCCCCCGGAACAGGCCAGACCTCGACGACACGCTGGCGGCAGGGATGTCTGAGCTCTCTCATGTTGGTGGTGCTTCAGATAAATCTGCACAAATCTAAAGCAGCCTCGGCTGTTTTAAGCAGTCGTCTTTCTAAAGGCGACGTAGACGTGGTCCTTATCCAAGAGCCCTGGGTCAATAGCTCTAGGATCTGTGGATTGGGGACTAAGGGGTACAAGCTCATCCAAGCCAATGATGAGGGCAAGGTCAGAACCTGTATTTTGGTAAAGTCTGAGCTAAACACCTTTCTATTACCCAACTACTCAAATGGTGACGTTACAGCTGCCAGCTTAACAGTCGGCAGCACCAGCCTAACGATGGCGTCGGTCTATATGCCCTATGACGCCGAAGAACCTCCTCCACAAAAGGAGGTGAAAGATCTGGTGGATAATTTCTGTACGGGCCATCTTATTATTGGAGCTGACGCTAATGCTCATCACGTCCAGTGGGGAAGCTCCGATATTAACGCTAGGGGCGAGTCTCTGTTTGACTACCTACTAACAACTAACCTGGTGGTTTGTAACGTGGGTAACGAGCCTACTTTTATAACTAAAGCTCGTAGGGAGGTTATAGACCTCACTGTTTGTAGCGAAGGTGCTTATGAGTGGGTCAGAAAATGGCGTGTTCTTGATGAGCATTCATTTTCTGACCATCGGTACATAGAAATTGTGCTAGACTTTATTGTTGAGCAGCCAGTTATGAAACGAAATCCACGCAACACTAACTGGCAGCTACATAACCAAATATTAGCTAGGGACCTACCAGTATTACCTCCACAAGCCCCCTCATCAGTGGGAGAACTGGATGATCTGGTAACGACCTTTACAACGGCGCTCTCAAATGCCCTAGAGCAGGCTTGTCCAGTACCAAAACCACGCGGCAAACATAGACCCCACTGGCGGTCTTACGACCTGGATTCGTTCCGTATATCATGCAGGAAGCAATTTAACAAGGCCAAGAGCATCGGTACGGAGCCTGAATGGCTCGAATATAAAGCTAAACTGAGGGCCTATAAAAAGGCTCTAAGGCAAGCGAAGAGAACTTCGTGGAGAAATTTCTGCACCGGGGTCGAAAAAGTCGATGATACAGCGAGACTTAGACGAGTGCTATCAAAAACTCAAACAGCCATTAGCTATTTACGGAAGCCTGACGGATCTTGGACCAGCACGGAAGGGGAAACCCTGGAGCTGCTCCTGAACACACACTTTCCGGGGAACTTGTATGATGCACCTGTAGCATCTGCAACAAACCTGGCGGTAAACATACCCATTACGGAGGAAAGGGTAAGGTGGGCAATCAAAAGCTTTGAGCCGTTCAAGGCAGCCGGGCCAGACGGGATTTTCCCCGCACAACTTATAAACACGCTGGAAATATCAGCTAAATGGCTGGTAGTTCTCTATTCAGCCTGCCTGGCTCTTAATTACATTCCGTGCTCCTGGAGAAGTGCCACGGTAGTCTTTATTCCAAAGGCTGGGAAGGCCTCACACTATGAGCCTAAAGACTACAGACCGATCAGTCTCTCGTCTTTTGCACTTAAAACCTTCGAGAGGATAATTAGCGATTATCTCTCCTCTACTATTGATAGCAGCCTTATTTCTAGCTATCAACATGCATACACCAAAGGTAAATCAACGGAAACTGCGCTCCACAGCCTAGTCTCTATTGTTGAAAAATCATTGCTCGAAAAGGAGTACTGTCTCGTGGCCTTTCTGGACATCGAAGGGGCTTTCAACAATATAAGGCCGGAGGCTATTAACACTGCTTTAACAAACCTGGGCATAAATAGGTCTCTTATTGGACTAATTGATCAACTACTAAAGGGAAGGAAAATAGTTTCTTCACTGGGAACAGTTGATCTTTCACGCTATGTCACAAGAGGAACGCCTCAGGGTGGTGTTCTCTCCCCGCTCCTATGGAACCTCACCGTAAACTCGCTGCTACGAGACACAAGGTGGGGGGGGGGCGGGAAGATAGTGGCATATGCAGACGATTTAGCTATTGCATATAGGGGCAAATTCCCACAAACCCTGTGTGACTTGATGCAAGTAGCACTGCGAGAAGTTTCTTCATGGTCCTCTCGCTGCGGACTTAGCATCAACCCGGGAAAGGTGGAGCTTGTCCTTTATACCAGGCGGTACAAGATACCACCGCTGAACCTACCAGAACTAGATGGCGTGCGCCTGAACTTAGCTGATAAAGCCAAATTCCTAGGCACAGTTCTAGATAGAAAGCTTAACTGGAAGGAGAATGTCATCCAGCGCCAGAGGAAAGCGTGCATTGCACTTTACACGTGTAAAAGAGCCATTGGCAAAAAATGGGGGCTCAGCCCCAAAATTTGCAGATGGATCTACACTGCGATAATCCAGCCAATTATGCTGTATGGAGTCGTGGTATGGTGGCCTGCGCTAGGAAAGGCAACAAACCTAAATCTGTTAGGAAAAGTCCACAGATCGAGCATGATCTGTATAAGCGGGGCGTTAAGAACAACGCCCAATGGAGCTCTCCAGGCCATTCTTGGCTTTTTGCCACTCGATCTGGAAGGGTACCGGGCAGCAGCGGCATCGGCTCTGCGTCTAAGGGAAACGTCCGTCTGGGGCGCAAGCACTATTGGACACTCCTGTATTCTAAGATCTTACAGCTTTCTCCCTCTGAGCACAGATCGGTGTGCGACCACAACAGTCGGAGATTGTTGTTTTAGAATAAACATTCCCAGCAGGGAAGACTGGGAGAACATAGATCGGTGTCCCGCTACTAATGGCGGCACTTTTATATACACCGACGGCTCGAAGTTAGACGGCAGAGTCGGAGGAGGGGTTTACTCAAGGGATTTGGACCTAGAACTCTCCTTTAGACTACCTGATCACTGCAGCGTCTTCCAGGCTGAAGTTTCTGCAATCATGGACGCCGTGACTTGGATAGGTAAACGCACCATCGGACAGGATATCTGTATTTTCAGCGACAGCCAAGCGGCCATCAAATCCCTTGGCTCTTACTCGTTCAACTCTGAACTGACGCTCAGCTGTCGTCGATCTCTTCAAGAAATGGCCCAACAGAACCGCGTGAACCTCACATGGGTCCCGGGACACAGGGACATTGAGGGAAACTGTAGGGCAGACGAACTTGCCAGGCAGGGCACGACCAAGCAGATTCTTCAAGATAAAGAGCGCATAGGTATGCCGTTTGCCACGTGCAAGCAAATGCTGAAGGAGCATACACTCCGCGAAGCCAACGAAAGATGGCTACAAGCCCCAGGGTGCCGGATATCCAAGCAAACCTAGCCAAAATGCGATCTTAAAAGATCTAGACACATATACGCCCTAAAAAGGAAGGAAATATCCATATTAATTGGTGTTTTAACCGGGCACTGCCTTATTGGTAGGCACGCAGCAAGGCTAGGCGTTCCCTACCGACGATGCTGCAGGAGTTGCAAAGATGATGAGGAAGAGGAAACGGTGGAGCATCTCATCTGCAACTGCCCGGCCTTAAGCGGAGCGAGAAGGCGCTCTCTGGGAGTTCCCTTCCTGGTTAGCTTAAGCCAGGTCGCGGAGCTAGACATAAGGGACTTGATGGCCTTCATCAAGTTATCAAAATGGTTCGAGGAGGGGTAGCGGTGTCGGTTAGGAGTGTCAGTCCCGGGTTTCGGCTATATGGAGAGTCCCAACAGCACTGGGATTTTCCATATGGCCGGGCCCCGGGACTGACTTTCCTAGTGTTTGGTGGTATCACAACGGGCCTTTTATTACTGGCCTAGGTGTGCCTTTGCGGCAGCCACTTCTACCTACCTACCTACCTACCTTTGAAAAGAAATGAAAATGCATCATTTGTTATAATCATTTTATCCTCACGTGACAGTCAGCTATGACAATTAATGACAATTGTCAGAGTTTTCGTCAAAACGTCTTTAGCATTGATACTTTATAGTGTGAGTGTGTTAATAAAAATATCAGCCCGTCTTGTAGGCATATATATATGGAAATATATTCCATGTCAACAAGTAGTTTTCTTGAGAGTAAATGAGTAATGGCAGAAGCCCATAAACAAATTTTACACCAATTTCGCTTATGCGGTTTTGTAGAAGTGCGATACGCGGTTTCGAATTTTCCCCACGATGTAGACTTTGGTCCATGTGATGTTTAAAGAGTTAAACTAGATTTGTTAGCACTTGCAATGCCAGCAGAAAAAGCATCAATAAATGCGCATATTAATGTGTTCATTTTCATAATTCGCCGTCCGAATAAATGCAGTGTCATTTGAAATGTTGAGATGTGATAACAACAAACACAACGAATGACAGCTAAACGTGCTGTGATCGGCAATTTTTTTTTAATTTATTTTTTTTTTTTTAGAAAAAACCTTTATGCAACATTCGATAAACACTTTCGAAGTAACGTAACCTACAGATCATGTTTCTCTCAACATCTTAGTAAACACGTTGCTGCTCTACCGTTTCGCCAACTTTGAATCTTTACCCAGAATCCGGGTTTGTGAGGAACCTGCATTCAGTGCTACAATGTTCTAAGTGTAGCTTGAAACCGCGTCGATTTCTGTGGCATTTTTTCGCCTCCACCATACACAGTCGTTGCCAATTTGTAAGTTTGCAATAATTACATTAAGTAGGTATTTATAAGCCATTGATCTTGAATGCGATTGGAAAGCATCATTGTGGTCGATCGAGATCGTGGCGTAGCAAGCACAATAAACTCAAATCATTGCATTGCTGGCAAAATTTTGTTGGTAAAAAGGTGATAATGAGATTTTAAACTTTTCATCGCACCCAAAAATGCTGTTTCAGTGCTGCAGAAAATAGTGACCACAACTGGATGTGGCATACCGCATGGTGGCCTATTGTCAACAAAATTTGCCACAAACGTGCCACAACGATTGCTTGCTTCGGTTCTTCATTTAATTTATACTTTTTGTATATCCATTAATTCATGTTAACCGCTCTCTCTTCTTCATTCACGTATGTATGTTCTGGTGTCTCCGTTGCCACAACAGCATTCAACCTTAAGTAAGTAATTAAGTGATTTGTGTGGCATGTAGATGGCTGTTTGTTTTCGCCGCACTTGTAATTTCGCATTTTTTGTTGTTGCATTGAGGCGCTCTTTCCCAATTGCTGGATAAATTGTTGCCGATAGAGGTAATAAGGTACGCTGATTGCGGCAAATCGGAATAAGCAGGGCCAAAGTGCGCTACCAATATTATTTCACATTTATGTGGACTCTTTTTTGATTGTAATGTATAATGTTGTACTATTTATTCTTGAAACCAAGCTAATCTAGTTCTTTCATGCAGAAACTCTAGCTCATGTAGGTACTTGGATGTTTTGAACACACATTATTTGGCGAAAATTTATTGGATATATATGTGGTATCCTTATTGAAAGTTAGTAATTAATTGTTGGGAGGGTAAGTTTTCGCAGCGAGAGAAATTTCTATGTAACATTCTACAATTGTAATTTTGTTTGTGAAAGCTATTGATTTATATCGTTCGATTGATTCCACGGGCTAATAAATTTTTTTCTCATTTCTTTACAGGTATGCCTCGTTTACGATCGATTATTCACATATAGTCCGTAAAACTTCATTTAAATACAGTCTAATGCAATGTTATATAATAGCGTAAGTACGAATTGTATTGATTATAACACTCATAATGTATGTAGAACAAAATACATTGTGCTACGTCGACCGTTCTGGATAAGTAAGAGCTAAGCCTATTACAGTAGGTATAAAGATGAAAGTCGATCCAAACTGACTCCAATCCCCCTCGGAAGTGGTCGTGCTTGTGCATGTATGGCGGCATTCACCGGGTGCGCTCTGTGTGAATTTTGTTGAGGCACTTTTTTGAATCAAACTTCGTTGGTACCCCGTGCTACGACTAGAGTAGATTAAATAAACATATTTTGTAGGCAGTAACACTGCTTACTAAATACGAAGCGTAGATAGATATGCAAGCCCTTGCTTTCAATTAAAATTTAACCCATATAAACCAATTGGAAACATCAACAAACATTTCAAATGTAAACAGACATTTATATAGACTGTAGTTCCCCATACTAAAAAAAAAAGTTGCACAAGACTGTCGCTAAATTTGAAGCTTACATATCAGACCCCTGCATGAATGGACTCAAACTTTGAGTACAATAGAGTACAGTAAATTTGAATTTTCCATTTGAAGAACCAAAAACTCAGCTTTGAATATTTTATATTTTGAATATTCACTTTGACAAAAATTTTCAAAATTAAAAAAAAGAATATGAATGAATGAATGAAAATATTTTTATTCATTCTGATTCAAAAAAAACATATTGGCTCACAATTTTTCAAAATAATTAAATACATGACCTCTTTAACATTGTTAACATTATATTTTAATACAGAATTTTGTAATACAGATTATTGTGGGATATTCATTGTCAAAGTTAGGTATGGTTATTAGCTAGTAAAACTTTTTACACAATTTAAGTATATGCGACCCATTGTTTTTAACATATTCGTACACATGTACATTAGACTGGGCCAAAAAAAAATTCGTTGTTTTCAAAAATTATATTGATTTTCTTTTTAAGTAAGGCAAACAAAAATAACTGTAATTTTTTTAAAACGACAAATCATTGTTGTGAAACACCATTTACCTGAATGTATTTTTGAAGGAAATCGAATTCCCTACGAAAGTTGCATTGACTAAACTTTTCTCAGACTAGCCGTTTTCTAGTATTCTAGCCTCTAAAATTAGCATGATTTTTCGATTTCCCATTTTTTCTTTCAAAAATGCAAATATCCATGTACAAAAAAGATTGATACCGATTCTTAAAGATGCAGATTCTTGTATGACGAAAATCACAAAACTTGAATAAAGCAGAATTTTTCGTAATAAACATGCAGAATTTTGAAAAAGCAGAATTTTAGAAAGCAGAATTTTTAAAAAGCAGAATTTTAAAAAAGTAGAATTTTAAAAAGCAGAATTTTAAAAAAGCAGAATTTTGTTCAAGCAGATTTTTTTTTGCAATTTACAGAATTTTGTAATACAGAATAATGACACGCTACCGTTTAGTTTCTATACAATTTGGTTTCTTCTAACAGAAACGCCAGAAACGCGAGTTTCGTTTCGTTACGAGTTTTGTTACAAGTCTCTGGTTTAAAGGCAATATTTTCTTATATAAATTTTAAAACGTTTTCGTTTGGTTAAGTAACACAAAAGGATGTTTTAAGCATGAACAACTCGTTTAGCTGAAGGAGCTATGTACATATGTATGTGAAAACGATCTAAGAGGTCAAAAGACATGGAAAGGAAATGTAGAGCCTGTCAAGACAAAAATTTTATCGTAACACTTCGAGAAAGCGGATGTCAAATAAATAATTTAGAAATTAAAACCATTTGGACAGTTTTTGTAAGGATAAAAAAAAAATCATTAAATTACCTAAACCCTCTCAACCACGGTTGCCGTTTGCCTAAAATTTTGCGTACCAAAATTCGTACCAAACCGAAAAAAGTACCAAAATAAGTATAACAACTCCCAATCTAAATCAAAAACCGTCGCAACTCAAAATTTTTTCAAGCCACTTTCTCATCATAGATCGCTCAATAAAAATAAATACAGCCAGTACATACAATTTTTATCTATTATTGTTCAACTTTAAAAAAGCCTGTCTTGACAAGTTTGTGAAAATCTAGTTACTTTTGTGCGATCCAGAAGCGTTTAACTTGAAATTCCTCCGATTTTGAGTTGTATCTCTTTTTGATGCAATTTATTAAAACAATTTTAAACAGTTCATCTGCTGTCATAATTTAACACAGAAACGGGTTTTAATATATTTATGAACATATTTAGACAATTCACAAGATCTCCTATTCGCGCATCTGCTATTACCCTACAAGACGGGCTGATAATTTTACTAACACTCTCACACTTTAATTTGTCAATGCTGATAAAGTTTTGTCAAAAACACTGATAATTGTCTTTTATTGTCAAACATGTCTGTCATATGAGGAAGAAATGATTATAACGAATGATGTATTTTCCAAAATTGTCATACATTGAATTTGAAGCTCAAAATTGTATATTTATTATATTTTTGAAACTTACAATTTCAGTCCCCTCCTCATTATTTTAAAATTAAAATTCAAAAAGAAACAAAGATAAGTATAGAAATTAAACCAAGTTAATTTAATTAAATTAAATTAAAGCTTCCATTTATTATATAGGTGTTTTTACAAAAAAAAAAATGCAAAACTACCGTGAAAAAAACTTTAACGAGAGAAGAAGTAGCTAGCAAAAAGCCGAAAAGTCATAAAAAACTCTTGGGACTATTCTTAGATCCCTATACAAACTTCATTGGAGAACGTGCCGTAAAGATAGGGCACGCGTAGCGCTCACGTAGATGTATGGCGTAGTCATGTGACCTTCACCGCGTTTGCGGCAGCCACGAGAACGAAGAGTCATTTTTATTAGATTTTAGGATCTAATTTATGTATATTCTTTTATGCAGTTTTTAACATTAAGTTTTAATGGTTGTTTATTTAGATATTTCATCCAATTTTCAATAAATGTTTTAATCATTTTATTTCATTTAAAAAATAAATATTTTTATTAGAAAAAAATTGTAAACGTCAAATTATGACAGTTACGACAGGTTTTGAGAGTTGTCAGTTGTGATATCATTATGACATCATCATGATGTCATCAATGATCCAAAAAAGGAGTGAGACAGATATATGCTTAATTCAAATTAGAAATGTGTTGGAAGGAGACAAAAGCTCACACGGACACAATTGTTGATATCAACTTTTTCTTATTCCTCGTGTGAAATGATTGAAGCGATGATCATTTAGCTGACAGCAATGACAAACAAATTTTGATTGTCATCTGTCTTGTAGGGTAGTTTAAAACTGTCATAAATTCCATGCTGTCATTTCTCACATAAAATTTGAATAGCACAATAATTGCTCGATTTTATTTTTTTATTTTTTTTTTTTTAATTTGTCTAGTTTGAAAATTGAAAGAAGCAGAAAAAAAATTAACAATTTCCTAAGAAGTTTTTACAAAATTTCCGTCCTGTCAACACAAGCTTCAAATACAGGGGCCGTCTTGTGCAACTTTTTTTCAGGCTGGTCTAATATGAATTAGTTTTTATACCCAGCGTACTAGTACTAGTACAAGGGTATTATAATTTGGTCCACTTAACGGCACAAAATAATCAAGATAGATATAGAGTTCCATATATGAAAGTTCTTAGGTTGAAAAGAGGAGTTCATTAAGCCATGTCCGTCCGTCTGTCCGTCCGTCCGTCCGTCCGTATTTGCATGAAATTTTGTAAACAGGTTACTTTCTGGCCAAGGTAGGTTGCTACTGAAAATGGGCGGAATCGAATGATAACCTAGCCTCCTTTCGATATCGAAAATTTCGAAAATCACATAATTTGACATATCTCAGTAGCTGAAATGGCTAAAATGATATAATTTTATAGGGTAATCTCCCTGGAATTCTATTATGATTTTTTGATACAAGCTTTGTTTCTTTTCTGCTAATTATGAATAATTATGAATAATTATTCCTAGAAAAGTGTTTTGTGAAAAAATTAGCAGCGAATCCAGCAGCTTTTTGACATTTAATTGAGAGAAAGAGCGCCAATTCGCTGCAAGTTCGCTGCAAGTTGCTGCTGGAGATTTTTCGTCCAGCAAAAACTAGCAAGTAACAAACAGCTGATTGTGACATATGGCAAAATAAAAATTGATTGCATATTTTTATGAAATTTAAAATTTATTACGAATATTTTGAAAACTATGAGTTATTTACCAGCAAATGAAGTAAGTACATAAAATAAATACCAAATCTTCAATAATTCCGTATCTTTGAATAGCAATGCGCCGAAGCCCAATGTCCGTTGGACCAACGTAATGTGGCTCGTTTAGGAGACCAATATAATCCTGCAGACACAGTTACAGGAATCGGAAATACTGAAGGTGTATAAGGCATTCAATTTTCTTAATATTTTGTAAGGTTTACGTCGATATATACGCAGAAATTGTCCAAAGACTGAAAAATTTGCAATTTCATGTGCTGTCGGAAAAAATTTATTTTCATTTGTCAATTGTCTGCTTGAGAATTTCTGCTGGCTCCTGTTCGGCGAAAAACTAGCAGAAGAGAGATAAAACTAGCAGAAATGAGATTTTGACAGCTTTTTAAAAGACTCTCTTCTGCTGACAGTTCTTTGCTGGAGATTTCAAGAAACAAATCTACATTTTTTAAGTGGGCGTGGCACCGCCTACTTGTAACGGAAACATTTTTGAAAATTCGACTGATCATAACATTTAAACTGATTACTGTAGAACGATGAAATTTGGTACAAAGCATACTAGTATCGTTGGGAGTATACCTGATGAAATTGGATAAAATCGCCCTCCAACCACGCCCACTTTCGATATCGAAAATTTCAAAAATCACCTAAATTGACATTTCGGTAACGTAAATGGCTAAAACGATATAATTTAGTAGGATGAACCCCCTGGTTATTCTATTATGATTTTGTGAAACATTTTTTAAAGTACATAGATGTGGCACCGCCCAGCTTTAAGGGCGACTTTTTGTAAATTCGACTGGATATAACTTTTAAACTGATTACGGTAGAATCATGAAATTTCGCATATAATATGCTAGCATTATGCGGAGTATACCTGATAAAATTGGACGAAATCGCTTCCCGACTACGCCCACTTTCGATATGGAAAATTTCGAAAATCACATAAATTTGTATCTTGTTCTAAAAGCTACCGGTGGGTATTTAATATTCGGTTTACCCGAACTTAAAATTTCTTACTTGTTTTATTATGTATTTATGTGTACGATTATACAGTGCGACACGAAAAAATACCTGGGAAGAGATATCATTTTTCTGGTAGATCTCGGCGAGTTAAGAAGAACTGCGTACAAGAACTTTTCGGACACCTCGAAGATCCCGAGTTAGGGGTCAAAAATCGATTTTTCATACTTTCAAACCAAGGCATGAAACCGATTAAAATAAAGTTCCGGTTTCGGTTACGGTTTTGTAACTTGTTTCGGTTTCGATTCCGGTTTCGTTCTTCAACATTTATTTCGGTTTCGGTTACGGTTTCGTTCCGGTTTCGGCTCCCAAATAAAAACACCAACACAAAAAAATTGTGCTACTACAAAACTCAAATATGTACCTAAATGCAAAATAAGTCTGAATTTTTATAACATTACTCCGGTTTTCATGAGGAATTTTCTCCAATATGTAGTAATAAATATTACTTCCGCTATTTATGGAAAAAAATTTCTCAATATAAGTATGTATGTTATAAGTTAGTGGTCATAAATTGGAAAATCTTTGAAATTTGGTGGACTTTTGACGGATAAGTTTAAAAAATTAACTCTACTTATTATATTAGAAAAATGTTCAAATGGAACGTTAATATGATGATGCTTTCTGAGACGGCCCCTAAACATTTTTTTCGGATGTCGTAAATTTTTTTCGATGCCTTCATTCGCCTATAGCTTAATTCAAAACCGTTTGGAACCGGTTTCGGCTTTTGAAACGGTTTCAGTTTCGTTCTTTTTCAGAAAAAAATAACGGTTACGGTTTCGGTTTTGAAAAATGAATAGGTTTTAATTGGTTACGGTTACGGTTTCGGTTACAGTCCTTGCTTCAAACACTTATGAGGCTGTATCTTAGGCAGGGGTGCAGCCAGGGGGTGGTTTTAGGGGTTTAAACCACCCCTGAGATATAAAACTGTATATGTGAAAACTAGTTTTCATGACATGTTTGCGAAAATTTCGATTGCATGAAAATCGAAAAACGTCAATTCCATAACAGGGGCCTAAGCTTTTGGGCCGTTTGCATAAGAGAAGTGTAAAACGTTACATCCATATTGACGTGATCCATTACATCTATACTGAACGAGTAGTATGCCTAGCTTAGCTAATGTCCATGCAGCTT
Source organism: Campiglossa producta (assembly GCA_964058755.1). Taxonomy (NCBI): domain Eukaryota; kingdom Metazoa; phylum Arthropoda; class Insecta; order Diptera; family Tephritidae; genus Campiglossa; species Campiglossa producta. The sequence continues at coordinate 62,520,981 of CAXKVI010000001.1, read as the reverse complement.
CAAAAGTGAATAATTCTAAGCAAATCGAGTCGGAATTTTTTTTTTTCAAAAACTATATTGATTTTCTTTTTAAGAAAGGTGACAAAAATTACTGTAATTTTTTCAGATTTTTATATGAAAGTCTAGAGGTCTATCATCGCTAGTTTAAATTTTACAGACTTAACCTCCAATTTGGTATAATAACGACAAATCATTGTTGAAAAACACCATGTACCTGAACATATTTTTGTAGAAAATTGAATTCCCTACAAAAGCTGCCTAGACTGAAATTTTCTCAGAATTCCTGATTTTGGTTTGAAAATTTGCGAAACATGAAAAAATCAACATGGAATCAAACTAAATACATATTCTTAAGGAAAGTCGGATGCTGAATCCGAATTCGATATCAGAATTTAACAACGGGCCCGAGGTTCGGCCCTAACCTTACAAAAAAGTCCAATATTATTTTGTGATGGTTTTGTTAGAATAGAGAAGAACTGCCACCTGTTAGATTAATTCGGATAACGGATTTGGATTTAGCTCTCAAAAATACATGAAAATTAATGTATTGAGTTCACAGATCCGTCAAATTTTTGTTTTTTTTGGTGGCTGCGCCATCTGAGTTCTGTAGAACTGCACCCTCTCAGAGAAAGCCTATATTAAGCAAAAATATGTTTGAACGTATATGAGAAATGTATATTTTTTGTTATAATATTGATCATATAATGATAATTAATCATGTAGGATATCAATAAACCAAATTTTGTAAAAAAAATTGGATCAAAAACACAAAAAAAAAGACGGAAATATGATTTTTTTTAAATTTAATACTAAATAAGTTTCGAAAAAGTAACTTTACAAAAAAAGTTGTTTCACCTTTTTTGTAGCCCACTCAATTTCCTTTAAGAATCTGTATCTATCTTTGTTGTACATGGTTATTTGCATTTTTCACAATTTTAGAAAGAAAAAATGGGAAATCGAAAAAACGTGCTAATTTTTGAAGCTAGAATACTAGAAAACAGCTAGTCTGAGAAAATTTTGGTCAACACAAATTTTGTAGGGAATTCGATTTCCTTCAAAAATATGTTCAGGTAAATTGTGTTTAACAACAATGGTTTGTCGTTTTTATGCCAAATATGACGTAAAGTCTGTAAAATCTAAACTAGCGATAATAGACCTCTAGACTTTAATTTAAAAATCTGAAAAAATTACAGTAATTTTTTTTCTATCTTTCTTAAAAAGAAAATCGATATAATTTTTGAAAAAAACGAAATTTTGAATTTTTGGCCCAGTCTAATGTATATGTGTATAATTATATTTTTTAAATGCTTTCCTTGCGCTACTCCTGACTGGCGCTATAAAATAATTTTGTAAATAGTTGTGCTAGGGGAATACTAAAAAGAAAAAAATAAAAACCACCCCAAACATTTTCTTCTGGCTGCGCCCCTGATCTTAGGTGATTTCAACCCGATTTTTTTTTCTTGATCCCGATAGAAGAAATATAGACATTTCTAACGATATATCGTTACCCTAATATAGAAAGGCCCTAACTCATATTTTCTTAGCTCGAAAAATTACTGGAAAAAACTGAATTAAAGTAAACCAAAGCAAATATGGCTTGTTCGGAAACACAAATATCAATGCCTGTAATATTTAACTACGATATAGTATAGTACTAAGATTTTAGTGAAGTTTCGTTCAGAAGTTATTAATAACAAGTAAGGAAAGCTGCCTTCGGCTGTGCCTGTGTGAGTTTAACTTTAGCTCATACCGAAATGATCGGAACTATCGATTATATGGGGGCGATGTGTTTTATTGGTCCAATCTCATTGATTTTTAACACTGACATTCCACATTCTAACAGAGCAATAGTTACGAAATTTCACGATCCTGCCTGTATAATTACAGAAGTTATAGCTCAAAATCCGTTAATCGGAACAATCGATTGTATGGGGGCTATGTGAAATATATACCCCATATCAATGATGAATGAAAAATAGCAATACTTACAAAATCTCACGTTCCTACCTCTGTAATTACAGGAGTTATAGCTCAAAATCCGTTTATCGGAACAATCGATTGTATGGGAGCTATATGAAATATTTATCCCATCTCAATGATTTTCAACATCGATATTTCACATATAAAAATAGCAATACTTACAAAACTTTACGTTCTTACCTCTGTAATTACAGAAGTTATAGCCCAAAATCCGTTTATCGGAACAATCGATTGTATGGGGGCTATGTGAAATGTTTACCCCATCTCAATGATTTTCAACATCGATATTTCACATTTAAAAATAGCAATACTTACAAAATTTCTCGTTCCTACCCCTATAATTACAGAAGTTATAGCCCGAAATCCGTTTATCGGAACAATCGATTGTATGGGAGCTATGCGTAGTTTTGGTCGGATCTTGCTGGTTACGACAAATGATTATTCTCATATAAAATAACGCCTCCGTACCAAATTTCATCGAGATATCTCTAAAATTGAGGGACTAGTTTGCGTACAAACAGACGGACAGACGCATTGAATTTTAACATCGACATTCCACATTCTAAAATAGCAATAGTTACGAAATTTCACGTTCCTACCTATATAATTACAGGAGTTATCTACCAAAATCCGTTTATCGGAACAATCGATTGTATGGGGGCTATGTGAAATATTTATCCCATCTCGATGATTTTCAACATCGATATTTCACATATAAAAATAGCGATACCTCCAAAACTTCACGTTCCTACCTCTTTAATTACAGGAGTTATCTACCAAAATCCGTTTATCAGAATAATCGATTGCATGGGAGCTGTGTGAAATATTTATCCCATCTCGATGATTTTCAACATCGATATTTCACATATAAAAATAGCGATACCTCCGAAAGCTCACGTTCTTACCTCTTTAATTACAGGAGTTATCTACCAAAATCCGTTTATCGGAACAATCGATTGTATGGGAGCTATATGAAATATTTATCCCATCTCAATGATTTTCAACATCGATATTTCACATATAAAAATAGCAATACTTACAAAACTTTACGTTCTTACCTCTGTAATTACAGAAGTTATAGCCCAAAATCCGTTTATCGGAACAATCGATTGTATGGGAGCTATGTGAAATATTTACCGCATCTCAATGATTTTCAACATCGATATTTCACATTTAAAAATAGCAATACTTACAAAATTTCTCGTTCCTACCCCTATAATTACAGAAGTTATAGCCCGAAATCCGTTTATCGGAACAATCGATTGTATGGGAGCTATGCGTAGTTTTGGTCGGATCTTGCTGGTTCCGACAAATGATTATTCTCATATAAAATAACGCCTCCGTACCAAATTTCATCGAGATATCTCAAAAATTGAGGGACTAGTTTGCGTACAAACAGACGGACAGACGCATTGAATTTTAACATGGACATTCCACATTCTAAAATAGCAATAGTTACGAAATTTCACGTTCCTACCTATATAATTATAGGAGTTATCTACCAAAATCCGTTTATCGGAATAATCGATTGCATGAGAGCTATGTGAAATATTTATCCCATCTCAATGATTTTCAACATCGATATTTCACATATAAAAATAGCAATACTTACAAAATTTCACGTTCCTACCTCTTTAATTACATGAGTTGTAGCCCAAAATCTGTTTATCGGAACAATCGATTGTATGGTAGCTATATGTAATATCGGTCCGATCTTGCTGGTGCCGACAAATGATTCCTATATTGGAAAATGGTGGCCGCATACAAAATTTCAGCCAAATATCTCAAAAACTGAGGGACTAGTTTGCGTTCAAACAGACAGACAGACAGACGGACATGGCTAAATCAACTCATCTTGTCATCCTGATCATTTCGGTATACTTATTGATGGGTCTATCTCTTCTTCTTCTCATACTTACAGACATCGGACCATAGTTATAATACCATTTCATGTTCATGAAAGGTATAAAAATCCACCAGCAACTTGATTGAAAATGAAAAATGAGTTAGGACCTTTCTATATTAGTGAAACGATATATATAAATTGGAAAGTAGTAGTAAAAGTTGTAGTATTTGCCTCACAAACACATTTTTTTCCTCTTTTTTCGAGGTTGGTCAACTTTGGCGCTATCCCTTTGCACTATGTTATAAGAAGCCTATACAAACCTGGAATGGCATTCAACAGTAAATTTTGTAACGAGTGCAATGAATGTTAATTTTCTCCAAACTGACGAAGTTATTAAGATTTCCATGAAGTTATTAAGAATGCCATACAATTTGCTGTTGAATACCATTCAAGGTTTGTATAGGCTTCCTATAAAATAGTGCATAGGGATAGCGCCAAAGTTGACCAACCTCGAAAAAGAGACGAAAAAAATGTGTTTGTGGGACACTACTTTTACCACTACTTTCTGGTTCATATATGTATATATCGTTAGAAATTTCTATATCTCCTTAATCGAAATCAAGAAAAAAATTTAAAATCGGGTTAAAATTATTTAAGATATAGGTTTATAAGTGTTCGAAGGTATGAAAAAGGGGCTTTTGACCCCTAACTCAAGATTTTGGAGGTGTCCGGCATATTTATTATACGCAGTTCTTCTTAATTCACCGAGATCTACCAGAACAATGCTATTACTTCCCAGGTATTTTAACTTTGGTCAATTTTGTTGCACTGTGTTATTTAATTACACTTATGTAGAAAACAAATCCAAAACTCTAAAAGTATTTCAAGCATTTTGGAACGTTTACATGTGAATTGTTCAATAAAAATATTTGGATAACTAATATTTAAAATGCGATATCCCTGAAATAGTTTCACCTGCTTAAAATTTGCAACAACAATCATTCTAGTTGCATACACATTAGGGTGATTCAAAATAAATGACATCTTGGTCTTACCCCCTAAAAAGTTAGGTATTGATGAGAAAAGAAGCCCTTCAAAAAATTAGCGCTCTAACTTAACCCTTAGGGGTGGATATTTTTTGAAATTGACTGAGTTTTGTACAATTGCACACACATACACAGCAACACGTATAAAATCAACTAAATTTTAAATGGCTGTAATTATTTTAATAGTTGAGATAATCACACATGGCTTACCATTTTGGAAGCTTCAAAGCTTCAACTTTAAGAGTATGTAAAAATATTTTGAAAAAAGTTTCAAAAATTAAAAGAAAATTCACTTTGAAAAAAATGCCATTTTTCCCCATACAAAATGTCTGGGAAAGGGCGAAAAAAATAAGCACCCCTAAGGGTTAAGTTAGAGCGCTAATTTTTTGCACGGCATATTTTCTCATCAATACCTAAAGGTTCAGGGGGTAAGAACGAAAAAAACACATTTTTTTAAATTTGAATCACTCTAATACACATACATACTTGTTCGGTTTCAGTGCCGCACTGTGGGATGGGCATGTTAAGTAGATAAGATCAATTTCGTTTGCACAAACAAATTACCAGTTTTTCACCTATTGTAAAGCTTATAAATCGGTACCAATTGTTATAGAACTACACGGAGGGATTCCATGGATCGAACATACATACATTATTGATACCACATTAAATAAAAATTGATAATCCTGTCCCATCAATGAATATGGATGTTCCATCAATGCATTTTTGATAAATCACTATTGAAGTGGAATCCATATAAACTATTGATAAATTCTAAATAGTTTAAAAAAACAAAATTTCAAACAATTCACACCTGGTTTTAGTAAGATTCGAATCCTGTTCTTCTGGCACGTTAGCCCAGTGTTCTACCATTCGGCTACGGCAAATACATACGCTGTCTCTACCATTATTACTATGCAGTAAATATGGATATGGATATAGCGACAATAGAAATTCATACATATCCCGACCATAGATATTGACATGCCGTTCAAATATATTAGTATTCTGTTCATAAATATAAAAAAACATTACATCATATCGAAATGGTTTACATGTCATTTGACTTTATATTGGGAGCAAATAATATTTGATAACTCGCTCATTCTGAATGAATATTTCATCAAACTCGACGCTATCAATAGTGATATTGTCACAACATTCAAGGCATTTCTCTCAGTGTATAGGAAATGTTTTCCTTGCTAAAAAAAAAGTATTTAAAGAAAAACTATCCATTTTTGTAAGCTCGTTGACTAATTGTTATCTAAGCTTTTCAAGTTTGTCTAACTTGTTGACATTCGTTATTTAGTAAAGTACAGGCGTCAACTAATATGTAGAAAATTACCGAATTTGAAAGTAGTACCTCTATACCACTAATCACCAAACACGTACCTAGCGTTTTATTAAAAATAAACTAATAATAATTTTTTCAGGACCACTTGTACGACGCCGATTTATCTTTTTAACTCAAAGTTAATTTAAATACTTGTCAAAAAACGTATTAGTTTAATCCCACATTTGAATTTTATTTGTTCAAGTGATCTCTAGAACTTATTAAAAAGGTTAGTTATTAGAGGTAGATGATTTCGTTATGAAAAGCCAACATTTCCAAGTTTCGGAATTAGTTCCTGATAGAAAGTCATTCTCATAATGTTCTTGCCCATTTCTTAACCTATCGCTGTGAGTATGTTTCTTCTCATCTTATTGCTTAATGAACTTCTTTGTTTGTTATTTAGGTAGTATAAAATTACCAATCTACACCACTGTGCACATTTCTCAGTTAGCTATACGCTCATGCGATAAAGAAGAAATTATCCGAATGGAACAACCCCCGAAGAGGATGCGAGATTGTTTTGTTTCATTTGCACTCACACATGCAAGTGTACACCCAACCGTGTGAACATGTGAAGAATGCGGAGAATCGCTACTTGTGGCCATGATTGTGATGGCGAAGCACTACCATAGTTGATTTTGTACTGTTATACTATGGCGGTAAACATTATGGTGGTGTTGGCAAATCGTCGGTGATTATGCAAAACTGCGTAAGCGACAAATGCAAAACCCAGTAAGCGACACTTTGGTTAAAAACGAGATTTCCTAACCAGGGCTTCTAGGGGATAACGCTCCATTATTTAGAAAGAAAAAACGCGGTATTTTTCTAATTGAAGGCCAAAAAACGGCACTATTGCAAAACCGCGGATAAGGAGTAACACAAAATTTTACTGCAAAAAGGCGCTGTATTGTTTAACTTGAACTCACTGCACCTTCACATCTTTAATTAGTTGTAATATACTTACAGTCATACAAATGTACTTAAGTAAATACCTAAGTGCATACGTATAATTATGTATAAGAGATTTACGCCGATCGATTAATCGACGTCGGTTTACGAAATCGTTCTGGCAAGCCCTTATGCCATTTTATTTTAATTTTAATTTTTGTTTATAGGATTCTAAATTGAAAACAGTAAAAGGCTTCGCTCTAAGTGTTTACTCTGATTTTTTAAAGTTAAAAATCGGTTTGGTAAAACGGTTTTTATTACTTTGAATCAAAAAACGGAAAATGCCATTTTTTGGCCCGTTCAATTTTAATCTTACAAAGTGTAAGTTTTAAGTATCTCAAAAATCTCCTTTAATTGTTAATTTTTTTGAGGGCATCAGACATTTTTTTCCATAGAACTAAAAATGTTGATTTTGGGTTATATGGAGAAAAGTCCACAAAAATAAAATTAAAATAAAATGACATAAGGGCTTAGAACATGTCAGAACGAGGTGTCCTATAATTATGATAAGGGTGTATCTTCTTCACATTGAGGCCAAAAATGCAGCAAGCTTTTGGCAAAAAAACGGTGATATCCAGGTCATTGATACTAATTTACAAGCCGTCAAACGTAATGAAAGTGCTGCTTACTATAACAAAATCAAGCTGGCGGTACACAATTTCACAATTATAATTTGTGCAATAAAAAAGAGGTTTGTTACTGGTTTGATAAAACCGAGGCTGAGCTAAAGTCGTCGACTTTCGCAAACTTTTATGTTGAATACATTTCTTCTTCACTGAAAAAATTTGAAAGCCTGTAGTTTCATATACGGATGGCTGTACATATCATAACAGAAATATAGTTCTTTCAAATGCACTCCTTAGACTAGCTATTCAGTTTAAAACTGAGATTATCCAAAAGTACCTAGAAAAGGGCCACACACAAATGGAGGTGGACTCAGTTCATTCGGTCATAGAGAAAAAACTAAAAAATAAAAAAGTACCTTTACCAAGCCAAGATGTGTCTGCAACTCGAGAAGCTACGATGATCCATTTTCCGTATATCGCTAAACAGGTAGACTATACATTTTTTAAGGATTATGTTGATTCAAGCCACCACATTTATTCATCGATTCGGTCAGGGACTGTCTCGGGAGACAAATTGGTGTATGACGTTCCTTCTCTAAAACATAATTCTAATGGAAAAATTGAGTATAAACTTTCTTTCAAGGACCAGTATAGGCCTTTACCAGGCCGACCTAACTGAGTTTATAACAATGATGGACTGAAAAGTAGCTGCCAGTCACGAAATAAAATATCAAAATGCAAATACTTTCATTTACAAGAGTTGAAATCAGTTATTCCTCAAGACTGTCACATTTTTTACGACAGTTTGTTATACTTAGATTAAGCTACCTGATTTTTATCCACTTCCTGGAACTGTTTTTTTTTTTTAAATATATAGATATAAATAAAAGAAATTTGTTAACAACACGCAACTCAACGTGTTGCAAATAAAAATTTGCAAAACCACGTACGCTGCAAAGAATCGGAATATATGTAACTATTACTGTGCTCTTCCCACCAAAACTTTTTTATGGGATAAAAATATATTCTAAACATCTACCTTATAAGAATTTGTCCCTCTATAAAATGGTTCTTGCTAAAGTTAAACAGTTTTTTGTCTCTCCTGTAAAATTTGGGTGGCAGCACTTACGGGGTTTTGCATTTGGGCAAATCCTAGAAAAGTGAGTTGAAATTGAGGAAAATGGACTTTGTTGTAGAGTTTCCAAAATATCGCTATTGGCGAGTGGATAGACCAAGCTTCTCAGAAATATACACTTTTTATGTGAAAAATGTTGGTAACCCTGTTCAAATTGATTTCAAATAGTTAAGGTATAAAAAATCGAAAAATTTATTAAAAACAGTACCCTTTTCTCTCTCTATGGTTTCCATAATTTTATAGTAAGATACTAACTAGAATTAATACCAGTGAGTGCTGTAAGAAGGGTTAAATAAATGAACTGAAGCTAAGTTTTATGTGGTGATTAGCTGTAATATATATAATTTCTTGCTAAAAATGTAAATAGCAAAATGAAACGTAAGTGACGCAAAAACATATAAAAGTTAAGTGACGCAAAAATATATTAAAGTTTCTTTTAAATTTACTTTCTAAACAAATCTGCATCATTTAAAATTTAATACTTAAGCCATTTTTATAATTATTGACATTTAAAAAGTGAAACGTAAGTGACGCCAAGAAAAATAAGGTGAATTTTTTTGACGATCGAGCAGCCAATTGTAGAAAAACATATTTCTGCTGCTATAATGAAAACATAGAGGGATAGTATAATGCTGGATAGTAAACGTGAGAAGATCTACAAGTTAAAAAACAGAAAATATCCAATATGATACAGAAGCAGTCGAAAAATTAAGCCCTCTTGGGGTTAAGAGATGTCAAAAGTGACATACGTATTATATTTGTGCTTAAAAAGATGGATAGATAAAAATATACACCTTTGGATGCAGTATAAAAAAACACATTATTGCTTACGTTAGGTGCTGAATTTTTTAATATAACTGTTTTATTAGGGAATATTTCTTAGAAATTTTAACTGAAACACCATGTGGCTCATTGAAGGTCTCATTTCTGTAACGAATTTACGAGATTTGAAACGTAAGTGACGCCTCCATGAAACGTAAGTGACACTGATCACCTCCAATACATTAAAAAAAAACTATAGTAGACTGGAAAAAAAATTTTTTTTGGGTCATTATATTTAGTAAATAAAGGAACGTTTTGAAAAAAAATTACCTTGTCCAACTGTTGCTACGCAATTCGCAGAGTTTGGCATCTAAACTTGAAGAACTCAAAAAATGAAATCTGTGCGGAAACGTAAGTGACACCACCTAAAGTACCAATTTTCTGGAACTATGTAATCATTTTAAGGCATGTTTAAATTGATTCGTAAGTATGGCCCGAATACACTTTAAACTGTATAACTCGATTTTAAGAACTGTTGAAAATTACCACTTAAAAATTCATTTTTAGACCGAAGGGTGAAACGTAAGTGACGCTAGATTTGCCCATTTGTCGCTTACGTCGTTTTGCATAATCACCGACGAAATGTCAATCGGAGTCACAGTTGCTACCTTGTAACTGTTAGTGCTAATGCCATCTTTGTTTTCGGTATTTCTATTGAGTTTTTAATTTTTCCGTAAGTTTATTGTTTTCTCTATTTCCCTTTTTCCATTATTAGTTGCTTGTGTGTGTGTGTAAATGCTGTCCTGCTTTCCTGTGACATGTTGGCGATTGTAGAATAGAAATTTAGCTGGCAGCCGCACAAAAAAGAATTCCTACACCACCACAAAATTCATCCCTTTCACCTCAGTGAAAATTCACACAACCGGGGTAAATATCGGAAGTAAGTTTTTCCATCCGTGCACTTCCTGTTACTGCACGGACTGACACGAATATGATGACATACATATATAAATGTATGTATGGTCGTAGAGTATAAGAGGCATATGTGCTTTGAATCTGTGTATGGGGTTTTAATATGTTTGTATGTAAATGCCTTATACTTTTAACAATTCCATATTGTACCTTATACTTGAATGCATAGAAACAAAAGCAAATTAGTTATACTGCCTCGAGACAAATACGTCAAAAAGTAGTGAGAGAAAAACGAGACAAGAAAGGTAATAAATAAGGGTATTGAAACTGATAGAGAGTGCCGTTCATTATTGATTTAACAAAAACCGTACATGCTAAGGGATACGAAGTTCGTGCAAAGTGTGCCAAATACTGAATAACTAACTGTTTTATAGGCCAAACAGAATCAGTCCGTGAATACGTCAGATACGTGACGTACGTAAATTTTATAGCAAATTCTATTTTGACGTATCAGTTGTATTCGGTGTTACAAATACCCGCAGTCTACTTTGCTGTCAGTTGTTTCAAAGTACTGGCGGACTGATTCTGCTGAACGCTTTAGGTTAGCATACCTAAATTTTTTTTAAATACCTTTTACCAAGCGAATTCAGTGTTTGAAAACAGTGATTAAATTGGAATTTGTATCAGGTGCGGTATACTCCTAGACCCTTCAACTACAGTCGACTAAATTTAATATGTTGTAGGTATGTTTTAACTATCGGGGTATCCGAAGTTGTTAAGGGTGAATGTGTATTTTGAGGTGGTTCTTACTTTTCTAACAAGTCCATACCTTCGTCTTCAAGCATCGCTCCCTGCCTTTATTCCTCACTTTTCTCTTTTCACTTCACTTCTTGGTTGTAATTCGTTCTATGGCGAGATTTTGGAAGTCATTCATTCATCATTTATTGACGCTTATCCGTCTAGGCGATTTTGGCCCATTCGTATCAAAGCACGCCAGTCATTCCTTTTTAGCGATAACTGACGCTCATTGGAAACCCCAAGGGAGTTAGAGTCATCCTCCACTTGTTGTTTCCATCTCAGTCGAGGCCTCCCCCTTCCTCTGCTGCTGTATTCGGGTATCGATACGTTTTTTGAAGATGGGGCATCTATCCCAATGGTGCATTTATCTCCGCTTTACCCTATGGCCGGTAGTCATAGTCAAAATAAAGCACGAATTTAGGTTAGTTAAAGCATTAACTTAAAATCATACTTAATTTTGACTATGACTGGTGGCCTAAATATATATTCTAATATATATTCTTAAAAAAAACATCAACTTCTATAAATCTATTTTTTTTTAAATATCTAAATGGGTTTTTGGTTCAGTATATTTTGTCGTAAAAATATTTAGTAGTAAAATTCTAAATTGAGATAGTAATTAGGGCTAAGAAATGAAAAATCTTTAAACATTGAGTGCGAGAGAGTTAAAGCTTCTTAGGCACTGGTTTTAAGTAAGAGGGTTTATATCACTTAGAAAGGGCGCACCCATTTTAAAATTCATTTTTTTTTTCAAAAATTTCAAAATATTGACCGATAAATATGTCCAAACAGCTAACAATATTACACTTCAATGGTCTTGATAAGAGTTTGGACCATTTGGAAACACCAAATAAATTGTAGTAAGAACAGTGATGTTTGTATGACAGAACTAACAATAACCTTTGCAACATTTGGACCAGTTTTAGTTATGCGCCACATAATAGTCTCTTACCACATGGCAACTTATCACTATTTACCACTGCATGCCCCGCCTCAATATTCGTTACCGCACTGGGACACGACTGAAATTTCTCCCCAATTGTGGCTTTTAGTCTTTCGAGTTTTATTTGCTTCATTCGGGCGGCTGTTTTTGTCATGCTTTTTAGTACTGTGGCGCTGATTAGCACATGCATATGAACGTAACCACAAAAGCACAAACAGCAACAGCATAAATGTGCATTAAAGCCGTTGCTTACCTCCATACATATGTACTTACGTAAATGTAACACAACTAAAACAACAGTAAATGGATTTTGGAGCTCTAGAATTCCCGCTTTGGGCAAACAAGTAAATCCAGTGGCAAACGCGTAGCAACAACATTGCGTTATATGTAATTATCAAATTAGTGTTTTGCCACCATTAGTGGCTAATGTGTTCTTGTTTCATGGTTATCAAAAGGAAAGTACCTAGTAAGTAAACAAAAAAATTTAAGTTTTAACAACATAACTAAGAGTCGCTCGTCAATGCCACCAAGCACAGTAGTGACTTAACCTCAACGGGACACCTTGTTTTGTGTTTTCCCAGCAAAGTAAACTTTAATTAATTAAATGAATATAGTTTGGTTTTTGTATTTCAATCGCCATATTGCAACATGTTTTATAAAACTAACTAAATTTTCTTGGCCAGGGCTTTTTAATAGTATAGAATAGCAGCCCACTAGACGGGCCTAACCCCAGCCAACATTTTCTATCGCGGATGTGCCCATAAAGTTACTTCAAGAAGTTGAATTTTGTCGCAGAAGTTATCGCTGTTTCATCTTTTTCTCATCTTCCTTCGGGAAAAGCTGTTTCCCGTATACGCGACGACCATACGGTTGCTATGCGACACTTCGGAAATTGACTTATAACTGTAGTGTGAAGAATAGAAAAAATGATGAAAAAAATTAAAAATTCCATTTTACCGGGACTCGAACCTTGAACCCTACGCATGCCGGGCGATCACGCTAGTCCCTGCTAGCATTTTGGAGAGTGCCTTCCCTTCAATATCGCTTAAGTAACGCCTGCGTCACTTCTAGAAGGTGTTTTACATTGTACAACAGCAAGAAACATAAATATCGCATACAATATGTATTCAAAACACAAGCTACCGGCACTTATGCGACACTGAGTAACTAAGTAACGGAGTAACTCCCAAGTGACGCCAAGAAGTTAGATCGGCGACATTTATGTTTCTTGTTGTTGTGCAATGTAAAGCACCTTCTCGAAGTGACGCAGGCGTTACTTATGCGATATGGAAGAGAAAACGTTCTTCAAAATGCTAGCAGGGTTGCGAAAAAATTTTAAGTGCGCAATTGATATTTTTATAAAAAGTTTAAAAGGAGTTTTGCAGTGAAATTACACCTAATTTGCACAGAGAAGTCAAATATATAGTGCTTATTATTGTTTTGTTAAATTGCATATTTTCAGATAGACGCGCAAAAAGGCTTTCACTGGGAGAAAAACGCAATCAAACTATGTTTCAAGTATTTAGGGCCGTTATCTCATCCACCCATTAAAGTTAAATTTACTTATCGGGCAGATAAACTATTCCTCACTTTAAAGTGACCTTTAATTGTTTTCAATTTCCCATCTTCCCCATAAAAATAAACTTGCAGCTGATGAAAATTTGTTTAAGAATGGCAATACATTTCACACCTGCAGATGAACTGTTCCATACTTTCAATCTCGTCCCTACAGCTGCGGCAGAAATAAAATGTCGGTAAACCCATACGTTAGTATTCCAATTAATGGGCCTAGAGAAAGGGGCCCTTGCGCGTTAATGATGTGCTAACTCGATGGGTGATCTACTGATATGAAGCCTCTCACCTCTCATTACCCATCTTCTGCCTCCTTACGGACGGAGAAATGACATGACCTAGAATGTTCCAAAACGAAATCGCTACCAAGGACTGTCAATTTCGGCATCACTCCCCAAAACTTTCGGGGAGGTTTTTTGTCTTTAACAATAACAGCAACAACAACAACAGAGGGACCCTTGACGTTGATGGCGAACCTTTTTCGCTTCTAATTAATGCGAGGCCAAGTCTGTCTGGACACCTCACATGTAGGATCCAGTTCCCATCTCGTATTAGCCTTTTCGGCGAAAACCGAGAGAAGCTTGTATCTACTCGTAGCAAGAGGAGTAGAAATAATTATGTGGTGCAGAAATATCTGGTACACCACTATGGCCCGGGAGCCGCATAACTGTTATCGTGCATCTCGAGGCTAGGTCATTTACCGACTGTCTGCAGTCGATTGCTACCTCTTGATGTTGTGTTGTTTCCTTGAAGAGGATTGATAGTCGACTGACTATCAGAGTGAATTAAAACAGATATTGTGGTTTTCGAAAGCAGAAGTTGGGTTCGAAAGACACTGCATTGGGTTCAGAGTGTATGCCGCTACCACCTTTGCCATCCATTTTGTTGCCATCCGTGAAGATGGATGTGGCCTTCGGGTCCAGAGTTTGTACGTTCTCTCATTCGTGCGTCTCAGTGATCCTTATGGAGAATTTTTTGTCTAGAGAAAAGGTCGGAGTGGTGTAGTAAGCTTCCGCGTATCATCATCATCATCATTTATTGGCGCTTAACCGCCTAAGCGATTTTGGCCGTCGCCTATCAAAGCACGCCAGTCATTCCTTTTTAGCGATAACTGACGCCAATTGGAAACCCCAAGGGAGTTCAAGTCATCCTCCACCTGTTGTTTCCATCTCAGTCGAGGCCTCCCCCTTCCTCTGCTGCCGAATTCGGGTGACGATTGGAAAACCTTCTGGGCTGGAGCTTCTTTGTCCATTCGCATGACGTGACCCAGCCAGCGGAGCCTTTGGGCTTTAATTCGCTGGACTATGGTCAGATCTGCGTAAAGCTCGTACAGCTCATCGTTAAATCTCCTTCGATACTCGCCGTCGGCATCACGGGAAGGACCATAAATCTTCCGGAGAACTTTTCTCTCAAATACTCCAAGGGCCATCTCATCTTCTCTTGACATTGTCCATGAATCTGAGCCATACATCAGGACAGGTATGATGAGAGACTTATAGAGCGCGATCTTTGTTCTTCGAGAGAGGACTTTACTTCTCAATTGCCTACTCAGTCCAAAGTAGCACTTGTTCGCAAGAGTGATTCTCCGTTGGATTTCTAGACTGATATTATTTTCGGTGTTAATGCTGGTTCCCAAATAGACGAAGTCCCTCACAGTTTCAAATTTGTAACTATCAACAGTGACGTGGCTGCCAAGGCGCAGGTGCGCCGATTCTTTCTTTGATGACAGCAAATACTTCGTCTTGTCCTCGTTGACCGCAAGACCCACTTTTTTCGCTTCTTTATCCAGTCCAGAGAAGGCAGCGCTTACGGCGCGGTTGTTAAGGCCAATGATATCAATATCATCGGCATACGCCAGCAATTGCACGCTCTTGTAAAAGATTGTACCATTGCGGTTTAGCTCTGCTGCTCGAATTATCTTCTCCAGCATCAGGTTGAAGAAATCGCACGAAAGGGAGTCGCCCTGTCTGAAGCCTCGTTTGGTTTCAAATGGCTCAGAGAGGTCCTTCCCGACTCTGACGGAGCTGTTAGTATTGCTCAACGTCATTTGGCAAAGCCGTATAAGCTTTGCAGGGAAGTCAAATTCAGACATGGCGGCATACAGGCAACTCCTTTTTGCGCTGTCAAAAGCGGCTTTGAAATCGACAAAGAGATGGTGTGTGTCGATTCTTTTATCATGGGTCTTCTCCAGGATTTGGCGTATCGTGAAAATCTGGTCGATGGTAGACTTACCAGGTCTAAAGCCACACTGATAAGGTCCAATCAGCTTGTCTACGATGGGCTTCAGTCTTTCACACAATACGCTAGAAAGAACCTTATATGCGATATTAAGAAGGCTGATTCCGCGGTAGTTGGTGTGGTTAGCGGGATCGCCTTTCTTGTGGATTGGGCAGAGCACACTTAAATTCCAATCTGGAGGCATGCACTCGTCTGACCATATTCTGCATAAGAGCTGATGCATGCTTTTTACCAGCTCTTCGCCTCCGTGTTTGAACAGCTCGGCGGGTAGTCCGTCTTTTCCAGGCGCTTTGTTGTTTTTGAGCCGGGATATAGCTATCCTCACTTCATCATAGTCAGGTGGTGGGACGACTTTTCCATCGTCAGGGATTGGGGTATCGGGTTCGACGTCTCCCTCGCAATTTAGCAGTGAGGAGAAGTGCTCCCTCCATAATTTAAGTACACTCTGTACGTCGGTTACCAGGTCGCCATTATTGTCCTTACAGGAACTTGCCCCGGTCTTAAAACCTTCCGTCATCCGCCGGATCTTTTCATAGAATTTTCGGGCATCATTTCTGTCAGCCAGCATCTCAAGCTCCTCACACTCACGCCTTTCGGCCTCACGTTTCTTTTTTCTGAAAAGGCGTCTCTCTTCCTTCTTTGCCTCACGATAGCGTTGCCATACACTGCGGGTTGCGCCCGTTCGCAACGTCTCCCTGTAGGCAGCGTCCTTTTTGTCCGAGGCAGTGCTGCATTCCTCATCGTACCAGTTGTTTTTGCGGGCTCGCTGGAACCCTATAGTGGCCTCAGCGGCGGTACGTAATGATTGAGAGATATGCTTCCATTGCTCGGTTGCATCGTTAGGTCGAGAATTGCTCTCCGATAGCAGGTGTGAGAGTCGAGTGGAGAAATTGTCAGCTGTCTGTGTCGTGCGCAGCTTCTCGACGTCAAACTTTCCTTCCGTTACTGTGCGCACTTTCTTTGCTACACAGAGGCGTGTGCGTATCTTGGCTGCAACAAGATAATGGTATTTTCCAACTGTTGGACCAAAGACTCCTTCCTTGCCCACCTTCGCATTAAAGTCGCCGAGCACGATTTTGATATCATGTTGTCTCATAATCATAAGTCTGTTCAAGTTTATCGTAGAAGGAGTCCTTCTCTGCGTCGTCCGTCTCCTCAGTCGGCGCATAGGCGCAGATAAATGTTATGTTGAAAAATTTCGCTTTGATGCGGATCGCAGCGAGACGCTCGTCCACGGGGGTGAACGCTAGTACTTGGCGGCGAAGTCTCTTTCCCACCACGAATCCTACACCACGCGCTTTGCCGCGTGTCTGGCCACTGTAGTATACGTCACAAGGTCCGATGGTCGTCTTTCCTTGTCCCGTCCATCGCATTTCCTGCAGGGCGGTGATGTCAGCCTTTGCGTTAACGAGGACATCAACCAGTCGGGCAGCGGTACCGTCCCTTGAAAGGGTCCGGACATTCCCGGTACATGCCCTAATATCCAAATCATTATGCCTTATTCGTTTTGCCGGGTCGTCAACATTAAAGGGGGTTCTCATCCGAGGCTTTAATACATTTTTCATTGGACTAAATTTTATACGTGGCGGGTCCCAAACCCAGCGCACAACCCGTTTCGGGGTTTTTGGAAAATATTTACACATTTATATAGCGAGCCGCTTGCTTCAAGACAGACGCCCGCTTGCAGCCGCACCTCATGGTGAACAGACGCTGCGCAAAAACCTCGGTGAGCCCTTAAACCAAGTATGTCAGAGTGGCCCCACCGGGGCTCCCTCTCTTTCTGCCGCGAGCCTAGGTAGCTCCCGTTGCCCAGAGTGCACGAACGAGGACGCAAGAGTCGGGATTGAGCAAGGTCACTTAGCAACCACACTCCATTACATAAGCTTCCGCGTATGGTCTCCAGAATATTAGTCTATACGAATCTGGTGTCGTTCCATGTCGAGACCGCATTGAGCCCTATGCAGTGGCCTCGAGGCCTGCGTGGAGGGAAGTGCCCCGGTAACAAGCAAGCCATCATACAAATATACTCTACCCATCCTGCATACATTAAGGTTTATTTCGAGTGCTAGGCACCATACCGTGAAACCGTAGGAGAGTACCGGCGGTCGGTGACGACCGCGCTGTACAGCCAATACCTTATTTGTGGCTTTAACCATCACCTTTTTCCCTTTTTAGAGACAAACAGAGCAGTAATAGCTTTTATGGATCTCTCCTCGACATACCTGTTCCAGGTTAGGTTGCTGTCTAGAACTACGGTTGTTGTTGTTGTAGCGAGGTGTAGCCCTGCCTAAATGTCAGACAGGGTCACCTCGAGTGTATTGCTCTTGGCCAGGTCGATATACATAAGAAAACGGCCCGGGGCGTTTCGGCACGATGGGTACAGCACAAGTACTGGTACCGTTCTCGTAGAACCGGCAATACAAGATACTAGCCGTGTAGGCTATGTAGGTCATTTAGCGTTACCCAGGGTGCACCAACTGGGAGGCGACCTACTTTACGGTATTTACCTTCGGTTGTGATTTGAGTCTCACTGGTATTAGCAGGATTAACATTGAGTCAGCTCTCTCTTGACCACTCCTCCTCGAGGTGCAGTGCAGTCTGGAGTAGCTCTCAGAAAGTTGGAGATGTTCACCGGTTTCCGTTAGAGCTATATCATCAGCATAGGCGATCCCGTTCGTTCCAGTTTTATAAGGAAGGTGTTATCCGTTAGGTTCCACAGTAGTGGGAATAAGACTCGCCTTGAGGGGTGCCCCTGAAGGTGTATTTGACTTTGGTATGCACCGTAAGCTCTGCCTTCTTTGGCCTGGACAAACAAGCGAAAAGTGAGTCTGGCGGTGAACCAGGAAAATAAGAGTCGCCGCAGCTGCACCGTGACAGTTAGTCTTGATAGTTACAAACCAGAAACCGTGCCCGACTTCGTCTATTTGCGAACCAGTGTTAACAACTAAAAAGAGCTACAATGGCCTGGACTGAGATAGAAAGAGCAGGTAGAGGATGACTTGAACTTTCTTTGTATGTTCCAATTGGCCCCAGTTGTCGTTAAAAAGGAATGACTGCGTGCTTAGATATGCAACAGCCAAAGTCTCCGGGGCGGTTAAGAACCAATAAATGATGATGAAGTGAAACCGATGCAATATTCACAAAAAACTCAACAAATATGTCAAAAATATGTAGGCTAGGTTAGGTTCAAGTGGCTGCCGCAGAGGCACACTTAGGCCAGTTTTGAAAGGCCCATTGTGACACCACCAACACAAGGAAAGTCAGTCCCGGGACCCAGCCATATGGAAAATCCCTGAGTTGTTGGGACTTTCCACATAGCAGAATCCCGGGACTGACACTCCTAAACCGACACCGTTACTCCTCCTCGAACCACTTAGATGACTTTATGAAGCCCATCAAGTCCTTTATGTCCAGTTCCGCGATCTGGCTTAGGCTATCCAGGAACGGAACTCCCAAAAAGCGCGTTCTCGCGCCGCTTAAAGCCGGACAGTTGCAGATGAGGTGCTCCACTGTTTCCTCCTCCTCATCATCTTTGCAACTCCTGCAGCATCGTCGGTAGGGCACACCTAGCCTTTCTGCATGCCTACCAATGAGGCAGTGACCGGTTAATACCCCTATCAAAAATATGTAAAAAATATTCCACATTTATGAAAAATATGCATAAAATATGAAAATATGCAAAAAATATGCAAATATGTAAAACATACTAGCTAAAAAATAAATCTTTTTTTTACATAAACAACTTACAACTTGGTCTGAGGTTTCTATGTTATCAAACAAAAATATGCACTTGCATATAATTCCGAGCTCTGGTTATAAATATGTATTAATATATCTTATATATCATTGTTAATGTGAAAATTTTTAACTATATTCTACAATAAAAACGAAATCTAAAGTCATCGTCTTGTTTTAGTTAGCAATTTCTGAAGCTTGGGTCATTCATAACCATTACACCTAACGTGGTTTTGCGGTATTCATAATATTTTGCGCTATTATTAACCATTACAGCTAACACACGTTTGCGTCACACATAACCCAAACGCACAGCAAAGGCATGGTTATTTTTTGCACACTCGCCTTAAGAAAATAACTAAGAAAACTAACCAAAAGTCACATTAGCCAAGTCGGTTACATAACCGGTCAAATAGCCGGCATCTGTCTAGTAGGGTACCCGACGTTGTCCGGGCTGGATATGCATTTTAGCCCATGGCTTCATGTTTAAACTCTGCTTCCTCCTCATTTATTTCCTCTCTTTCATCCTTGCCACCCCTCCAACGATCATACTTTGAACTAAATCTCCAATTGGCCTCAGTGGTCGCTAAAACGCAATGACTGGCGTGCTTTGATACGAAGCGGCCATAATCGCCTAGGCGGTTAAGTAATAGTACAATAACACTGCACCAAATTTGGCAAATTTCGCGAAAAATTGCAAATTTGGCGCTTTTTTCCATACAAATCTAATTTTCCAAATTTGGAATTCCATCACATTTTACCTTATTTGCCGAACAATATAATCCACAGTTCCTCAAAATAGCAACCCTGCGGCTGTTCGACATTTAGAAACGCCCAGCAAGAACCTTAATGGGCAATTGACGTGTGACAACTTTTGCACTATGCACAGCTGTAAATAACAATTTCAAATACTTTTTTTAAGAAAATGGGCGAATTCTACCAATAAAAGACTTGTTTCTTCTTTAATTATTACTCTACAGGTGTTTAAATCATCACGGTAATGCATTTTCTTTGGGTGGCTTTTTGTCGTGGTAGAAGATTTTTGCAGGGAAGGTGAAGCCAAACGCAAATTTGCCAGTGTAAACGGTGTCGAACTGGCTCATTTCAATTCGCCAAATTTGGTGCGGTGTAAATGTACTATAACAATAAATTTCTAATTTCCCTCCATCGGTTATTGGCAAGCCAATATCAGATTAGAAATCGCAAGATCCATGGAACCATTTTATTGTTTTCTTGAATACCTTTTAATTGACCGGTTATGTAACCGACTTGTCTAATGTGACTTTTGATTAGTTTTCTTAGTTATTTTCTTAAGGCGAGTGTGCAAAAAATAACCATGTCTTGCCTTGCGTTTGGGTTATGTGTGACGCAAACGTGTGTTAGCTATAATGGTTATGAATAACCCCAACGTAAGTTAGACCTAAAGATTATGAATAACGAAAAAGCACTTTAGATATTATGGTTATTCATGGTGCAACCTTTAGTTATTGCTAACTAAGACAAGACGATGGCTTAAGATTTGGCTTTTATTTGCAAAACATAGTTAAAAATAACACTATTTTTACACTTACAATAATAAATAATCACAAATGTAGTGCAAATAATAGACTTTAAATGTTTGGTCGATTTCCGAACTTCCATTTAGGCCAAGAAATTGTTTGCCTTAGTTTGGAAATGTGCACTCCACCCAATTCTTTCTCTCTTTTGAATTTTTTTTATTTGACATTTTTAAGCAATATAAAATATGTCAGCATAAAAATGTAAAACAGAAAATTAAAAAATAAAAAAAATTGTAAACAGAAATATTTTGCGATGGCGTGCAGTGTTAGTGGATGCCTGGACACGGTGGTATGCTCCGCTTGCAGGTCTGAAAGGATTACTGCATGCCGTTCGCAACCAGCAAACTCTAAACGAGGAATAAGTTCCTCAAACAGGCAAGGGACAAATGGAGTAATATCAGTACCTGCATTAGTACCAGATTAGCCCGAGTAGTTCGAAATGTTACTCAAACTCAGTAGCGAGATCCGAGGTACTCGCCACAAGTTCAGCTACTAATCCCCTGAAGCAGTAATTGCAGCCGTTTTCTA
Source organism: Campiglossa producta (assembly GCA_964058755.1). NCBI lineage: Eukaryota > Metazoa > Arthropoda > Insecta > Diptera > Tephritidae > Campiglossa > Campiglossa producta. Next base: position 62,499,080 of record CAXKVI010000001.1, on the reverse strand, counting down.
CGCGCCAAGAAATCCTTGGCAGCGGACTCATCTGCTGATTCTGTCCATGCTCCACATAGTAAGTAGGGAACCTCTTGTCTTTAACAAGAGAATTAAGCTCAAATTGAAGAAAAATATTAAATATTTTATTTTTATTTGTAATTTATTTGATTGAAACCCCAATACAAACAATAGGTATGTTTCTTGAAAAATCCAGCAAAGAACTGTCAGCAGAAGAGGGTCTTGTAAAAAGCTGTCAAAATCTCATTTCTGCTAATTTTTCGTCGAAAAGGTATCAGTAGAAACTTGCAGACAAAACAGCGGTTACGTTTCTGACTGGCTAACAATTTGAATTTACATTTTTTGTTGTTGTTTTGCTATGTCACCGATCAGCTGTTCCTGCTTGCTAATTTCTGCTGGACGAAAAATTTCCACCAATAACTTGCAGCGAATTGGCGCTCTCTCTCTTAATTAAATGTCAAAAAGCTGCTGAGTTCGCTGCTATTTTTGTTCAAGAAACGATTTTTCAGGAATATTTATTCATAATTATTCATAATTAGCAGGAAAGAAACGAAGCTAATATAATAAAAGAGTATGAGAGTACATATCGCACCCTAAATCAAACCGTCACATCTCAAAATTTTGTTAGGTCGCTTTCTTGGCACAGATTGCCTAATAAAAAGTAGCACAGCCAGTACATACAATTTTTTTCTTTTTGACTATTAAAGCTTGGTTTCCTCGAAAAGCGGTGCCGCTACGTAACGTTCGCTATATAGCGGTAGCTATGCTCCCCTGCAAAAATCGAGAGTACTCTATTTCCTATCCAAAGAGTACTCCAATTGGAGCATCAGAGTACTCCAAATGTAATCCTTTTTCATATAAAAATTGTACTCCAATTAACATTGCGATGTCCTAGGACTGGACCACCTACTCCAACCTTCGCTTTGTTTCTGCTACTCCATGGAGTACCTACTGCCAGAGTACTTTGCAATGTACTCCAATGTTGTTACTCCTTGTAGTATATATTGTCAGAGCGATAGTGTCGTGATTTTCGTCGATAAGGCAGGAGCAATGATCTGCTTTCAATAAGCTAAAGATGGTCCGATTATGTATACAAAGGATTACTATTGGAGTACTCCAATATCAGAAAATTGGAACACATAATCCAACGATTTTTGCAGGGTCACCGTCATTAGCAGCACCGCTTTTCTGTAAACTTACATGCAAGTAGCGGTGACTTCAATCCATTTGAAATTGTAAATTTGCGGCCACTTTTCTTTTTTTTCTCCTCTATATTTTTAAAATATTTGTTTTGAAAACAATTAATTGTTGTTTTTGTAAACGAATTTGAAGAATTTTATTGAATTGACACCGCTATGACAATGACGGTGAGAAAAAACGTTGACGAAAAAAACTTCACCGTCTTCTTACTTTACACTCAATTACTTTTACATGGCAGTATTTTTGACAACGTACTTCACCGCTATGTAACGGACGCTATATAGCGTCACCGCTTTCGAGGAAACCAGCCCTTTATCGTTACTCTTTAAAGAGCACAGTGATGCCAAGTTTTTAAAAGTCAAATTACTTTTGTGCGATCCAGAAGCGCTTAATTGAAAGTTACTCCGATTTTGATCTGTGTCTCTTTTTGATTTAGTGTGCGATATATCTTAAAAACCTCAGTAATGTCACAAACGTTTTTACCTCTAGTATTTATCATTTATATCATGACTCCACCTTTATATTTTCAAATCTCAAAAATTGATTACAATTGGTATGAATAAGATTTTAAAACCAAAAACACCGAAACCATGTCTTTGTTTAACGACAAATTTGCTGCTGCTTTTCGACAGCATTCATATAAAGGTTGTCCTTAAAATTTTTGTATCATCTTTTCATTATTTTACTTTTAGTTTTGGTGATTCCTACGTTTAAATTCTTATTCTTATTTATTCAGATCTAGCTACCCGCTGTTCGGACGTACTAGGACTTTACGTATTTTTCAAATCGAACAGCGCGCCACCTAACCGAAACAAACTGTATTGTCACCGTGCCCGAAAAAACGTGTTAAATTTCAAGTCCCCAGGTTGCCAGGAATTTAGTAAAAGTCGATCGCAAGATTGCCAATTCCAAAAGAATTTTCGAAATAACCCGATCGGTGTGCCACCTACAGAAATTTTATTGACGATGGATTGCATTGTAAGTTACAATTTGTAACCGGGTTATGACAAATGTGTAAAGTTTCAAGTCTCTAACATACCCGGAGGTACTCAAAAATCGATCGCAAGTTTCCCCTGTGGTTTAAAGATTTTTAAAGATTTGCAATTATATCGACCAGCGCGCCACCTATTGGAAGTTTGATTTTTACAAATTGTACTGTTACTGGTCCCTAAATAAGTGCTAAGTTTCAAGTTCCTAGGTTACTAGGAAGTTAGTCAAAAGTCATTCCGAAGACTCCCAACTTCAGAATAGATTCCGAAATATCTCTATCCGTGCACCACCTACTTGACTTTTTCGAAGTTAACTTCTTAGGCGGCGAAATGAAGTTTTGATTGAGAGTAAAATTTGAGAAAATGGATGACGATGAAACGGAAGTTATGGAACGGAAATAGAAATTGTAGCCGACTTTCAGGCGTATGTTGCAGACTTTCAGGCGTAGGCGTTTTTCTTATATATCGGGAACCGCTCAAACGATTTGGATAAAATTTGGCATTATAGATAGTATGATTCATTCTAAGATTATATGCGTGGGTGTTGCCACTTGGGGCAGTTCACCGGATTGCCACTTATCTCAATTTTTTTTAAATATTGAGCAAGATATTCCAATATTGGTATCAAATGAAAGGTATTTTCGACCGTATTCCAAATATGTAAATCTCAAGCAGGGTTGCTACCTAACCGCATTTTATATATTTTCTCTATCTCTCGGGAACCGCTCCACCGATTTGGACAAAGTTTATCATTTTAAGATTGCACCATGGGCGTTTCCACTTGGCACGGTTGCCACCTATCTCAATTTTTTTTAGTATTGAACAAGATGAAATGAAAGGTGTTTTCGACCGTATTGCAAATATGTAAATCTCAAGCAGGGTTGCCACCTAACCGCATTTTATTTATTCTTATTGATATCTCGGGAACCGCTTGACCGATGTGGATAAAGTTTGGCATTATAGATAGTATGATTCATTCTAAGATTATATGCGTGGGTGTTGCCACTTGGGGTGGTTCACAGGGTTGCCACCTATCTCAATTTTTTGTAATATTGCGCAAGATATGCCAATATGGGTATCAAATGAAAGGTATTTTCGACCGTATTCCAAATACGTAAATCTCAAGCAGGGTTGTCACCTAGGATTGCCACCGAACCGCATTTTATTTATTTTTATTAATATCTCGGGAACCGCTTGACCGATGTGGATAAAATTTGGCATTATAGATATTATGATTCATTCTAAGATTAATGCGTGGGAGTTGCCACTTAGGGCGGTTCACAGGGTTGCCAAATGCCTAATTTTTTTTTTAATATTGACCAAGATATGCCAATATTTTATTTATTTCTATTAATATCTCGGGAACCGCTTGACCGATTTGGATAAAGTTTCGCATTATAGATAGTATGATTCATTCTAAGATTATATGCGTGGGTGTTTCCATTTGAGGCTGTTCACAGGGTTGCTACCTATCTCAATTTTTTTTAAATATTGAGCAATATATGCCAATATGGGTATCAAATGAAAGGTATTTACGGTCGCATTTCAAATATGACAATTTCTAGCAGGGTTGCCAGCTTGGGTTGCTCCCAAACCGTATTTTATTTATTTTTCCTTATATCTCGGGAACCGCTTTGCCGTTTTGTATTAAATTTGGCATTATATAGTTTTAGAATGAATCATACTACTATTCATTCTAAGACTATATACATACATGGCGGTTGGTACTTGGGGTGGTTCAAAGGGTTGCCACCTATCTATTTTTTTTTTAATATTGAGCAAGATATGCCTATATGGGTATCAAGTGAAAGGTATTTGCGACCGTGTTCCAAATATTTAAATTTCAAGCAGGCTTGCCACCTAGTCTTCCTATCTTTCTTCGTAGAACTATCTTTCCTATCTCCCTCCCTTTTGCTCTTCATTGCCCTATTTCCTTCTACCACGCCCCTCTTCCTCTATATCCCATTCGTATTGGCCCTTGTTAATTTAGGTCTAATTCTACCCATGTACCAAATTTTAAGGGAAACGCACCATATATAAGATATTTTCGAATGGATCGTTTCCCTGGTCCACTTCTCGGAAGTAAGATATTGTGAATCTAAACCAAGCATCGGCGCCCCATAGATCTTAAGATCAGTGAAACAAGTTGGATTCATCACACAGACACGTTGCGCTCTTTGTTTACCAAATGATTTAGTCGTCGCTGGGCAAGGACCACATCGCGTGGGGGTGTCGCTTGTTTGGTCAGCGAATGTTAAAAATATAGTTCGGACGATCACAGCGCTTGTATAAGCGTTCTCACTTATACACCTGCATTTACAAATCTGCCGACCCATGATCTAAACCATTCTCGAATACATCTTATTCATATTTCGTTATTTTTGAACTTTAGAAGTTAACTTCTTTCACGTGTAGTGGCTACACGCGTTTTTTTATGAGGGATTGCATTGTCACCGGTTTCTGACAAATGTGTCAAATTTCAAGTCTCTAGCTAACCGGGTAGTTACTCAAAAATCGATCGCAATATTCCCCCTGTGTTTCAAAGATTTTTTAAGATTTGCAATTATATAGACCAGTGCGTTGAGTTTTACAAATAGTATTGTAACCGTTCCCTCAATTTAATGCTAAGTTTTAAGTTCCTAGGTTACCAGTAAGTTAGTCAAAAGTCAATTGCAAGATTCGCAACTTCAAACGAATTTTCCAAATAGCTCGATTCGTGCGCCACCTACCGGATATTTTTGATGAGGGATTGCCTTGTCACCGGGTTCTGCCAAATATGTCACGTTTCAAGTCTCTATCTTACTGGGAAGTTACTCAAAGATCGATCGCAAGAGTCCCCCCTCAGGAATTTTGAAATATCTCGATCAGTGCGCCATATAGCAGAATTTCTTGTACAACATATTGTATTGACTTTAATTGTTCATATATATGCCAAGTTTCAATAATGTAGCTTACCAATTTTAAATTTTTAAATGAATTTACCGTATATCTCGATCCGTGCGCCTCCTAGATACTTTTTTCGTTCACATTACAGTGGCACGGAGCTCGGAACTATGTTCAAAGTTTCAATTGTCTAGCTCAACGGGAACGTACCTAAAAACACTTGGTAAGATTCCGAAATCTCGTATGGGAGATTTCGTAACGTTTTAAAAATTAAAAGTTAACGTAAATAAAGTTGGATTACGTAACAGACCACAACTAGGTATAAAGTTTTCGGTTTCAACCGTACTTTTTTTATTCACTTGTTCAGTTTACGTTGGCCTTGGAAAGCGTAGCGAATTTTAAAAGGTTGTTTCGTTTATGTTGGACTGTTGTATTGAAGTTGGACAACTCATGAAGTTGAAGCCGAATTTTATTGTAGGCACATATCTGTCACCTAATTCGTCATTGACTTGTGCCTGTGTCACGCAACAATGACGTAAACTGCCACAGCGCTGCAGGACATATGTAAATACAAGTGGTGTGTACCTATATTCTTTAGAAAGAGAAATCGGGGACAGTTTTAGTAAACATACATATACATATTTCGGGTCTACTTGAATCAAGTACTCGGACGCCTTGTAGTTAGATAATATCTCAAAGGTACCAAGCAAACATTAGGAAACCAACAAAATTTACAGTAAAAACTAATATAATATCGCCTGTGGCACTCAAAACAGTTTAAGTGATATCTCAGTTTGGCGGTTTGTGCAACTATAAATTGTTTAATTTTAAGACGAATATGATGAAGTTGTTTTTCGAAACCAACAAAAATCAAGTAAGGAAAGCTGTCTTCGGCTATGCCGAAGGCTAAATACCTTTCATGAATAAGCGTCACGATTTTCACTGTTTGATCCTAGTACAGCCTGTGTGAATTTAGGGGCGATGTGTTATATTGGTCCAATCTCATTGAATTTTAACATCGACATTCCACATTCTAAAATAGCAATAGTTAGGAAATTTCACGTTCCTACCTATATAATTACAGGAGTTATCTACCAAAATCCGTTTATCGGAACAATCGATTGTATGGGGGCAATTGATATATTTATCCCATCTCGATGATTTTCAAAATCGATATTTCACATGTAAAAATAGCGATACCTCCAAAACTTCACGTTCCTACCTCTTTAATTACAGGAGTTATAGCCCAAAATCCGTTTATCGGAACAATCGATTGTATGGGTGCTATATGTAATATCGGTCCGATCTTGCTGGTTCCGACAAATGATTCCTATATTGGAAAATGGTGGCCGCATACAAAATTTCAGCCAAATATCTCAGAAACTGAGGGACTAGTTTGCGTTCAAACAGACAGACAGACAGACAGACAGACAGACAGACGGACAGACGGACATGGCTAAATCAACTCATCTCGGCATCCTGATCATTTCGGTATACTTATTGATGGGTCTATCTCTTCTTCTTCTCATACTTACAAACATCGGACCAAAGTTATAATACCATTTCATGTTCATGAAAGGTATAATAAAAACTTTAAAATTATATAAAGGTGGGCGTCACCCTTAACCGACTTTCTTTAAGTAATACAACTAAGTATAAAATAAGGGTTTTTATTAATTTGTGTCTTCGCATACCTCTCTTAATTTTTTAGTAGTGGAGGTTGAGAAGACCACGTTCCTGTACTAGTTGCTACCTAAATGTTGTTGAATTCCTCGTGGCCTTTGCCACGCAGATCATTTAACTCAAGACGAGTACCCGCTGGCGAAACAATAAAGTTTTTAATTGCAGCCAACAAGTGCGAGATATGTATTTTTTATTGCCAAAACTAAGTAGCCAAAACAAGCTAATTAACCTTGTTCGAATGACCTAACTTTTGTGTGAGTTCAAGTACTTTGTTTGTCTACCTCTGTGAAAATAATGTTGTAAACTTAACACGTACTTGTCAGCTGTTGCTTTCGCTATAATTTCAAGCAGCTGCGCCCGAACTCTAATTCGGGTCACACTTGAGTGCCAACAGATCAGAGATTATTATTTTACGAAAGCAAGTACAACGTCATATGCACGGACGTCAATCCACACTGCTAACGTGCTTCAATTACTTACGTAAACCTTATTTGTAATTGAGTAAGTTAGATGATAAACCTCTACATATCGTCGATGATTCTGTAAAACCATATTTATATTCTTTACGTGGTTTTGCATTTTCACCGACGATATAATAAAATTGTAGATATCTGTCTGTATGTTTGTGGACGAATCACTCAAAACTAACTTTAACTGATATACCTTATTTCTATTACTCAACCGATTTCGAAGCTATCGGCCGGTTTCCGACCAATATTTGGACCAGCCTCTACACCTTTATTGTGTTGTCTTTGTTGTTGTTAACAGCAAAAACACTCCCCGAATGTTTTGGGGAGTGATGCCTAAATTGACAGTCCTTGGCCGGATATGCTGCGGTATTTTGGGCTAAATGCTAAAATGTGAGGATAATGCAAAATGCAGGCCTAGCATGAACCCCACATAATATTCATATCGTTGCCCTAATATAGAAAGGCCCTAACTTATATTTTTTTTTTTTTCTAATCAAGTTGCTGAAGATTTTATTTATAACTTCTGAATGAAGCTTTGGTTTACTTTGCCTTCAGTTTTATCGAGCAATTTATCAAGCTGAGAAAATATGAGCTAGCGCCTTTTTATATTAGTGTTACTATATGTGTGTCCTGTTTGTTAGCATTGCTGTCAGCATTGTCAGTCTTTAAGACTACATAGAAAATAAAAAATAAACTTCGTGACACATATATGTATATATTGTATTTTATTAAAACCTTTATTTTAAGTCGATTTCTTGTTTGCACCACCTTTTCCATACGAAGTTTCGGAAACTTGCAAAATATTTTTAGGTACCTTCCCGTTAAGCTAGAGGCTTGAAACTTTGAATATAGTTCAGAACTACGTGACAATACAAAGTGAACGAAAAAAGTATCCGCTAGGTGGCCCACGGATCGATAAATTTCGATATCTCGATCCGTGCGTCACCTACCGGAATTTTTTTGATGAGGGATTGCATTGTCACCGGGTTCTGACTAGAGGTATACGCCGTCAAATTTCTCGGCGGCGGCGGGGTGGGGACATTTTTATAGCGGCGGCGGTGGCTACTCCGGCGTGGTTTAAAATAAAAAAAATTTTTCTTTGAATTTGAAAACTACATAAATTCAACTGTTGAGATTTTTATAGTTTTAAAAATTTGTCAAAAATTTGAATGGCCATTTGGGAAAAGGACAAACACAGGTTCCTAAATGAAATTTAACGGGATTAGAAAAGTACAAAAGATGTTTTATATTAAGTTAGTTTCAAAAATTATTTATTTAGATATATTCATATTTTTGACCCAACTTTTTACCCAATGTAACTAATTTATATTCTACCTCTTCTAAAATCATTATTTTACCATTATATTATACTCCGGGTTGTGCGCTGGGTTTGGGACCCGCCACGTAAAAATCAAGTCCAATGAAACGATATACAAAGCCTCGGATGAGAATCCCCTTTAATGTTTACGACCCGGCAAAATGAAATAAGGACAATGAGAATGATATTAGGGCATGTACCGGGAATGTTCGGACCCTTCCAAGGGATGGTACCGCTGCCCGGCTGGTTGATGTGCTGGTTAATGCAAAGCCTGACATCACCGCCCTACAGGAAATGCGATGGGAGGTTCTTCAACATAACATTTATCTGCGTCTATGCGCCGACTGAGGAGGCGGACGACGCAGAGAAGGACTCCTTCTATGATCAACTTGAACTTGGTCCTACAATTGGAAAATTTAGTCTCCACGATACAACATCCCCCAATGGCACTAGGTTGATTGACTTCGCAGCTGCTCGCAATATGGTCATCAGTAGTACCAGGTTCCAGCATAAACGAATACACCAGGCTACTTGGCTGTCCCCAGATCAGAAAACAAGAAACCAGTTTGATCACGTCGTGATCGACGGCAGACATAGCTCCACCATTCTGGACGTGCGTACCCTAGGTGGTCCCAACATCGACTCGGACCATTATCTTGTTGCAGCCTAAATACGCACACGCCTCTGTGCAGCGAAGAAAGTGCGCACAGTAACGGAAGGAAAGTTTGTCGTCGAGAAGCTGCGTACGACACAGACAGCTGATAATTTTTGCACTCGACTCTCACATCTGCTATCGGAGAGCAATCTCCGACCTAACAATGTAACCGAGCAATGGGAACATATCTCTCACTCATTGCGTACCGCAGCTGAGGACACTATAGGGTTCCAGCGAGCCCGAAAGAACAATAGGTACGATGAGGAATGCAGAACCGCCTCGAATAAAAAGGACGCTGCCTACAGGGAGACGTTGCGAACGGGCGCAACCCGCAGAATATGGCAACGCTATCGTGAGGCGAAGAAGGAAGAGGGACGCCTTTTCAGACGAAAGAAGCGTGAGGCCGAAATGCGTGAGTGTGAGGAGCTTGAGGTGCTGGCTGACAGGAATGATGCCCGATAATTCTACGAAAAGATTCGGCGGATGACGGAAGGTTTAAGACCGGGCAATAATGGCGACCTGGTAACCGACGCACAGAGTGTACTTAAGTTATGGAGGGAACATTGAACCCGATAACCCAATCCCTGACGATGGGAAAATCATCCCACCACCCGACTATGATGAAGTGATAGCTATATCCCGGCTCAAAAAAAAAGGCGAAAAGCTGGTAAAAAGCATGCACCAGCTCTTATGCAGAATATGGTCAGACGAGTGCATGCGTCCGGATTGGAATTTAAGCGTGCTCTGTCCAATCCACAAGAAAGGCGATCCCGCTAACCGCACCAACTACCGCGGAATCAGTCTTCTTAATATGTAAGGTTCTTTCTAGCGTATTGTGTGAAAGACTGAAGCCCACCGTAGACAAACTGATTGGATCTTTTCAGTGTGGCTTTCGACCTGGTAAGCCTACCATCGACCAGATCTTAACGATGCGCCAAATCCTGGAGAAGACAAATGATAAGAGGATCGACACGCACCATCTCTTTGTCGATTTCAAAGTCGCTATTGACACTGCGAAAAGAATTGGCCTATATGCCGCCATGTCTGAGTTTGGCTTCCCTTCAAAGCTTATACGGCTTTGCCAAATGACGTTGAGCAATACCAACAGCTCCGTCTGATGCTAGAGTGGATAATTCGAGCAGCAGAGCTTAACCGCAATGGCACAATCTTTTACAAGAGCGTGCAATTGTTGGCGTATGCCGATGATATTGATATCATTGCCTTAATAACCGAGCCGTAAGCGCTGCCTTCTCTGGACTGGATAAAGAAGCGAAAAAAGTGGGTCTTGCGGTGAACGAGGACTAGACGAAGTACTTGCTATAAATAACGGAAGAATCAACGCATCTGCGCCAACACGTGTTACTTTGGGCTAAGTAGGCAATTGAGGAGTAAAGTCCTCTATCGACATCATGGACAGTGTCAAGAGAAGATAAGATGGCATTTGGAGTATTTGAGAGAAAAGTTCTCCGGAAGACTTATGGTCCTTCCCGTGATGCCAACGGCGAGTATCGAATTAAAGCCCAAAGGAGCCTCCCGCACAGAAGGGTTTCCTATCGACATCCAAATTCTGCAGCAGAGGAAGCTGGCGACCTCGACTGAGATGGAAACAACAAGAGGAGGATGACTTGAACTCCCTTGGTGTTTCCAATTGGCGGCAGTTGTCGCTAAAAAGGAACGACTGGCGGGCTTTTTTATACGAAGCGGCTAAAATCGCCTACGCTGTTAAGCGTCAATAAATGACGTAAGCCAAGATAAGAAGTTTGCAAGTTTTATACTAAAAATTAAATAAGTTCAATATTTTGGAAAATAGAGACAGAAGAATTTTTTCTTTTCATTTGGTCCAGTCCATACATCTCGCAAGTTGATTTTAAAAATACGGATTTTGAAAAAATAAGCGATTCCAATGCCAACAAGCGGAAAAATAAAGCCCATGTCGAGAGGACTTATAGGAAGAATAAACTGTAAAATTTGGCTGAATTACTGATTGGTTTTTGAGTCCTGCCGTTACACCAAAACTGAGTACAAGTTTTCACTATAAATTTACCAGCAACTTCAGTTGCCATTTATTTTACAGGAAAATTCATTCTCAAATTCATGTCAAATAAATTCATAGTGAACTATAAAATTAAAGGCGGCCACCGTGGTGTAATGGTAGTGTCCTCGGCAGTAGAAAAGTTTTCCTAAGCGGACTCGCCCCTCGGCAGTGGTTTGGCAAACTGCGACTGTATTTCTGCCATCAAAAGCTTCTCGGCAAAAATTCATTATTTGCAGGTGCCGTTCGGAGTCATGAAAAAACTGTAGGTCCACCTTTATATTTTCAAATCTCAAAAATTGATTTCAATTGGTATGACTACAATTTCAAAACCAAAAACACCGAAACCATGTCTTTGTTTAACGACAAATTTGCTGAGGCTTTTTGACAGCATTCATATAAAGGTTTTCTTTAAAATTTTTTTATCATCTTTTTATTATTTTATTTTTAGTTTTGGTGATTCCTATCGGAAATTTGATTTTTAAATATGGTACTTTCACGGTTCCTTTAACTAAATGCAAAGTTTCAAGTTCCTAGATTACCAGAAAGTTAGTCAAAAGTCGATCGCAAAGTTCCCAACTTCAAAATAGTTTTGGAAATATCTTGATATGTGCTCCAACTACAGGAATTTTTTTGATTGCAACCGGAATTTTTTGCAATTCATCGGGTTCTGACAAATGTGACAAGTTTCAAGTCTCTAGCTTAGCGGGAAGTTACTTAAAAATCTATCGCAAGATTCCCCCTATGTTTTAGAGATTTTCAATTATATCGAAAACCACGCCACCTTTTGGAATTATGATTTCAACAAATTGTATTGTCACCGTTTCCACAACTAAATGCAAAGTATCAAGTTCCTAGGTTACCTGGAAGTTGGTCAAAAGTCGATCGCAAAATTTTCAACTTCAAATTAGTTTTCGAAATATCTCGATCCGTGCGCCACCTACCGGAATTGTTTTGATGAGGGATTGCATTGTCATCGGGTTGTGACAAATGTGTAAAGTTTCAAGTCTCTAACTAATCTGGAAGTTACTGAAAATCGATCGCAAAAGTCCAGGAGTCTTCTAATTTCTTTTTAAAGATTTGCAATTATATAGACCAGCGTGTCATCTATGGGAATTTTGTATGTTTACTATCTGTAGTGTCACTGTTGCCTCAGTTTAATGCCAAGTTTCAAGTTCCTAGGTTACCTGGAAGTTGGTAAAAAGTCGATCGCAAAATGGTCAACTTCAAATTAGTTTTCGAAATATCTCGATCCGTGCGCCACCTACCGGAATTGTTTTGATGAGGGATTGCATTGTCATAGGGTTGTGACAAATGTGTCAAGTTTCAAGTCTCTAACTAACCTGGAAGTTACTAAAAATCGATCGCAAAATTCCAGGAGTCTTTTAATATTTTTTGTAATTATCTCGACCAGTGCGACATCTAGCAGAATTTCTTGTACAACAGTTTGTATTATCTGCAATTGTTCATATTTATGCAAAATTTCAGTAATCTAGCTTACCGGGAAGTTCCTCAAATATGCGTCCCAAAATTTCAATTTTTAAATGAATTTACCGTATTTCTTGATCCGTGCGCCACCTAGCGGATACTTTTTCGTTCACATTGCATTGCCACGGAGCTCCGAACTATGTTCCAAGTTTCAAGTCTCTAGCTCAACGGGAAGCTACCTAAAAAGACTTTGCAAGATTCCGAAATTTTGTATGAAAAAGGTGGTGCAAACAAGAAAGCGACTTAATATAAAGGTTTTAAAAATCGCCAAAAATTTACTTTATAGTTGACCTTCGGATAAGATGGCTCCCACCTCTAATTGCAAAACTTCTTCTTCCATACAGAAGAAAGAGGTAAGATGCCCGACTAGGGTCCACTGGTCATACCGAACCGCTCCTGCTAAACAACAACTAACTATACTATACTTAAATATTTATTTTATTCAAAGTAGCTATTTTAGTGCGCAATTTGAAATACATAACAACAATTCCGACAGAGCAAATTTTTGTAGAGTTTACCTTAAAAAAGAAAACTGCAAACATTTGGGGTCAAAGGTCGGGGAAAAAGTTCAAATCTGAATCCACAGTATGCCATTTCCACATTCCATTTCGGACCAAGTTTCTATGCGGCTTATAAATAGGCCATTCGGCGGCGGCGCGCGAAAAGTGACTCTAGTCAGCGGCGGCCTTTGTCGGCGGCGTATATCTCTAGTTCTGACAAATGTGTCAAGCTTCAAATCTTTAACCTACCAGGATGTTACTCAAACATAGATCGCAAGACTAACCCCGTGTTTTATATTTTTTAAGATTTGCAATTATATCGACCAGCGCGCCACCAATGGGAATTTTGAGTTTTGCAATAGTATTGTCACCGTGCCCAATTTCAAAAGAATTTTCGAAGTATCTCATCCATGAGCCAACTATCTTTTTTTTGATGAGTCGTTGCATTGTCACCGAGTTCTGAAAAATGTGTCAAGTTTCAAGTCTCTAGTTACTCAAAAATTTATAGCAAGATTCCCCGTGTTTTTTTAAGATTTTCAATTATATCGGCCAGCGCGCCACCTATTGCAATTTTGATGTTTACAAATTGTATTGTCACTGTTGCCTTAACTAAATGCTAAGTTTCAAGTTCCTAGGTTACCAGGAAGTCAAAAGTCGATCGCAAGATTCCGAACTGAAAAATAGTTTTCGAAATATCTCGATCCATGCGCCACCTACCGGATTTTTCTGATGAGGGTTCGCACTGTCACCGGGTTCCGATAAATGTGTCAAGTTTCAAGTATCTAGCTAGTTACTCAAAAATCGATCGCAAGATTCCCCCTGTGTAATTACCTAAATCGACAAGTGTGGCACTAATGTCTCCTATACCTCATTTACATCATGAGGCGGAAACGCTCCCAGTTAAGAAGCACAATGAAATGCTAAACAAGCAGTACCTGTTAAATTGTTGCAAGCTGCAGCATCCTAATAGGCAACTGCTCGAGCTAACAACGCCTTCTAGGACCGCCAGGACATATCTACGTAAACATTTTGATGAGATCCGGCACCTAGCAACAACGCCGTTTGATCCAGAGGTGCATAAGCGGGCCCTGAAGCACATCCATGATACGTCTGTTGACCACCAGGTTGCGCTCTGTCCGGAGAATGCCGTTTTGCATACCTCAACACCTCGCATTGTTGAGGAGCGCCATCTAAGGATAAGTACACGTTGGGAAGGGCTAAAAATTTTATTGTCACCGTGCCTTCAATTTAATGCCAAGTTTTAAGTTCCTAGAAATATCCTTGGAAATATGAAGCTCGATTCGTGCGCAACCTACCGGAATTCTTTTCATGAGGAATTGCATTGTCACCGGGTTCTGACAAATGTGTGCAGTTTCCAGTCTATAGCTTACCGGGAAGTTACTCAAAAATCGATCGCAAAGTTCCCCCTGCTTTTCAAGAATTTTGAATTATCTCGATCAGTGCGCCATTTAGCGGAATTTTTTGTACAACAAGTTGTATAGTCTTTAATTGTTCATATATCGTCGCTCGCATGACCAACTAACGGAACTGACATTTACAAAATTTTACAGGAGAGCAGTTTTAATATTTTTGACCCTTTATTCCATTGTCCCTGTCGAAAGGTATGCATGATATTTTCAGTCTGCTTTTCTAATTATGTACTCTGACGTCTTTATAAAGTATAGCAGTAGGTATTAAATTGCAGTTACGTTAGTTAGTGAAAAATTTTTTTGGTCCATCTGCAGATACGTTGAAAATGTTATGGCGTTTTCTGAGATAACGGTAGTATATACAATCACATAATTTACACACAAGATACGACATGCCTAAAGAAGTCCCATAGTGGTCCTAACTCAATTTCGGAAAAAATGTCAGTTCCGTTAGTTGGTCATGCGAGCGACGATATATGCCACGACGGCCGCCGTGGTGTAGCGGTTAAGTGCTCAGCGTACTACACCAAGTCGTGTCATATCAATGCCCAGAACCAACATCAAAAATTATTTAGAAAAATAATTTTTCTAAAAACGGGGGAAGGTACATAAAAAGATTTTGCAAGATTCCGAAATTTCGTATGGAAAAGTTGGTGCAAACAAGAAATCTACTTAATATAAAGGTTGTAAAAGTAAAAACAAACTAAAAAAATTAAAAAAACTCGTAAAAAATCAAAAAACTATAAACATTCCACATTAAACATTTTTTTCAATAAAGTGTTACTTTTCTTTAAGATAAGTCTATATTGATTTTTAATATTTTCAGTTAGCCTACCGACTATTTAAGGTTTCTTGGGCATCAAATGAACGAGTATTATTGGTGACTCTCTAACAAGATGGAAAGTTGATGTATGTATAGCGGAAATGTTGTTTGTCATTATTTGTCAATTCTCTCTCTGTCCGGTTGCGGCACATCTTTCATCATCATCATCATTTATTGGCGCTTAACCGCCTAAGCGATTTTGGCCGCGGCACATCTTTAGCTTCACTAAAACAAAACAACTTTGGAAATTATGAAACAGATTTGATTTCGAATGAGATTTAAATATATTTCCATCAAAAATGTTTATTGGGTTATGTGATCATATGTTTCCATCTTCTGTTTTTAGAACAGTAACTGATGGTACTGATCCACTTTCAGTAAACCTACATACATATAACGTGTAACATTGCCGTAATAGACTCAATTATATTAAATTGATTTTAAAAAGGCAGTCAACGACACACCAGCATTCATAGCCATACATATGTACATATCTTAGGATGGTCGTTATTTGCAGGGAGACAATTTTATCATCAGATTTTCAAATGCTCGACCCCTAAATAGCTAGTAATGTAGCCCATGATATCACTCGCAATTTTTGGCCGCGATTGGAAACGAATAAGGCGGGTCGCATGGAGTTCAAAGTTCTGATTGGCATATGGAGGCTCAAAAAATTAAAATGATTTTTCTTTTTATCTAAATTCAAATTCGAAAGCACTAGGTCGGAGATATTACATACAAAAATTTGGTTCCGATTGGAAACGCCTAAAGCGTGTTGCAGGGGGGATTAGAGTTAGGACTACTCCCTGCGACACGCCTTAGGTGTTTCCATTTGGAACCAAACTTTGTATTTGATATCTACGACCATAGTGCTATCGATTTTGAGTATTAGATAAAAATAATTATTTTTTAAAAAGTTTTTATTAGGTCGCTTTCGTCGTTCTTGTGCCCGGATTTTTTCATTGGATTTTGAACCAACTTCCTGTTGTGCTAGGGTCTTGAAATTTTCACCACAGTTCAGGTCGCGATGACAATGCAATATTAATAAGTAATAAAAACTGAAAATCCTAATTATGGACCGAGTTAGCTGATATTTGGCGTGTGTATTACTTAATCAATTTCCAAATGTTCAAAAAAAAATTGGACCCGCTAGGTGGCACGTGAGTCGCTCTATTTAAGAAATTCGAAGGTCTGTTTTTGGTGTCGATTAATGTGTTTTTCAACGAACTTCCCGTTGAGGTAGAATCTTGAAATTTTCATCATCGTTTAGTTTTCTGGCCCCACGCAATATATCAAAAAAATAATTCCGATAGGTGGCGCACGGGTAGAGATATTTGAAAAGTTTCATTTCCAGAGATTTTGCTTTGGATTTTGAACTAACTTCCCATTGAGCTGGGGTTTTGAAATTTTCGCCATCGTTCAGGTTTCGCTGACAATGCCTTATACAAAAAAAAAATCCAAAATATTGCTTTAATTGCAAAAGTCCCATTTATCGGCCTATCTTCCTTATTGCTATCTGAATATTTCGTACACATGCTATAATGCGCATGCTATAATGCGTTTTCAGCGCCATAAACAGCATCGAAATTTCGAATATTTGAATTTCACTTATTCGAACATGCAATCTTCAACGTCATCTGCATACATTTAGGCGCAGTCACTTTGCACAAAGGAAAGATAATGTGTGTTAAATGCTTAAAAAAGAATAATTTTATTCATGTAACCATAGACACACCGCGTAAAGCGTTTAAACGTAGAAAATTGCCGAATGCGTAAATGAACTGTCAAAATTTTTATGGAACGAAATTTACACAAATTCGGTAAACTTCCGCGAGGAGTTTAGTGTGTAAACACCTCGAAAAATTACCCAATTCGATTACGCTGTTCGACATGCAGTTTTTCAAAGCAGTCAATGCACACTAGACAAAATAGAAGAATATGCTAAAAAATGGATCAAAAATTAAGTTAATGGGAATTTCAAAATAAAAAGTATTCACATAAATTTATCTATATCGTTCATCTAACTGAGCTGTTAAATGTATATATTTACGCTTTCGTTAAGTTATATGGTTACATGAGTACCACTTATATGACACAGAATATCCAATTACAATCTTAGAAATTTCCACAGACTCACAACTAAAAAGTATAAAATAAAAAATAGAATAAAAAAATATTTTTAATTTAAAATGTTTTTAAAATGAACTAAAAACTGGAAAATAATTTCCCCTCTACCTACATAGATTCTTCACCACGTAAAGCTTATCTGGAACATTTGTGAGTGGGAATTCTTATAGGTATTAAATAGTACTTGGAGTTTGAAATGTGTAAAAACATTTGGCGCTTGCTATATCGTGAAAAGATGTTTTTTTTAGAAAAGCTCATATCGGTAATAAGATTGTTAGAAATTAATGCGAACCATCTTTAGCGTGCGCCAATGTTTTTATACATTTCAAACTCCAAGTACTATTTAATAACTATAAGAATTCCCACTCACAAATGTTCCAGGTAAGCTTTACGTGGTGAAGAATCTATGTAGGCAGAGGGGAAATTATTTTCCAGTTTTTAGTTCATTTTAAAAACATTTTAAATTAAAAATATTTTTTTATTCTATTTTTTTATTTTTTGAGTCTCCAGGGGCTAGTCTGAACTTTAACCCCCCGCAACACGCCTTAGGCGTTTCCAATCGGAATCAAATTTTGTATGTAATATCTCCGATTTCGAGTATTAGATAAAAAGAAAAATCACTTTTATTTTTGAGTCTCCATTGGATCTCGCCTAAACCATCTCCAATCGGGATACAAATTTATGTGCGATATATGTAGTTGACCGTGGTGTAAAATAACTAGGGAGTGAGACTGGACAAAATTGTATATATGATTATAAGGGCCACCCTAATGTATATATGTACATACCCACCAAAAACTTTGTAGGTTTTTTCTTTTATCAATTATTCCTTCTCATTTTTTAAGATTATCATATTTATCTTATTATAACATCCCTTTATCTTGCCTAGAGATGCATATGTTCCTGTACTGATTACATCGTCTTTATATTTACATATGTATAAACAAATCTAATATCCGTGTTTTGTCCCTACACTTTTTCCAAACTCCTGGACCGATATGAATGAAATTTTGTGTGTGTCTAGGCTTGAGAATGGCTTAGTTTCACAATCCAAAAACAAGGGAGAATTTTCGTACTGCATATCTCTGTCCACTTTAGAGGCCTAAGTGTCGGGCAGAATCCAGGTACTCTGTCCTGCCCTTGCAACCTAACCTATGTATCTCTGGAAGTGTTCATTGAAAAGGGATACAAGTTAAATGAAATTAAAAAGTCCAGGAGAAATCGTTAATGGGCGTATAACCTCCCACACAAATGAATAGAGATAGGAATAGGGATTGATAAATAATACTATGGGGAATGTTAAAAAAATAAAAAGAAGATTTGAAATAGAAAAGGGTGGAGGGGGGAGGGAGAGGAAAATTGAGCATAGAATAGTTAAGGATGGATGAGCATGGAAACAGTAGTCTTTTTCTAATGCGGCAGATTAATATACACCCTCACTACAAACTTTAACGTCTTAAGACCCTCATACAGTTCCGTGTGAACGTGAGCGTGAATGAGTAGAGACTTTCTATTGCGTACGCAAAGGAAAAGAACTCCAAATCAATTCTTTTGTGCGTTCACGCACATCTGTCAAATGACTTCAACTCTCCAAAAAATGTAAAAAAAAATCACAGTTTGGCGTGGTAATTGCCAAATTTCAACACTCACTTGCGAAGGGTTTGTGTCACTTTGCGTTCGCACACAATTCACTGTGAGATAGTAAAATAAGCATTTCAAAGCATATTTAACACTTTCACTTAAGTTTAAATGCAGTAATATCAAAGATATTTTAGTTGTTTATCCACTTACGGATGATTTTTTTTGGAAAAGTGGAGTAATATCAACATATTACACAAAAGAAAATTGTTCACGCTCACCCACGTTCACGCTCAAAAATAAGTGTATATAGGGCTTTACTAGCAAAAACAACGGAGATACGTATTACAAAGTTAGTTGTAACTATCTGCAATGTAAAAAAAAAGTATTTTTTTGTGTCTAATGTAAATATATTCTATTACTAGCTGGTGCCCGTGACTTCGTATGCGTATAAATTCTGTTTTTTTTTTTTTGCAGCTGGGTTAGCAAAGAATAAAATCCAACAAAAAGGAGTTCAGCACTTAAGGGTCGTGTTGTCATGTAAGCCTTAAAGTTTTTCTGCTCGATAAACCCAAATTTCGGTCACAAAAAATGTTTTCATCAAATGGTTTATGACAGCGTTCATAAACACCTTTTGTTTGATACCCATAATGTACTAACACATTTTTGTGGAAATATTCCGCGATACCTCCGAAACCGGTCGAGCTATCAAAATTTCAAGATATCTCCCAAACCATTGCAGATATTTCAATGAATCACATCGCATATTATAGCACTCATTGACACCTTTCATTAGACACCCATATAGTACTAAGACATTTTTGGTCACCCCTGGTCCACATATTGGGCGATAACCCCAATACCCGTTGAGATATTGCAAAAAATAATATCATCATCATCATTTATTGGCGCTTAACCGCCTAAGCGATTTTGGCCGTTGCATATCAAAGCACGCCAGTCATTCCTTTTTAGCGATAACTGACGCCAATTGGAAACCCCAAGGGAGTTCAAGTCATCCTCCACCTGTTGTTTCCATCTCAGTCGAGGCCTCCCCCTTCCTCTGCTGCCGAATTCAGGCGACGATAGGAAAACCTTCTGTGCTGGAGCTTCTTTGTCCATTCGCATAACATGGCCCAGCCAGCGGAGTCTTTGGGCTTTAATTCGCTGGACTATGGTCAGATCTGCGTAGAGCTCGTACAGCTCATCGTTAAATTTCCTTCGATACTCGCCGTTGGCATCACGGGAAGGACCATAAATCTTCCGGAGAACTTTTCTCTCAAATACTCCAAGGGCCATCTCATCTTCTCTTGACATTGTCCATGAATCTGAGCCATACATCAGGACAGGTATGATGAGAGACTTATAGAGCGTGATCTTTGTTCTTCGAGAGAGGACTTTACTTCTCAATTGCCTACTCAGTCCAAAGTAGCACTTGTTGGCAAGAGTGATTCTCCGCTGGATTTCTAGACTGATATTATTTTCGGTGTTGATACTGGTTCCCAAATAGACGAAGTCCCTCACAGTTTCAAATTTGTAACTATCAACAGTGACATGGCTGCCAAGGCGCAGGTGCGCCGATTCTTTCTTTGATGACAGCAAATACTTCGTCTTGTCCTCGTTCACGGCAAGACCCACTTTTTTCGCTTCCTTATCCAGCCCAGAGAAGGCAGCGCTTACGGCGCGGTTGTTAAGGCCAATGATATCAATATCATCGGCATACGCCAGCAATTGCACGCTCTTGTAAAAGATTGTACCATTGCGGTTTAGCTCTGCTGCTCGAATTATCTTCTCCAGCATCAGATTGAAGAAATCGCACGAAAGGGAGTCGCCCTGTCTGAAGCCTCGTTTGGTTTCAAATGGCTCAGAGAGGTCCTTCCCGATTCTGACGGAGCTGTTGGTATTGCTCAACGTCATTTGGCAAAGCCGTATAAGCTTTGCAGGGAAGTCAAATTCAGACATGGCGGCATACAGGCAACTCCTTTTTGCGCTGTCAAAAGCGGCTTTGAAATCGACAAAGATAATATCTTAAACTTTAAGTTGAGCGTCTAGCAATCCAACGATTCAATTCCATTCAATACTTTTAGAGTGTTACGACCGCAAACATACAGACAGACATGGTCCACATATTGGGCGATAACTCCAAAACCGGTTGAGATATCGAAAAAAGTAATATCTTAAATTTTAAGTTGAGCGTCGAGCAATCCAACGAAAAAAGTTTCATTCAATTTCATTCATTACTTTCAGATTGACTCGGCCACATACATACGGACAGACAGACAGACAGACACACAAAAATTTTGAAAATGGTTGATTTGGATTCTACTCGCTTAGTAATGCTTTCCCCAATTAATTTTTTGTTGATATGTATCTGCCATGTACAGACATCGACCTGTTACAATTTTATTATATGTAGAGATTTACTACTTTCAAAACTTTGCATCTTTCTTCTTTAATCAGTCATTTTAATTATTTTGTGAAAAAATGGAATCAAATTATATGTATGTAGGTATATTTTTTTTAAGAATTCCATTTAGAAATGAAGTTCATATATATCCTTCCCCGCCTGTTAATTGGGACGATACATTAGCACAAATTCAGAATTAACTGCGTTTTTGGGAATTAACTTGAACATAATCTTCATAGTTGATTCCCAAAAATGTAGCGAATTTTCGCTGGCAACAAATGCAAGTTAAATGAAAACAAATGGTCTAGCGACCGGTAGTGTCGCGCCAGCGTACCTACATCCATTTGCACATTGTCAAACTCATAACCGCAAAGACTGTTGCGACAACGCCAGTGCAATGGCAACGACAACAACAGTGTGACAACAATAATCAAGAACGCGCCGCAAAAGACGCGCAATGCACAATGATGAACGAATATAAAAAGTTACAATAAAAAAGAGCGCACACAGTGGCTTTGGCATAGTTTTGATTGATAAGTTTTTATTACAATTGCTGCACGTTTGAGTCTCTTTTTTATCGTTCTTGTTGGAAGTAACAAAAGTCTTATTGTTGTTGCCTTTTTTTCTGAAAAAAAAAAACGATTATATATAGGTAGGAACATTTATTTTGTTGGTAAATACCTATACATATGAGCGTTACAAGCTTTTAAAATTAAGTCGTCACTCTGTTCAATTATGGAACTTGTTGCCGTCGTCTGTGGGTATACTTTTTTGGACTTAACAGAGCCGATGCTACAATTTATACGTTTTTGTTTGTTATGATGTCGAATGTGATAAGATAAATATATCAAATAGGTACCTACTTAGGTGGCATACATATATGTATGTAGATACACAGATAAACACACGACAAAGAGTAGTTTTTTTGTTTTTGTTTTTGTTTTGAGGCTTGAATTAATTTTCTTTATTTGTTGAAATTTGTTCTTCTTCACTTTCATTTCCATACCTTTCACAATGTTTCTTTACTTTAATTACCTTACTTTTTCTTTCTGTTTTGCTTTCCTTTCCTTTCCATTTGTTTTCTTTCCCCTTTTCTCATTTCTTTATCATTTATAAACAAAAATCCTAGTTTTATTTCTTTCCGGAAACTAATTTTCCTCATCTTTATTTCCTTTGGCTCTATTTTCTTTTACTTCTCTGCCATTTAAAGTAATATAGTTTATGTTTACAAACGTATTAAGTACCTACTTATTATTTTTTTTTTCTATGCTTACCCATCATCTCCTATAATTTCTATAATTTCCTTTCATTACTTCGTCTTCTTTCTATTTTTTTGATGTCTTCCTTTCTTCTGTTTTCATTTTGTTTAATTTTCCTAAACTTTAAACTTTTTTTTTGTTTAAACTGAGCATTTGCTCAGAGTCGTAAATGCAGTGACTCAAATTTTACAGGAGAGACAAAAAGCTGTTCAACTTTTATACGAGCCACTACCCTGCAGTGAAACCTCAAACTAGTCAGAAAAATACTAGTATACAACTAGAATTTTCTGTCTGAATTCATACTAGCCAGGAAATATCCATTTCATACTAGTATACAACTATAACTTTCTGGCAGAACTCATACTCATCGAATAAATTGTGAGTTCGACTCTCTGCGAAGGCAATATAAAAAACTGTAATTTTTTTTTTTGGCCTGAGAGAATCTTCGGCTGAATTCCTCTCTCACGAGAAATCAGACAGAACATGGTATTAATTTAATACTTTTTCGGCGTTGTTCTATATAAACACCAAAAAGGTATTAAAGTTAGACTTTTATTTTTACTGTGTGGGATACCAAAAAATCCCTTTGTTGCACCTTTGTGAGCACGAAAACGAATTTTAGCTTTACAGTTCAACTTTGAACTACAATTTGTATATGATCGAAAGTACATACTACATAGTACCATATTCTTTAAAAATAAGATCAGTATTAGCTTTTAGAAACATTTTACAAAGGTTAAAGAGTGTGACTCCTGTTTTTTCGTGATACAATTTTTAAGTTTTTTCAGTATTATCGATGCAGTTCCCTAAAAATATGTAACTAGTTACCCCTAACCCATGATAATAAAAAAACCTTTATTAAAAGTTCTGTCAGAGCAGTGGGAGTTTATGGCATTTTAAAAATTTTGTACTTTTCCTCTTTTGGGTGGAATGTCCCTTATATGGAAAAAAGACAGAACACTGAAGTAAAGTAGTTTTCAACTAGTTGCTTTCGCTGCAGGGTATGTGGTGGGTTAAGTTCAAATGCCGTTGTTTGGCATTCAATTACACAAACCCCGACTTTTTTGTTGCTAATGAATGGATCCGGGTACCCAGAAGCCCTAGTAAGCAAATCACATTTTTAACAAAACTCTCCCTTACGTGGTTTTGCATTTGTCCGTTATGTTGTTTCGCATACCCAAGCTGATTAACCAAACTGTCTCATAGATCAAAAGAACAGTTGTAATAATAGGAGTGCGCACCTGTCAATCAACGCATTTATCTCTTTCCTCTGGCATGGTCCTCATCATTGATTAAAAAAAAAAAAAACTAGTGGCGGCGATATACCAACAGGTTATCATAACCTCTAACGGGATTTTTAGCCGAGCTTCTCTTTCCAACTTGTGGTGTGTTGCTTTTGAGTTTTTTCCTACAAGTTGGCGGGACCTACAGTTTTTTGCCGACTCCGAACGGCACTTGCAAAGCAAAAGCATTTTTTGCTGAGAAGCTTCTCATGGCAGAAATATACCCGGAGAGTTTGCCAAACTACTGCCGAGGGGCGACCCCGTTTAGAAAAATTCTTTTTCTAAATAATTTTTGATGTTACTTTTGCCGGGCATCGAACCGCCACTACTTGGTGTAGAAGGCCGAATACTTAACCGCTACACCACGGCGGCCGCCGTGATGGTTCTGCTTAATTCGAGTGTGGACACAACAGACACAAACAAAGCCACGAAAACAGGCTTAAAAAACGAACATTACCGTCAGTTTTTTAAGCATTTCGTTACATCAATGCATTCAAAGCAGAGTTCAGAAAATATTTGAAATAAAATTTGTTTTCACAAATTATTCTCTGCCGCAAATGTTTCGTATGAATTTTTAAATTTTTGCAACTCAAAAATATTTAAATTTTCATATATGTATGTACATTCACCTTGAATATTCACAGCTATGCAGCATTAAAAATTTGTTGGATTTTAATTATAAGTAGTATCTTCATTACGTTGGCTATTGCATTCACAGAGCGAAATGGACAGATATATACATATATTAGATCTGAAACTGTACTCCTAAATATTAAGATGTAGGTGGTTGTTAGAGTTTCCTACAATAACTTGACAATATTTGTCATTTCCATTTCGTCATGAATCGGAATCCTAACTCGCCTCCTCGCCTAAATAAGAATACATGTATCCTAAAGAGCTCACCAGCAAACAAACCCAGCTTATGGCGTGCGAATAGTGGGGACCTTGCGCTGTATGTTTTTATACCTTCCATGGAGATGAAATGGCATTATAACTTTGGTCCGATGTTTGTAAGTATGAGAAGAAGAAGAGATGGACCCATCAATAAGTCTACCGAAATGATCAGAATATAGTTTATGTTTACAAATGTATTAAGTACCTACTTATTTTTTTTTTTCTATGCTTACCCATCATCTCCTATAATTTCTATAATTTCCTTTCATTACTTCGTCTTCTTTCTATTTTTTTGATGTCTTCCTTTCTTCTGTTTTCATTTTGTTTAATTTTCTTAAACTTTATTTGGCTGAAATTTTGTATGCGGCCACCATTTTCTAATATAGGAATCATTTGTCGGAACTAGCAAGATCGGACCGATATTACATATAGCTCCCATACAATCGATTTCTTCGATGAACGGATTTTGGGCTATAACTCCTGTAATTAAACACGTAAGTATTGCTATTTTTGTATGCTAAATATAGATGTTGAAAATCATCGAGATGGGATAAATATTTCACATAGCCAACATACAATCGATTGTTCCGATAAACGGATATTGGTAGATAGGTTAGGTTAGGTTCAAGTGGCTGCCGCAGAGGCACACTTAGGCCAGTGTTGAAAGGCCCGTTGTGATACCACCAACACAAGGAAAGTCAGTCCCTGGACCCAGCCAAATGGAAAATCCCTGAGTTGTTGGGATTTTCCACATAGCAGAATCCCGGGACTGACACTCCTAAACCGACACCGTTACTCCTCCTCGAACCACTTAGATGACTTTATGAAGGCCATCAAGTCCTTTATGTCCAGTTCCGCGATCTGGCTTAGGCTATCCAGGAACGGAGTTCCCAAAAAGCGTGTTCTCGCGCCGCTTAAAGCGGGACAGTTGCAGATGAGGTGTTCCACTGTTTCCTCCTCATCATCTTTGCAACTCCTGCAACATCGTCGAAAGGGCACACTTAGCCTTTCTGCATGCCTACCAATGAGGCAGTGACCGGTTAATACCCCTATCAATATGCAGATTTCCCTCCTAGTTAGGGCATAAATGCGTCTAGACCTTTTAAGATCCCATTTTGGCCAGGTTTGTTTCGATATCCGACACCTTGGGGATCGCAGCCATCTTTCGTTGGCTTGACGGAGTGTGTGCTCCTTCAGCATTAGTTTGCATGTGGCAAACGGCATACCTAAGCGCTCTTTATCCTGAAGAACCTGCTTGGTCGTGCCCTGCCTGGCAAGCTCGTCTGCCTTACAGTTTCCCTCAATGTCCCTATGTCCCGGGACCCATATGAGGTTTACGCGGTTCTGTTGGGCCATCTCCTGAAGAGATCGACGACAGCTGAGCGTCAGTTCAGAGTTGAACGTGTATGAGCCAAGGGATTTGATGGCCGCTTGGCTATCGCTGAAAATAGCGATATCTTCTCCGATAACACGTTTGCTTAACCAGGCCGCGGCGTCTAGGATTGCCGAGACTTCCGCCTGGAAGACGCTACAATGATCAGGTAGTCTGAAGGAGAGCTCAAGGTCCAAATCCCTTGAATAAACCCCTCCTCCAACTCCAACTTGGTAGATAACTCCTGTAATTATATAGGTATTTCGTAACTACTGCTCTTTTAAAATGTGGAATGTCGGTGTTAAAAATCAATGAGATTGGACCAATATAACACATCGCCCCATATAATCGATATTTCCGATAATTTCGGTATGAGCTAAACTTAAATTGACATAGGCTGTACTAGGGATCGAACAGTGAAAATCATGACTCTTATTCATGAAAGGTATATAGCCTTCGGCAGAGCCGAAGACAGCTTTCCTTACTTGTTTTTTTGTTTTTTGTTTTTGTTGTAGCGATACGCAGTTCTGCCCAAATGCTTATTACCTCAAGCTATCATCAATATCTTCTAACCCCTTGAAAAGGGCGGTTTAAACCGCCTTGGACCACAGTGAGATTGGTCTTAGAATTGGTGGGTATCATGGGGACGAGCCGCAACAGTTCAACCCATTACAGTACTATTATGGAAGTTGGACCAGAGTGCCTCTGGTTTCCTTCGGGAGTTCGCATTCAGCAGCAGCAAGTAGCACGAAGGCATTCGCGGACTGGGATCTGACCAAGGCCGAGTCTGTTCTGTGTAACTGCGGTTTAGGGTCTATTTGGGCACATTTGGAAAACGGAGTTGTTATTTTGTGGCTCAGCATGTCGTCGGCGGGTTTGCCTCACTGTGTAAATGGTGAATGCTGTGCCGTTGAGCAAGGGAGACATACCGTGGCAGTTCCGAGTGCGGTGTTCTAACAGAACTGCAACTTCATACAACAAGACCCGGGGCTCATATCATCGACACGTAGGTCAGAAAGTCACTCAATGATTTTGTTGCGGCTCTGTACCTTGTTGGCAAACGCGATTAAAGAGACCAGCGAAAGTGAATATGCTACTGAATGTTAGCCCTGAGATTTTGGAGTATGAGACAGTCGTGAGCTTAGTGCGGTCGAGGATAAGGTTCCATGCCGCGAAAAAAATCGGAGAGAGTCGGGAAATTAAAACCCGCATATCAATAAATACGTTCAATAATAACCCAGTCGGGAATTTGGCTAACCACAAATGCATTTTAAGTTGACTACACAGCACCCAGTACGGTTTGAAAAGCTAACTACTTTGTATGGAACAGACTGACTATTTTTACATGGCGATAGCCTAGGAGGTAGTCAGTTGTGCCTGTTTCTGCATGACTTTCAGCCAACTACAAGCCGACTTCTTTAAGGCAGATTAAAGTTAATTATATTGAGATCATTTTAAGCTCACGCTTTTGAGATGCCTTTTAGTAGGCAACTTCAGCAGGGCTCAAAACCGACTATTTTTAGTTAGCTTATAGTCGAATCTTTTCCAATAGCTTTTGGTATTTTTTTGGCAAATTAAATTAAATTTAAAGTAGTACTAACAAATTTATATATATAAATTTCAACATTTCCCTGCAGTCAAATTCCGAACTACTCAGCAAACATACTAGTTCATTGACTAACCATTTTGTGGCATATGCATACCAGTTCATTGTTGATTAGCGTTAAACCAGTCAATGCCAAACTACTCAGCAAGCAATATAGTTAATTGACTATACATTTTGTGGTGTATTCATACTAGTTCATTTCTGATCACCTTTAAACCAGTCAATGTCCAACTACTCAGCAAACAATATAGTTCATTGACTATACATTTTGTGGTGTATTTATACTAGTTCATTGCTGATTAGCTTCAAACCAGTCAAGGCCAAACTACTCAGCAAACAATATAGTTCATTGACTATACATTTTGTGGTGTATTCATACTGGTTCATTTCTGATCACCTTAAAACCAGACAATGTCGAACTACTCAGCAAACAATATAGTTCATTGACTATACATTTTTTGGTGTATTCATACTAGTTCATTTCTGATCACCTTTAAACCAGTCAATGTCGAACTACTCAGCAAACAATATAGTTCACTGACTATACATTTTGTGGTGTATTCATACTAGTTCATTTCTGATCACCTTTAAACCAGTCAATGTCGAACTACTCAGCAAACAATATAGTTCATTGACTTTACATTTTGTGGTGTATTTATACTAAGTAATTCATTGCTGATTAGCTTCAAACCAGTCAAGGCCAAACTACTCAGCAAACAATATAGTTCATTGACTATACATTTTGTGATGTATTCATACTAGTTCACTTCTGATCACCTTTAAACCATTCAATGTCGAACTACTCAGCAAACAATATAGTTCACTGACTATACATTTTGTGGTGTATTCATACTAGTTCATTTCTGATCACCTTTAAACCAGTCAATGTCCAACTACTCAGCAAACAATATAGTTCATTGACTATACATTTTGTGGTGTATTTATATTAGTTCATTGCTGATTAGCTTCAAACCAGTCAAGGCCAAACTACTCATCAAACAATATAGTTCATTGACTATACATTTTGTGGTGAATTCATACTAGTTCATTTCTGATCACCTTTAAACCAGTCAATGTCGAACTACTCAGCAAACAATATAGTTCATTGACTATGCATTTGTGGTGTATTCATACTAGTTAATTTCTGATCACCTTTAAACCAGTCAATGTCCAACTACTCAGCAAACAACATAGTTCATTGACTATACATTTTGTGGTGTATTCATACTAGTTCATTTCTGATCACCTTTAAACCAGTCAATGTCCAACTACTCAGCAAACAATATAGTTCATTGACTATACATTTTGTGGTGTATTTATATTAGTTCATTGCTGATTAGCTTCAAACCAGTCAAGGCCAAACTACTCATCAAACAATATAGTTCATTGACTATACATTTTGTGGTGAA
The DNA here is from genome assembly GCA_964058755.1 of Campiglossa producta. Taxonomy (NCBI): domain Eukaryota; kingdom Metazoa; phylum Arthropoda; class Insecta; order Diptera; family Tephritidae; genus Campiglossa; species Campiglossa producta. The sequence goes on along the minus strand of CAXKVI010000001.1, from coordinate 62,469,677 downwards.
TTCATACTAGTTCATTTCTGATCACCTTTAAACCAGTCAATGTCGAACTACTCAGCAAACAATATAGTTCATTGACTATACATTTTGTGGTGTATTTATACTAAGTAATTCATTGCTGATTAGCTTCAAACCAGTCAAGGCCAAACTACTCAGCAAACAATATAGTTCATTGACTATACATTTTGTGGTGAATTCATACTAGTTCATTTCTGATCACCTTTAAACCAGTCAATGTCGAACTACTCAGCAAACAATATAGTTCATTGACTATGCATTTGTGGTGTATTCATACTAGTTCATTTCTGATCACCTTTAAACCAGTCAATGTCCAACTACTCAGCAAACAATATAGTTCATTGACTATACATTTTGTGGTGTATTTATATTAGTTCATTGCTGATTAGCTTCAAACCAGTCAAGGCCAAACTACTCATCAAACAATATAGTTCATTGACTATACATTTTGTGGTGAATTCATACTAGTTCATTTCTGATCACCTTTAAACCAGTCAATGTCGAACTACTCAGCAAACAATATAGTTCATTGACTATACATTTTGTGGTGTATTTATACTTATTCATTGCTGATTAGCTTCAAACCAGTCAAGGCCAAACTACTCAGCAAACAATATAGTTCATTGACTATACATTTTGTGGTGTATTCATACTAGTTCACTTCTGATCACCTTTAAACCATTCAATGTCGAACTACTCAGCAAATAATATAGTTCACTGACTATACAGTTTGTGGTGTATTCATACTAGTTCATTTCTGATCACCTTTAAACCAGTCAATGTCCAACTACTGAGCAAACAATATAGTTCACTGACTATACATTTTGTGGTGTATTTATACTAGTTCATTGCTGATTAGCTTCAAACCAGTCAAGGCCAAACTACTCAGCATACATTATAGTTCATTGACTATACATTTTGTGGTGTATTCATACTAGTTCATTTCTGATCACCTTTAAACCAGGCAATGTCGAACTACTCAGCAAACAATATAGTTCACTGACTATACATTTTGTGGTGTATTTATACTAGTTAATTGCTGATTAGCTTCAAACCAGTCAAGGCCAAACTACTCAGCAAACAATATAGTTCATTGACTATACATATTGTGGTGTATTCATACTAGTTCATTTCTGATCTCCTTTAAACCAGTCAATGTCGAACTACTCAGCAAACAATATAGTTCATTGACTATACATTTTGTGGTGTATTTATACTAGTTAATTGCTAATTAGCTTCAAACCAGTCAAGGCCAAACTACTCAGCAAACAATATAGTTCATTGACTATACATTTTGTGGTGTATTCATACTAATTCATTTCTGATCACCGTTAAGCCAGTCAATGTCGAACTACTCAGCAAACAATATAGTTCACTGACTATACATTTTGTGGTGTATTCATACTAGTTCATTTCTGATCACCTTTAAACCAGTCAATTTCCAACTACTCAGCAAACAATATAGTTCATTGACTATACATATTGTGGTGTATTCATACTAGTTCATTTCTGATCACCTTTAAACCAGTCAATGTCGAACTACTCAGCAAACAAAATAGTTCATTGACTATAAATTTTGTGGGGTATTTATACTAGTTCATTTCTGATCACCTTTAAACCAGTTAATGTCCAACTACTCAGCAAACAATATAGTTCATTGACTATACATTTTGTGGTGTATTCATACTACTTCATTTCTTATCACCTTTAAACCAGTCAATGTCCAACTACTCAGCAAACAATATAGTTCACTGACTATACATTTTGTGGTGTTTTTATACTAGTTCATTTCTGATCACCTTTAAACCAGTCAATGTCCAACTACTCAGCAAACAATATAGTTCACTGACTATACATTTTGTGGTGTATTCATACTAGTTAATTGCTGATTAGCTTCAAACCAGTCAAGGCCAAACTACTCAGCAAACAATATAGTTCATTGACTATACATTTTGTGGTGTATTTATACTAGTTCATTTCTTATCAGACTTTAAACCAGTCAATGTCCAACTACTCACCAAACAATATAGTTCATTGACTATACATTTTGTGGTGTATTTATACTAGTTCATTGCTGAAGAGCTTCAAACCAGTCAAGGCCAAACTACTCAGCAAACAATATAGTTCATTGACTATACATTTTGTGGTGTTTTCATTCTAGTTCATTTCTGATCACCTTTAAACCAGTCAATGTCCAACTACTCAGCAAACAATATAGTTTACTGACTATACATTTTGTGGTGTATTCATACTAGTTAATTGCTGATTACCTTCAAACCAGTCAAGGCCAAACTACTCAGCAAACAATATAGTTCACTGACTATACATTTTGTGGTGTATTCATACTAGTTAATTGCTGATTAGCTTCAAACCAGTCAAGGCCAAACTACTCAGCAAACAATATAGTTCATTGACTATACATTTTGTGGTGTTTTCATTCTAGTTCATTTCTGATCACCTTTAAACCAGTCAATGTCCAACTACTCAGCAAACAATATAGTTTACTGACTATACATTTTGTGGTGTATTCATACTAGTTAATTGCTGATTACCTTCAAACCAGTCAAGGCCAAACTACTCAGCAAACAATATAGTTTACTGACTATACATTTTGTGGTGTATTCATACTAGTTAATTGCTGATTAGCTTCAAACCAGTCAAGGCCAAACTACTCAGCAAACAATATAGTTCACTGACTATACATTTTGTGGTGTATTCATACTAGTTAATTGCTGATTACCTTCAAACCAGTCAAGGCCAAACTACTCAGCAAACAATATAGTTCACTGACTATACATTTTGTGGTGTTTTCATACTAGTTCATTTCTGATCACCTTTAAACCAGTCAATGTCCAACTACTCAGCAAACAATATAGTTCACTGACTATACATTTTGTGGTGTATTCATACTAGTTAATTGCTGATTAGCTTCAAACCAGTCAAGGCCAAACTACTCAGCAAACAATATAGTTCACTGACTATACATTTTGTGGTGTATTCATACTAGATAATTGCTGATTAGCTTCAAACCAGTCAAGGCCAAACTACTCAGCAAACAATATAGTTCATTGACTATACATTTTGTGGTGTATTCATACTAGTTCATTTCTGATCACCTTTAAACCAGTCAATGTCGAACTACTCAGCAAACAATATAGTTCACTGACTATACATTTTGTGGTGTTTTCATACTAGTTCATTTCTGATCACCTTTAAACCAGTCAAGTCCAACTACTCAGCAAACAATATAGTTCACTGACTATACATTTTGTGGTGTTTTCATACTAGTTCATTTCTGATCACCTTTAAACCAGTCAATGTCCAACTACTCAGCAAACAATATAGTTCACTGACTATACATTTTGTGGTGTTTTCATACTAGTTCATTTCTGATCACCTTTAAACCAGTCAATGTCCAACTACTCAGCAAACAATATAGTTCACTGACTATACATTTTGTGGGGTATTTATACTAGTTCATTTCTGATCACCTTTAAACCAGTCAATGTCCAACTACTCAGCAAACAATATAGTTCACTGACTATACATTTTGTGGTGTATTCATACTAGTTCATTTCTGATCACCTTTAAACCAGTCAATGTCCAACTACTCAGCAAACAATATAGTTCATTGACTATACATTTTGTGGTGTATTTATACTAGTTAATTGCTGATTAGCTTCAAACCAGTCAAGGCCAAACTACTCAGCAAACAATATAGTTCATTGACTATACATATTGTGGTGTATTCATACTAGTTCATTTCTGATCACCTTTAAACCAGTCAATGTCGAACTACTCAGCAAACAATATAGTTCACTGACTATACAGTTTGTGGTGTATTCATACTAGTTCATTTCTGATCACCTTTAAACCAGTCAATGTCCAACTACTCAGCAAACAATATAGTTCACTGACTATACATTTTGTGGGGTATTTATACTAGTTCATTTCTGATCACCTTTAAACCAGTCAATGTCCAACTACTCAGCAAACAATATAGTTCACTGACTATACATTTTGTGGTGTATTCATACTAGTTCATTTCTGATCACCTTTAAACCAGTCAATGTCCAACTACTCAGCAAACAATATAGTTCACTGACTATACATTTTGTGGTGTATTTATACTAGTTAATTGCTGATTAGCTTCAAACCAGTCAAGGCCAAACTACTCAGCAAACAATATAGTTCATTGACTATACATTTTGTGGTGTATTCATACTAGTTCACTTCTGATCACCTTTAAACCATTCAATGTCGAACTACTCAGCAAACAATACAGTTCACTGACTATACAGTTTGTGGTGTATTCATACTAGTTCATTTCTGATCACCTTTAAACCAGTCAATGTCCAACTACCCAGCAAACAATATAGTTCATTGACTATACATTTTGTGGTGTATTTATACTAGTTAATTGCTGATTAGCTTCAAACCAGTCAAGGCCAAACTACTCAGCAAATAATATAGTTCACTGACTATACATTTTGTGGTGTATTCATACTAGTTCATTTCTGATCACCTTTAAACCAGTCAATGTCGAACTACACAGCAAACAATATAGTTCATTGACTATACATTTTGTGGTGTATTCATACTAGTTCATTTCTGATCACCTTTAACCCAGTCAATGTCCAACTACTCAGCAAACAATATAGTTCATTGACTATACATTTTGTGGTGTATTCATACTAGTTCATTTCTGATCACCTTTAAACCAGTCAAAGTCGAACTACTCAGCAAACAATATAGTTCATTGACTATACATTTTGTGGTGTATTCATACTAGTTAATTTCTGATCACCTTTAAACCAGTCAATGTCCAACTACTCAGCAAACAATATAGTTCATTGACTATACATTTTGTGGTGTATTCATACTAGTTCATTTCTGATCACCTTTAAACCAGTCCATGTCAAACTACTCAGCAAACAAAATAGTTCATTGACTATACATTTTGTGGTGTATATATACTTATTCATTGCTGATTAGCTTCAAACCAGTCAAGGCCCAAACTACTCAGCAAACAATATAGTTCATTGACTATACATTTTGTGGTGTATTCATACTAGTTAATTTCTGATCACCTTTAAACCAGTCAATGTCGAACTACTCAGCAAACAATATAGTTCACTGACTATACATTTTGTGGTGTATTCATACTAGGTCATTTCTGATCACCTTTAAACCAGTCAATGTCCAACTACTCAGCAAACAATATAGTTCATTGACTATACATTTTGTGGTGTATTTATACTAGTTAATTGCTGATTAGCTTCAAACCAGTCAAGGCCAAACTACTCAGCCAACAATATAGTTCATTGACTATACATATTGTGGTGTATTCATACTAATTCATTTCTGATCACCTTTAAACCAGTCAATGTCCAACTACTCAGCAAACAATATAGTTCATTGACTATACATATTGTGGTGTATTCATACTAGTTCATTTCTGATCACCTTTAAACCAGTCAATGTCCAACTACTCAGCAAACAATATAGTTCATTGACTATACATTTTGTGGGGTATTTATACTAGTTCATTTCTGATCACCTTTAAACCAGTTAATGTCCAACTACTCAGCAAACAATATAGTTCATTAACTATACATTTTGTGGTGTATTCATTCTAGTTCATTTCTGATCACCTTTAAACCAGGCAATGTCCAACTACTCAGCAAACAATATAGTTCACTGACTATACATTTTGTGGTGTATTCATACTAGTTCATTTCTGATCACCTTTAAACCAGTCAATGTCCAACTACTCAGCAAACAATATAGTTCACTGACTATACATTTTGTGGTGTATTCATACTAGTTAATTGCTGATTAGCTTCAAACCAGTCAAGGCCAAACTACTCAGCAAACAATATAGTTCATTGACTATACATATTGTGGTGTATTCATACTAGTTCATTTCTTATCACCTTTAAACCAGTCAATGTCCAACTACTCAGCAAACAATATAGTTCACTGACTATACATTTTGTGGTGTACTCATACTAGTTCATTTCTGATCACCTTTAAACCAGTCAATGTCCAACTACTCAGCAAACAATATAGTTCATTGACTATACATTTTGTGGTGTATTTATACTAGTTAATTGCTGATTAGCTTCAAACCAGTCAAGGCCAAACTACTCAGCAAACAATATAGTTCATTGACTATACATATTGTGGTGTATTCATACTAGTTCATTTCTGATCACCTTAAACCAGTCAATGTCGAACTACTCAGCAAACAATATAGTTCATTGACTATACATTTTGTGGTGTATTTATACTAGTTAATTGCTGATTAGCTTCAAACCAGTCAAGGCCAAACTACTCAGCAAACAATATAGTTCATTGACTATACATATTGTGGTGTATTCATACTAGTTCATTTCTGATCACCTTTAAACCAGTCAATGTCGAACTACTCAGCAAACAATATAGTTCATTGACTATACATTTTGTGGTGTATTTATACTAGTTAATTGCTGATTAGCTTCAAACCAGTCAAGGCCAAACTACTCAGCAAACAATATAGTTCATTGACTATACATTTTGTGGTGTATTCATACTAGTTCATTTCTGATCACCTTTAAACCAGTCAATGTCCAACTACTCAGCAAACAATATAGTTCATTCACTATACATATTGTGGTGTATTCATACTAGTTCATTTCTGATCACCTTTAAACCAGTCAATGTCGAACTACTCAGCAAACAATATAGTTCATTGACTATACATTTTGTGGGGTATTTATACTAGTTCATTTCTGATCACCTTTAAACCAGTCAATGTCCAACTACTCAGCAAACAATATAGTTCATTGACTATACATTTTGTGGTGTATTCATACTAGTTCATTTCTTATCACCTTTAAACCAGTCAATGTCCAACTACTCAGCAAACAATATAGTTCACTGACTATACATTTTGTGGTGTATTCATGATCACCTTTAAACCAGTCAATGTCCAACTACTCAGCAAACAATATAGTTCATTGACTATACATTTTGTGGTGTATTTATACTAGTTCATTGCTGATTAGCTTCAAACCAGTCAAGGCCAAACTACTCAGCAAACAATATAGTTCATTGACTATACATTTTGTGGTGTATTCATACTAGTTCATTTCTGATCACCTTTAAACCAGCAATGTCCAACTACTCAGCAAACAATATAGTTCATTGCCTATACATTTTGTGGTGTATTCATACTAGTTCATTTCTTATCACCTTTAAACCAGTCAATGTCCAACTACTCAGCAAACAATATAGTTCACTGACTATACATTTTGTGGTGTATTCATGATCACCTTTAAACCAGTCAATGTCCAACTACTCAGCAAACAATATAGTTCATTGACTATACATTTTGTTGTTTATTTATACTAGTTCATTGCTGATTAGCGTCAAACCAGTCAAGGCCAAACTACTCGGAAAACAATGTACTTCATTGACTGTACATTTTGTGGTGTATTCATACTAGTTCATTTCTGATCACCTTTAAACCAGTCAATGTCGAACTACTCAGCAGAAACCTAGCTCGTTTACTATACATTTTATGGATGTTTTTATACTAGTTCTTTGCTGATTACCCTTAAACCAATCAATGCCAATCTAATCAGAAAACTCAATATAGTTCACTGACTATACTCAATATAGTTCACTGACTATACATTTTGTGGTGTATTCATGATCACCTTTAAACCAGTCAATGTCCAACTACTCAGCAAACAATATAGTTCATTGACTATACATTTTGTGGTGTATTTATACTAGTTCATTGCTGATTAGCGTCAAACCAGTCAAGGCCAAACTACTCGGAAAACAATGTACTTCATTGACTGTACATTTTGTGGTGTATTCATACTAGTTTATTTCTGATCACCTTTAAACCAGTTAATGTCCAACTACTCAGCAGAAACCTAGCTCGTTTACTATACATTTTATGGATGTTTTTATACTAGTTCTTTGCTGATTACCCTTAAACCAATCAATGCCAATCTAATCAGAAAACATACTAGTATACAACTATAATTTGCTGGGCGAAATCTTACTAGTCAGAAAAATTCTGGTTCGTACTAGTATGCAAGTACGTATGAATCTCGGGTTAAAATCATACTACACCTTTTTCAGTTTATATTCAGAAAGTTTTCTGAATGAAAGTTTGTGAGTGGGAATTCTTATAGGTATTAAAAAGTACTTGGAGTTTGAAATGTATAAAAACATTGGCACACGCTAAAGATGGTTCGCATTAATTTCAAACAATCTTATTACCGATATGAGCTTTTCTAAAGAAAAACACCTTTTCACGAAATGTTTTTATACATTTCAAACTCCAAGTACTATTTAATACCTATAAGAATTCCCATTCACAAATGTTCCAGATAAGCTTTACGTGGTGAAGAATCTATGTAGGCAGAGGCGAAATTATTTTCCAGTTTTTAGTCATTTTAAAAACATTTTAAATTAAAAATATTTTTTATTCTATTTTTTATTTTACACTTTTTAGTTGTGAGTCTGTGAAAATTTCTAAGATTGTAATTGGATACTCTGTGTCATATTAGTGGTACTCATGTAACCATATAAATTAACGAAAGCATATATATACACATTTAACAGCTCAGTTAGATGAACGATATAGATAAATTTATGTGAATACTTTTTGTTTTGAAGTTCCCACTAATTAAATTTTTAACCCATTTTTTAGCATATTCTTCTATTTTTGTCTAGTGTGCATTGACTGCTTTGAAAAACTGCATGTCGAACAGCGTAATCGAATTGGGTAATTTTTCGAGGTGTTTACACACTAAACTCCTCGCGGAAGTTTACCGAATTTGTGTAAACTTCGTTCCATAAAAATTTTGACAGTTCATTTACGCATTCGGCAATTTTCTACGTTTAAACGCTTTACGCGGTGTGTCTATGGTTACATGAATAAAATTATTCTTTTTTAAGCATTAGTACCTGGGTGACCGAGCTTGCTCGGTGCTATCAATTTAGCGCTAAATTTACTTACCCAAAATGATCCCAAAATGACCCTAAAATAATCCAAAAATAATCCTAAAATGATCCCAAAAAGACCCTTAAATGTTCCCAAAATGATCCGAAATTGAACCCAAAACGACCCAAAAATGATCCGAAAATGAACCTAAAATTATTCCAAATTGGTCCAAAAATAATTCCCAAATTACCCCAAAAATACCCTTAAATGCACACTAAACGATCCAAAAATTACACCAAAATGATCCCAAATATATCCTAAAATAATCCCAAAACCACCCCAAAAAGACCCTCAAATGTTACCAAAGTAACCCAAAAATTATCCCAAAATGATACAAAAATTATTCAAAAATGACTCCAAAATGAACCGAAAATTACCCAAAATTGTACCAAATTAATCCGAAATTGAACCCAAAATGATCTCAAGCAAGCCCCAAAATTATCCCAAAGTGATGTTCTCAAAATAATCCTAAAATATCCAAATATGATCCCAAAATACAAAATACAATTACAATACGGTAAAATGGTAACCCTGGGTGGCAACCCTACTTGAAAATATTTTAGCTGGTATGTCGGCGACAATACCTTTACTTTGATACCCAAAACTACCCAAAAATGATCCCAAAATGACCCTAAAATGATCCCAAATTGGTCCAAAAATAATTCACAAATTACCCCAAAAACACCCTTAAATGTACCCTACACGATTCGAAAATTACCACAAAATTATCCAAAAATGATCCCAAAATAATTCTTGAATAGTCCCTCAGATGTTCCCAAAATAACCCAAAAATTATCCCAAATGATGACGTGGCAACCCCCAAATTGATAGTCTTAGAATCAATCATACTATCTACATACCAAATTTCATCCAAATCGGTCAAGCGGTTATCGAGATAGTACCGGATATAGAAATATATTGTGGTAAGGTGGCAACCCTAGGTGGCAACCCTACTTGAAAATATTTTAGTTGGTATCTCGCCGAAAATACCTTTCATATGATACCCATATTGGCATATCTTGCTCCATAATTAAAAAAAAGGGATAGGTGGCAACCCTGTAAACCGCCCCAAGTGGCAACCCTTAAGTGGGTAGTCTTAAAATCGATCATACTATCACCATGCCAAATTTCAGCCAATTCGGTCAAGCGATTCTCGAGATAGTACCGGATATACAAATATATTGTGGTAAGGTGGCAACCCTAGGTGGCAACTCTACTTGAAAATATTTTAGTTGGTATCTCGCCGAAAATACCTTTCATATGATACCCATATTGGCATATCTTGCTCCATAATTTAAAAAAAGGGATAGGTGGCAACCCTGTAAACCGCCCCAAGTGGCAACCCTAAAGTGGGTAGTCTTAGAATCCATCATACTATCTTTGTGCCAAATTTCATCCCAATCGGTCAAGCGGTTCTCGAGATAGTCCGAACATACAAAAATACAAATATACAAATATACAAGATTAACTCGTTTAAAGATATTAGATAAAACACATTATCTTTCCTTTGTGCAAAGTGACTTCGCCTAAATGTATGCAGATGACGTTGAAGATTGCATGTTCGAATAAGTGAAATTCAAATATGTATTCGAAATTTCGATGCTGTTTATGGCGCTGAAAACGCATTATAGCATGCGCATTATAGCATGTGTACGAAATATTCAGATAGCAATAAGGAAGATAGGCCGATATATGGGACTTTTGCAATTAAAGCAATATTTTGGATTTTTTTTTTTGTATAATGCATTATCAGCGAAACCTAAACGATGCTGAAAATTTCAAAACCCCAGCTCAATGGGAAGTTAGTTCAAAATCCAAAGCAAAATCTCTGGAAATGAAACTTTTCAAATATCTCTACCCGTGCGCCACCTATCGGAATTATTTTTTTGTTATATTGCATGGGGCCAGAAAACTAAACGACGATGAAAATTTCAAGATTCTACCTCAACGGGAAGTTCGTTGAAAAACAAATTAATCGACACCGAAAACAGACCTTCGCATTTCTTAAATAGAGCGACTCACGTGCCACCTATCCAATTTTTTTTGAACATTTGGAAATTGATTAAGTAATACACATGCTAAATATCAGCTAAATCGGTCCATAATTAGGATTTTCAGTTTTTATTACCCCGATCTCAGCTCCACCTAGCGGAATTTTTTTTAGGAAAATAATTCTTTTCATAGTAGTAATACATGTTCCGAATTTCAGCCAAATCGGACCATAAATGCTATTTTGGAAAATATAGCGACCCACGCGCCACCAATCGGATTTTTTTTCATAATATTGCATTGTCATCGCGACCTGAACTGTGGTGAAAATTTCAAGACCCTAGCACAATAGGAAGTTGGTTCAAAATCAAATGCACAAATCCGGGCACAAGAACGACGAAAGAGACTTAATAAAAACATTTTAAAAATACTTATTAGAAAAATTCCATTTCATACTACATTATTATTATAAGGCCTTATTACACCGCAACCATTAGTACGATCTATTGTAGTACATAGTACTATGCAAACATTATTTGAAATTTTTGGTTTGCTTCTTTTTTCTCTTGTAATTCACACACTGAACCAAAAACGTACATGTTTTTTACGAACAAAGTTTCATAGAAGTTCACGCTGATTTTTTCTTAGAATCTAAGAAAAATTACATATAATTTAAGAAAAAATTCTTATTATATATGAAAAAATACGTTACATTTAATTAACGTCAGAACTTCGTTCTAAAAATATGAGAACTAAAATTCATTATTTTTTTTGGCTGAATTTGTTTTTAAATGTTACGAATCTGTTCTTAAATTTTAAGAAATTACGTACGTACAATTTGTTCACTATGATTATAAGAACTTTTTCTTTTTAAGAACTATTTCTTATATTTTAGGAAAGTGTCATAGATTGAACCAACATTTTCTTACTTGAGCAGACAGCTGTCACTGTGAAAAATTTTTCATTCATATTAAATGCTGAATATAGTCAAGGCAAATTCGCTATATGAAATAAATAAATAGTTAATATAAATGAATTTGCCTTCAATTTAGTGTAAAAAGGTAAGTTTACTATTTGCCATTAACTTTAAGTGTGTGCTAAAAAATTTTCAATTATTTTACAGATAGGCATAGACTTCAAGACACAAACAACACAGTACAAGACATAAGAGCCCTGGCAATCGCAAACCTGGTGGCGCGTGGCAGCGCTTATGGCACTTAATGGTAGCAACGAGATTTTTTTCCCGCCTTTGATGAATTCTGCATACGACACTATCTATCTATCCACCCGACGTGTAGATCGTGCCCGAATTCTGGTAGCGCCGTGCCAATCTCTACGTTAGTTCAACTAAGCATTATATTAGCTACATATCGTCGCTTCCAACGAAGACTAGCATGGTTCAGTTAGCGTGGAAGACTAGCACGGTTCGTTATTTGCGTGGAGAACTAGCACACTTCGTTCTCTGCGTCGAAGACTAACACGCTTCAGGTCTATGCGAACTATGCTAGTTTTCCACACAGAAAACGAAGTGGGCTAGTCTTCCACGATAACAACGAACCGTGCTTGTCTTAAATGCAAACAACGAACCGTGTTAGCCTTCGTTGAGAGCGACGATATATAAAAACTATGTACTTTGACAAATTTTGTTACTCCTTTTAAATAAAATTTTTTTGTAAATAATATTTAACAATAATAATTAAACTTTCATGAATAATATGCTTCGTTTTTTGGATTTTCTTGAAATGGGTTCGTATATTAGAATAATTAGTTCGTAAAATTTAAGATTGGATTCATACGTTTTAAGAATGGGTTCTTGAGTTGTAAGAACGAGTTCGTACAATTTAATAATCTTTTCATACGTTCTAAGAATGAGGTCGTAGTATGTATTAACATATTCTAAGAATGAGTTCGTAGATTCTAAGAATGAGTTCTTCGATTTTAAGTATTATTATTGAAATTTTGTTTGACATGAATATTTATGAATTTTTGTTCATAAATTCTACGAAAACGTTCTTTGGAGAGCTTTTAATGAAAAAAATTCGTTAAATATATGTACTTTTTCGTAGAAAATATGTACTTTTATGGTTCAGTGCAGATGCTTTTTCGTGTTTGGGTAAATACAAATATGATGCTGATGTATATATGATCTAGTATGTCAACTGCTATATTTCTTGTGTATATACACAGAAAAAAGGCACTGGGAAATCAACAATCTCGTGCTGTTATCCTGAAGTTAACCAAATTTTGGTTGTTGTTTGGACGGTAATTTTTGTTGAAGTAACTGCATTCTGATCTTTTATGATCCCATTTTGGCCAGGTTTGTTGGGATGTCCGGCACCCTGGGGATTGTTTCCACCTTTCGTTGGCTTGACGGAGTGTGTACTCCATCAGCAACTCCTTCGGCAAACATCATATGCAAGCTAATGCTGAAGGAGTACACACTCCGTCAAGCCAACGAAAGGTGGCAACAATCCCCAAGGTGCCGGACATCCAAACAAACCTGGCCGAAATGGGATCATAAAAGATCTAGAGGCATTCACGCCCTAAGAAGGAGAGAAATCTCCATATTAATAGGTGTTCTAACTGGGCACTGCCTTATTGGCAGGCACGCAGAAAGGCTACGTGTGCCCTATCGACGATGCTGTAGGAGCTGCAGAGATGATGAGGAAGAGGAAACGGTGAAGCACCTCATCTGCAACTGCCCGGCCTTAAGCGACGCGAGAACGCGCTTTTTGGGAGTTCCCTTCCTGGATAGCCTAAACCAGATCGTTGAACTGGACATAAAGGACTTGATGGCCTTCATAAAGTCATCTAAGTGGTTCGAGGAGGAGTAACGGTGCCGGTTTAGGAAAGTCAGTCCCGGGATTCTGCTATGTGGAAAATCCCAACAACTCAGGGATTTTCCATATGGCCGGGTCCCGGGACTGAGTTTCCTTTTGTTGGTGGTATCACAACGGGCCTTTCAAAACTGGCCTAAGTGTGCCACTTGAACCTAACCTAACCTAACTGCATTCAACTGTTTGAACAGCCACAGATTTTTAAATTAAAAAAAAAACTAGGTCCCGCCAACTTGTAGGAAAAAAGTCAAAGCAGCACACTATAAGTTGGAAGAGAAGTTCGGCAAAAGTCTCGTTAGAGGTTATGACAACCTGTTGGTATATAACCGCCATTTTTTTTACGTTGCGGCATAAACTTGAGTATATTGACAACAATTGGTTTTAGAGGTATGCTTCCTTCGGCAAAGTATCTTATTTTGATCCCTAAAACACGATTTTCCTTGTCACCTGGGTGAATTTCAAATCGACCCGCCTAATTGAACACAGTAACCCTGTAGGGCGCTTGAGACCAAAAAATTAGATTTTGGTTTAGGCTGCAATGCAGCCGCTGCATATCTTGAAAACTTAAAGTCCTTTCCAAAAAAAAAAATGGTATAATTAAGTAATGAATGCCTCTCGATGACACATGCCCAATAAGGTTCATTCAGTGTCAATTAGTGACAAAAAAATGGCGTCAAAACCGGAAAACCGGATGAAATTTCCAAAAATTCCAACTTCTGGCTTGAAAAACATGTCATACTTTCTTCATATGAATAAAACACTGTAAATATTTCGAAAGTGTCAACAATCCCCTACGGTTGAAAAGTGGATTTTTAATGAGTTTTTTTTTTACGAAGAAACTGAAAAAACGGTTTTTTGGTCTTAAAACCAGATTTTGGGGGTGTTACAAACTTTTTAAAGGGCGTTTCGTGTATAACTCGACCAGATGAACAATATCTACTAGGTCGCTTCAAAAGTGTAAAATGGCTGTTGCACTGTATTATTTGTTTTTTAATTTATTCGAAGCCAGTTTGAACAAGTAAAATTAATGAACTTGCAACATTTGAAAAATAATTTTTACTAAGCCTGATTCAAAGTTTAATTGTCAATCAGTGATACGTCTTCGCGAGTATCTCAATTGACATAAGTTAATAAATAAGTAGGTTACATATGTACATATGTATGTATGTACGTTAGACCAGCCGTTTTCTAGTATTATAGCCTCAAAAATTAGCATGTTTTTTCGATTTCCCATTTTTCTTTCAAAAAATGTAAATATCCATGTACAAAAAAGATACATACAGATTCTTAAAGGAAATTTAATAGCCTACAAAAAAGGTTAACCAACTTTTTTTCGTTAAGCAACTCTTTCAAAACTTATTTATTATCAAAGTTAAAAAAATTATATTTCTTTTTTTTTTACCACGCTTTTATTAGGTTCCCTTGTATGTTTGTTTGTTTGCTTGCTTGTATGTATGTAACTCTCGTTCGGTCTAAGCCCCAGTGGCCCAAAAACCGTAAAATGTCCATACAATATGGGTATCAAACGAAAGGTGAAGGCCCCAAGTTTCATTTGGACATCGACATATTTCGATAAATTTATCGATAACTGAGTTATCGGTCATAATATGACTGCCCAAAAACCTAAAAAATTCACTACTTTATGGGTATCAAACGAAAGGTGAAGGCCCCAGGTCTCTTTTGGACATCGACATATTTCGATAAATTTATCGATGACTGAGTTATCGGTCAAAATATGATTGCACAAAAGCCTAAAAAATTCCCTACAATATGGGTATCAAACGAAAGGTGAAGGCCCCAAGTTTCATTTGGACATCGACATATTTCGATAAATTTATCGATAACTGAGTTATCGGTCATAATATGACTGCCCAAAAACCTAAAAAATTCCCTACAATACGGGTATCAAACGAAAGGGGAGGGCCCCCCCTTGGACATCGACATATGTTGATAAATTTATCGATAACTGAGTTATTGGTCAAAATGTGGTTGCCCGAAAACCTTAAAATTTCCCTACAATATGGGTATGAAACGAAAGGGGAGGGCCCAAGGTTTCATTTGGACTTCGATATATTTCGATAAATTTATCGATAACTGAGTTATCGGTCAAAATATGATTGCCCAAAAACCTAAAAAAATCCCTACAATATGGGTATCAAACGAAAGGTGAGGCCCCACGTTTCATTTGGACATCGACATATTTCGATAAATTTATCGATAACTGAGTTATCGGTCATAATATGACTGCCCAAAAACCTAAAAAATTCCCTACAATACGGGTATCAAACGAAAGGGGAGGGCCCAGGTTTCATTTGGACTTCGATATATTTCGATAAATTTATCGATAACTGAGTTATCGGTCATAATATGACTGCCCAAAAACCTGAAAAAATTCCCTACAATACGGGTATCAAACGAAAGGGGAGGGCCCCCCTTGGACATCGACATATTTCGATAAATTTATCGATAACTGAGTTATCGGTAAAAAGTGGTTGCCCGAAAACCTTAAAATTTCCCTACAATATGGGTATCAAACGAAAGGGGAGGGCCCCAGGTTTCATTTGGACTTCGATATATTTCGATAAATTTATCGATAACTGAGTTATCGGTCATAATATGACTGCCCAAAAACCTGAAAAAATTCCCTACAATACGGGTATCAAACGAAAGGGGAGGGCCCCCCTTGGACATCGACATATTTCGATAAATTTATCGATAACTGAGTTATCGGTAAAAAGTGGTTGCCCGAAAACCTTGAAATCTTCCTACAATATGGGTATCAAACGAAAGGGGAAGGCCCCAGGTTTCATTTGGACTTCGATAAATTTATCGATAACTGAGTTATCGGCCAAAATATGATTGCCCAAAAACCAAAAAAATTCCCTACAATATGGGTATCAAACGAAAGGTGAACGCCGCAGGTTTCATTTGGACATCGACATATTTCGATAAATTTATCGATAACTGAGTTATCGGTCAAAATATGATTGCACAAAAGCCTAAAAAATTCCCTACAATATGGGTATCAAACGAAAGGTGAAGGCCCCAAGTTTCATTTGGACATCGACATATTTCGATAAATTTATCGATAACTGAGTTATCGGTCATAATATGACTGCCCAAAAACCTAAAAAATTCCCTACAATATGGGTATCAAACGAAAGGTGAAGTCCCCGGGTTTCATTTGGACATCGATATATTTCGATAAATTTATCGATAACTGAGTTATCGGTCAAAATATGATGGCCCAAAAACCTAAAAAAATCCCTACAATATGGGTATCAAACGAAAGGTGAAGGCCCCAGGTTTCACTTGGACATCGACATATCAAAATATGAAGGCCCAAAAGCCTAAAAAATTCCCTACAATATGGGCATCAAACGAAAGGTGAAGGCCCCAGGTTTCATTTGGACATCGACATATTTCGATAAATTTATCGATAACTGAGTTATCGGTCAAAATATGATTGCCCAAAAACCTAAAAACATCCCTACAATATGGGTATCAAACGAAAGGTGAAGTCCCCAGGTTTCACTTGGACGTCGACATATTTCGATAAATTTATCGATAACTGAGTTATCGGTCAAAATGTGGTTGCCCGAAAACCTTAAAATTTCCCTACAATATGGGTTTCAAACGAAAGAGGAAGGCCCCAGGTTTCATTTGGACTTCGATATATTTCGATAAATTTATCGATAACTGAGTTATCGATAAAAAGTGGTTGCCCGAAAACCTTAAAAATTCCCTACAATATGGGTATCAAACGAAAGGGGAGGGCCCCAGGTTTCATTTGGACTTCGATATATTTCGATAAATTTATCGATAACTGAGTTATCGGTCAAAATATGATTGCCCAAAAACCTAAAAAAATCCCTACAATATGGGTATCAAACGAAAGGTGAAGTCCAGGGGTTTCGTTTGGACTGCTGTATTTTTCGATATATTTATCGATAATTTCCTAGGACATTTGACTAAAAGTAAAAAATAAATATAGTTTAAAAAAACTAAAACTCACGCTTTTAGAGAGTATTGAACTAAAAATTTGAAAATAATTTTAAAAACCCTACACAGTAGTATTGTGGAAAAGCTTTGTCCCATAATTTTCCCACATAATGCTAGTTTGTTTACTGCGCTTTCATTAGCTTTACTTGTACATACATTCATATGCATTTTTGCTTGTTTGTATGTAACTCTACTTCAGTCTACTCGATAGTGGCATATGACTGTCACAAAAACCTTGAAATGTGCCTTCAATATGGGTGTCAAACGATAGGAGGTTGCATTATGACTTCGATAGATTTATCGATAACTAAGCTATCGGTCATAATACCTACTACCTATATCAAACGAAAGGTAAGGTCCACAGGTTTCTATTGGACTTTGGAATATTTCGATATATTTATCGATAACTGACTTATCGGTCAAAATGAGGTTGTCCAATAATATTGAAAATTGCCTACAATATTGGTATCAAACGAAAGTGGAACCCTAGAAGTTTCGTTTGCACTGCGGTATATTTCGATATATTTGTCGATTACTTCATAACACATTTATCTAAAAAGTAAAAAATAAATATAAGATTTGTTTACTGACCAAAAAAAAGTTCAGAGCAGTTTAGAGCAGAGCAGAGCAGGGCAGCTGTCAAAATAGAAATAGAGCAACTTAGAGCAACTCAGAGCAGAAATGCCATGAAACACTTGAATCTCGATAGTTTCTTTTTATTTGGTTTTTTTGTTTAAATCTTCAAAATTAATGCAAATTCACGTATACAAAAACATTGATTTTCTTGCAAGCTAATTTTTTTGAAGTTTTCAAAAATTTATTTTTTCCTGACTGACAATTGCTTTTCTGCTCTAACTTACTACATAAAAAAAGCTAGAGCAGAAATTTGTGATCTGGATTACTCTAGTTTTGTTTTGAGCGTACTCATGAAACAAAAGATAGAGCAACCTAGAGCAAGAAAAGTGTTCGTTAAACAAAATTTGGTGAAATATCTCAATCTGGCGTAAGCTAGAGCAGCCCAATAAACAAACCTATAGTTTAAAAAGCGAAAACACGCGCTTTTAAAGAATATTGCACTAAAAAGGTAAAAATAATTTAAATAAAAAACGAAGATTATGGAACAAAGCGGACCACGCTTTTTCCACAATACTACTGTGTAGGGTTTTTAAAATTATTTTCAAATTTTTAGTTCAATACTCTCTAAAAGCGTGAGTTTTAGTTTTTTTAAACTATATTTATTTTTGGTGTTTTTGATCAAATTTTTTTTAATAAATTTTGTTTATTAATATTCTATATGATTAATAATCATTATATGAACAATATCATAGCCAAAAATATACATTTTTCATATACGTTCAAACATATTGTTGCTTAATAGGTATATCCTTCCTCTGCGTCTCTAACCTCAAAAAACCCTCATAAAATAATATTGTTTTTTTTTGTTTTTTTGCAGGGTTAGGGCCAAACATCGGGACAGTATTTGAATTCTGATATCGAATTCGGATTCAGCAGCCATTTCTTCTCAAGAATATATATTTAGATTTATTCCATGTTGATTTTGGCAGACAAGCCTGAAATCAAGTTATAAAGATAGAACGTATCTTATCGTAAAGGATACTTCTACTGAGCCCAAGCGAACGACAAACATATGTACATAGATATAAATCACTTTCCGAATCGGTTGCAAGAGTTTTGGGCTTTCTGGTCCTCACCTCGATTTTCAGTTGTATATCATTTACACGACTCAAACACGAGGTGAAGTTTGGTACGTACACAGTAAAAAGAAAAGTCTAAATTTAATACCAATTTGGGGTTTATATATAACAACGCCGAAAAGTATTAAATTAATACTATTTTCCGTTTAATTGAGAGAAAGAGTATTATTTTGGTATTATTTTAAGACCATTTAATTGCCAAAATTGAGGGAGATAGAGAGCGATTTAGTACTATTTTGGTATTATTTTAAAATCATTAGTCCAAATTTAATTTCCAAACTTTTTCAGGGTCTTAAAATAATAGGTACTATTTGGTATTAAATTTAAATAAGTAGTCTTTCATTTTTTACTGTGTAAGATACTAGTTGTGGACTTCAGCCTAAAAAGCAATTTTGCTGTAGAGATACTACTTATAATACCATTTTATTTATCCTGTTTTTGCTCACACTCTCAGTCAACCAAATTTGTATACCCCCAATTTGCATTTTTTGTGTCTGCTAAGAAGACGCATCAAAAAGCTTCACATCGAATCGTATTCCCTACATTTCATATTCAAACAGCAGTCAATTTCATCAGCGGTGCTTGATCGGTGTGCGCAAATGTGTCAATTAGATTTATTATCACTTGGTGTTCTTTAAGCGTTGGCTTGTCATGATCCCTCTCATTGCAATCAAAAACGAGCTGACATGCAACAATACGTATAAATACATGTTCATATTAACACGGTGATCGTAGTGTACGATATCTGCCAGCCGATCTGTCTCACAGCCTCACTGAGCAAATGCGTATATTGTTGTCCGCCTGTCCGTAGGTATGTCTTTTTTTCCTGCCGGTCTATCGTACTGACTGACTAGAGCAACGTATACGAAGCCCCACATTCTTCTACACAGCGAAGTTTCGCCTCATGTCTGGCTGCTTGTTACTTGTCTGACAGACTGTTTCGTGCATGCATTACAAAATACTCTCTAACTACAGCACTAACTATAGTATTGACGTTAACTCTGACTCCAGCCATGGGTTCGACTTCCACTTCAGCTGTTCATATCATCGCTTAGTGCCAATCACAACTGTGGGCATACAGCATGCGACAAAGTGATAGCGACCATAATTTTTTACGCATTTAAAATAACTCACTAAATGGTTTTTTGCCGGCTCGATATCAGAAATTCACCTTAAAAAATATGAGGAGTCAAAACCCGGTTTTTCATACCTTCAAACACTTATAAGGCTGTATCTTAGGTAATTTTAACCGGATTTTTACTTTTACACTTGATCTCGATAGAAGAGATATAGACCTTTCTAACGATATATATGTATATCAATTGGAGAGTAGTAGTAAAAGTGGTAGTATTTGCCCCACACATACATTTTTTCATCTTTTTTCGAGGTTTGTCAACTTTGGCGCTATCCCTATGCACTATGTTATAAGAGCACAGTATATAATATAGAGGAGTTGTGTTTTCTGTAGATAAAGCTGGATTTTTCTCCCTATTTTCCAGGATTATATGAGCTAGTGGTACAAGCGTTGATTGCTTGAGAATTTAATGATCTTAAGATGTCTGTAGTGGTAAAGGTAAGGACCAAAATCTTTGCACTAAAAACACGGGTACCAAATTAATATACATATATTCTGTTTTAAACAATTGTCTTTGGAATTTTCATGGTGTTAATAGTGTAGATATAAAAGTCGTCTTTTTTCGAGGTTTGTCAACTTTGGCGCTATCCCTATGCACTATGTTATAAGAGCACAGTATATAATATAGAGGAGTTGTGTTTTCTGTAGATAAAGCTGGATTTTTCTCCCTATTTTCCAGGATTATATGAGCTAGTGGTACAAGCGTTGATTGCTTGAGAATTTAAAGATCTTAAGATGTCTGTAGTGGTAAAGGTAAGGACCAAAATCTTTGCACTATAAACACGGGTTTTAACCAATTGGCTTTGGACTTTTCATGGTGTTAATAGTGTAGATATAAAATTCAAGATGTGAATGCCAATTGCTTTACATTTTGACATTTTCGTTGCATACTTGTTTAACATACTTGTTGTAACCTTAAGTAGTTTTTTGCTGATTTTATAGGAAATACTAACTTTGTGCTACCGAAAAATTAATTTATACATATCACTCCGTGGGATATACACTCCTTATCATAATTATACGACACCTCGTTCTGACATGTTCTAAGCCCTTATGTAATTTTATTCTCATTTTCATTTTTTGCTAATAGAAATCTAAATTGAAAACAGTAAAAGTCTCCGCTCTAAGCGTTTACTCTGATTTTTTAAAGTAAAAAAACGGTTTGGTAAAAGTTCAAAATTTGTTCAAATATTTTTAATCAAAAAACCGAAAATGCCGTTTTGAAGACCGTTCAATTCAAAATGAATTCAATAAAGTGTGATTGACAATTAAATATGTTTTTCTTGTAAGGGGCTATAATGTCAAACTAATGTAAACAATGAATGAATCCTTTATGGTGCACCACATGTAAATTGGGTATCATTTTCTTTTCTTTAAGCAATAATTTGTGAAAAATGTTCGGTTACAGTTTTCTTACCTTAGCCTGCAAAACAGTTGAATTCCAACCGTTCTTCACTGACACCGAAGTTTTTTTACTATTCGTATTGTAATTTGAATTAAAGGTAGAATATATATATTGAAAATTTAAAACAAGGTTAATTTACAATTTTTGTCCTAAAAGTTTATAAAGTTGAGAGAAACGCCAAATTCAATCACACTTTGTTGAATACATTTTGGTTCAATTTTAGTCTAACAAAATGTAACAAAAATCTCCTTTAATTAAAAAAAAATTTGTTTGATGATATCAGACATTTTTTCGATAGAACGGTCTATATCTTTTCTATGGAGATCAAGAAAAATGTAAAAATCGGGTTGAAATCACCTAAGATACAGCCTAGCGGAGGTATCTTTTGATACCCCTATCAACATTTTTGGACGGGTTTTAGCAGTTATATCCTAAGGGAAACAAATAGGGGTGTAAAAGTAGGTCGCCTCCCCGTTGGTGCACGATAACTGACCTACATGGCTAGTTTCTTGTATTGCCGGTTCTACGAGAACGGTGCCAGTACTTGTGCTGTACCCATCGTGCCGAAACGACCTGGGCCGTTTTCTTATCTCGACCCGGCCAAGAGCAATACACTCGGCGTGACCCTGTCTGACATTTAGGCAGGGCTACACCTCGCTGCAACAACAACAAAGGGAAACAAATACAAATAATTGAACTAAAAGAACTAAAAAACGAACTAACTGAACTAGTTCATTTTGGTGAGCGAGTTTGAAATCTCTGATCACCTCAATGAACTAAAATTCCCAACTCTATTCTGTTCGACGCGGAGCTCTACTGTTTTTATTTCTTTTGATTTGTTAGTTAGTAGGTGTCTAAATATGCTAGCGACTCAGTCGCTGTCTGCCTTGTAATTCATTCGTATGCGCTACAGGTGTGATATAATTTTAGCGCAGGCTGTATCTATGTAAATGTATTCCGGCGCGTGAGAACACACTAACTACAATATAACGCCAAATCCCAATTGTAATATGTACGGGCTCCCAGGGAATAGATGAACACGAGGCACATGCACATTAATGAGTAGGAAAAAGGTTGGTAGAAAATTTGTTGGCAGCACTACAGCTAGCGGACTGACCCAGACCCATGACTTCCCGCTTTTGTTTACTATGACGTAGCAATCAGCGGATTCTTTCAAAGCAGGGAAATTCATTGTAACGGTATCGCTTTCGGCACAATCGTCTTTCTTTGGTTCATGGGACTAACCAACTTGTTTTTCTAAATTCGAATTATTTTCGAAGTTATAGCTGTCAACACTTTTCGAAATTCCTCAGTTTTTGACGATTTTCTTGCGATTGGTCAAACTGATTTTGCCAATTTTTGAAATATATATAAAAGATTGTATCTTCGACAATAAGAAGAGAAGTAGTTATATAAATTGTTTACAGACTTGTTAATTTTTTATGAAAATCTTTTTCAAAGTCCGAGATTTCTGTATGTGAAACTCTTATAAAGAAAAGAGTTTAAGAAGAATGAAGGATGCAATAATGACAACTTTTGCTGGACACTTAGTTTTTCATATTTGAAGTACTATGCATGCCATAATCCATTGTTCGTAGTACTCAGTAAAGGCTTGGTTTCCCTGAAAGGGGTGACTCTATATAGCGCTAGTCATATAGCGGTGAAGTACGTTGTCAAAAATACTGTCATGACGGTGGCAATTTTTCGTCACCGGTTTTTCCTACCGTCATTGTCATAGCGGTGACAATTCAATAAAATTCTTCAAACTTTTTAACAAAAACAGCAATTAAGATTTTTCAATTGTTTTCAAAGCAAATATTTTAAAAATATAGAAAAAAAAAGTGGCCGAGTGGACTGAATTCACTGCTACTTGCATATAAGTTTACAAAAAAGCGGTGCCGCTAATGACGGTGAGTGTAGCGGGTGCTATAGAGCGAGGAAACCAGCTCTTAAGTAACAAAAAAATGTTCAATCAAGTCTGTAAAAAATTTAAATAACTCCCGCTCCCTTAAGTACCAATTTTTTTTTGCTAATAATTACTAATGGAACGCCCAAAAACATCATACAAAAGCGCCATCTGACCGCGATCCAGAAGTTAGAAATTGCGAACAATGTTTTCAAAAAAAAACTTATTTGCAAAAATAAGAAATACCGTTTGGTAGAAGAAACCATTCTTATATATATATAAAAAATTAGCAAAGAGAATCTCGTCAAAAACTGAGGAATTTCGAAAAGTGTTGATAGCTATAGCTTTGGAAATCATTCGAATTTCGAAAAACTGGCCCAAACTTTTTTTTTTGTTGTTAACTATACAAAAAAAGTTTCAGAAAGATAGTAAAACTTGGAAAAAAGTGGCTCAGTTCAAAATAATGTAAAATAACTAGTCGGACCAGTGCACCACTTGCGCAAAAAACACAACATTGTGTCAACCATATTGTGGCGAATGTTATCAAGAATCGCTCATCTTCCACCACTAGCGTCACTACCACAACTACAGCTGTTTACATACATGACGTGAGAGCGAGAGAGGGAGAGGCAGCTCGCGTGTTTACGATTGTGGCACAAAGAGGAGATGACGATAGATAAACGCTTCGAGAACACTGTTGCACGAATAAACCAGAAAGGTGTCGACATTTCTAGGTTGTGAAGCTGCTGTTTGCTAGGGTATATAAACCGCGCAAAGACAACGCAAATCAATCAGTTTATTTTGAAGTGTTGTACAGTGAAGTACTGAACAGTAAATTAACCCGCGATATTGTACTACGGTTTTTAGTACTGAATAAAGCGTACTACTTATTAAACAGAATCGGAGTGTTTTATTTAACGTACAGTGATCGAACTCAGGGAAAATAATCAAGGAATCATCGAATTCGTCACAATTGGTGTCAGAAGCGGTATTGTTAAATAAATACAAGGACATTGAAAAGGATAACAAGGACATTGAAAAGGATAACACGGACATTGAAAAGGATAACTAGGACATTGTAAAGGTAACAAGGACATTGCAAGGATATGGCAAAGTTTAATGACTTGAAGATCCAACAACTCAAAAACGAGTTGGAGAAACGTGGAATGGTAACAACAGGCAATAAGCCAGAGCTACAATCACGTCTACGCGAGGCTATGGAAGCGGAAGGAATCAACGTTGACGATTATGTTTTTCAGCTTTCGGAAGAGGGAGCCACGAAAATAGAAGAGCAAAAGGATACTCCGGATTCAGTGGCAAATGTGGACACAAACTCGCTGTTGGCTGTATTGGCTCAGATGTCGACGAATATAACATCAAAGTTTGAAGAACAGAAAACTTGCATGGAACAACAAGAGACACGATTGGCATCTCAGTTGCAAGAACAGAAGACACACATGACATCTGCGTTGGAAGAACAGAGGACATACATGACATCTCAGATCTCAGCTCAACTTGAGGAGCAGGAGGCCCGGCTATCCTCAAAAATAGCATTACAGCTGGAGGAGCAGGAAGAACGTATGTCATCACAGCTAAAAATACAGGACGAGAAAATAATTCAGCTTGAGGAGAAAGTCGAGGCCGAGGTGGATGCGTTAAGAAGTCGTATCCAGGAGTTGCAGCTGAGTCGTCCAAGTGTTTCAACAAGCGCACCCAAGGTAAAAACCCCATCATTTCACGGTTCTGTTCCTTTCCAGGTATTTAAGCTACAATTTGAGAAGACCGCAGCTGTGAACAACTGGGGCGCTGAGGACAAAGTCGCTGCTTTATTTGTGGCATTGAAAGGACCTGCAGCCGAAATCTTACAGACTATTCCGGACGCTGAAAGAAACAACTATGAAGCGTTGATGGGAGCCCTTGAAAGACGTTACGGTAGCGAGCATAGGAGGCAGATATTTCAAATGGAGCTACAGAATCGCTTTCAGAAGGCTAATGAGTCATTGCAGGATTTTGCATGGGACATTGAGAGGTTAGCTCATTTGGCGAACGCAGATGCACCCGTGGAATACATCGAGAGGGTAAAGATCCAAAGATTCATAAATGGAATAATGGATGTAGACACGAAGCGAGCCGCATATGCAAACCCCAAAAGGACATTCGCAGAGACGGTATCACACGCTTTATTACAAGAGACAGCCTCGATTTTATGTAAACCAGATAACAAGGTTCGCCATGTGGAAAAGGAGACATCAGACTTGGTCGAAAAAATCAACAAAGTTCTGGAAGCCTTGAATGGAGCACAAAAGAAAAGCGATGGTGTCATTAAATGTTTCAAGTGCGGAAAATCTGGCCATATGGTGCGTCATTGCAACATCGGCTCCAGAGACTTCGGCAATGCTTGTGGACGTAAGGGTAACGCTGGAGGAGATGACCAAGATGAATGCCCTATAGTTTCTGTGTCGCAGGTCGGAGGGAAAGCAAGTACTGTTACTGTTAGAGGTTTCTTGGACGGAAAAGAGCGGTTATTCACTGTGGATACTGGCGCATCTCATTCCATCATTAGAAGTGACTTGGTCCAAAAGAGAGTACGACCATTGCAGGATGCAAAGTTGCGGACAGTAACTGGTGAAAGTAAGCTGGTTCATGGAGAAGTGCGGTGCAAAGTTGCGATTGGGAATGCGACTACATACCACAACTTCTTAGTGACAGATATTGTGGACGAAGTCATCATTGGCGTCGACTTCTTGGCTGTGAGAGACATTCACATGAACCTGAGAAATAGAGTTATGAGATACAATGGCCAAGAAGTACCTCTGATCTTTGGACACAACATTGGGTATTACACCAAAGGAGTTTCATTAGAGATGAAGCACAAGGACACTCGAAATGCAAAGGTACCTCCTCGACCAATGGCTTCGATAGACAAATGCCTACTTGAGAATATTTGGAGAAGTCAACAGGAAGATTCAGATCTGGCATGTGTGATCCGAGGGCTCGAGCGAAACAAACGACCAGCAAGAAAAGAAATGTCAGCGGCGAGTCCAGTTGCCAAGTCATATTGGGCACAATGGAACAGTTTACGAATGGTATCCGGTTGTTTGCATCGAATATGGGAGAGTGAGGATGGTCAATGCGCTCGGAAGCTTATAGTTGTTCCAAGGAAGCGGGTGTCTGATGTTCTCAGGGAAATGCATAACGATCCAAGTGGAGGTCATCTAGGAGTCAAGAAGACCTTGGAGAAGATTAAGCAGACATTTTATTGGGTTGGTTACGGTCAGTCGGTAAAGGAGTGGATTGCCAAATGCGATGAGTGCATCAGAGCAAAGGTGCTGAGGTCCACGAGTCATGGTCTAAGGAGGCAGTGCAACTCAGATGCACCGGTTGAGAGGATTACCTTGGATGAAGCTGGTCCATTCCCCGGAAGTATAAGCAAAAACATGAAAACCAGGTACGACAAAGCAATGGAAACAGAAGGGTTTCTGGAAGGAGATTTAGTATTCCTTAACAGGCCACAACGGAGGAAAAGTGTGTCTCCCAAAGTTCAGTGCAACTGGGAAGGACCATACAGAGTTGTGAAACGGATCAACGACGTTGTTTACCGCATACAGGCTGTTGGAATGCTACGGAACAAAATGAAAGTGGTTCCCCTGGAGAGACTAGCAACGTTCGGATCGGGAAATGTGTCTGATCGGGACGATCAGACTTAGGTGGAGGGCAGTGTGGCGAATGTTATCAAGAATCGCTCATCTTCCACCACTAGCGTCACTACCACAACTACAGCTGTTTACATACATGACGTGAGAGCGAGAGAGGGAGAGGCAGCTCGCGTGTTTACGATTGTGGCACAAAGAGGAGATGACGATAGATAAACGCTTCGAGAACACTGTTGCACGAATAAACCAGAAAGGTGTAGACATTTCTAGGTTGTGAAGCTGCTGTTTGCTAGGGTATATAAACCGCGCAAAGACAACGCAAATCAATCAGTTTATTTTGAAGTGTTGTATAGTGAAGTACTGAACAGTAAATTAACCCGCGATATTGTACTACGGTTTTTAGTACTGAATAAAGCGTACTACTTATTAAACAGAATCGGAGTGTTTTATTTAACGTACAGTGATCGAACTCAGGGAAAATAATCAAGGAATCATCGAATTCGTCACAATATTTTAATATATATTGTTCCTGCTGGCCACATCTAAGTCTTACGCTTGTCCCGTTCTTCTGTAACGTATACTGTTCCCTTGACGCAATCATTTAGTAGAGAATGTGCGAGTACAAAAATACACTAGCCAACGATCTCAAATCACCTTTGTAAGTTCACTTTTGTGCATTGGACTGCATCCTAGCGCATGGCGCATTGTAATAGCGCTATTGAGCAGTTTTAACGCATAACACTGAGTATTAACGTAAAAGTGTATTAACTGTCAAACTTTGACAGCGCATACTGATTCTGATTGTGGCGAAGCAAACATTTAGCAGGTGCAGTAACACTTTGCAGGAGCACGACTCAAGCAGCCGTAGTCAGTGCCTTGGATACTTAAAATACACATTTGTACACAACCACAACTATCACCCATATCATGCTGCTTTCTAGATATATTCGTACAATCGCTTTTTTGCACGTTCACACTTTGTAATTTAATACAATTATGAAATAAAAGTCGTGTTTTTGTTGTATGCAACAAAAACCATCGACAACGAGTGAATTAAAAAAGTTGTGTTGCCATTTAGAAATGCTAATGGGTTCAATTAAATGCGCAAGCAAAGGGAATAAACGAATGTCACAAGGCATAATATACGAGTAGCAACAAACGGTGTGAGAACTGCTTACCTTAGAATAATTTTTAGGTACCTACATTTGTTTCATAAAAAATAACAATATCCACCAAAAACTAGGAACAGTTAATCCAACTGCTGAAATCACGCTGTATGGCAAAATAAGCTACGTAGGTATCGTACCTACATTTGTACATATATGTTTTGCGTCAGGTGATACATTTCCAATTCTAATACAAAACGTAAACCAAAAAAAATTGGCGCAATGCCTTTATAGCCGTAAATTATTAGAATCTCTTAACCACTTTTCATGATATGTTGATTGAGCTTAAGCCACTATATCGCATTAAGACACTGTTGTCCTCACCGACAATATGCTGTGATATATTATGTGCATACGGTTGTGCAGTTTAAGTATTCTTATCCCTTTTGCAATACATTTCCTATACCTAGGTGTTAAAGGCGCTTAAAACTTTTTTTAAGCTTTGCAGAAATAAGGTAGAAAACCGAAGATGACATAAGAAAAAAACTTATAATACACTTACACTGCACCAAATGCGTCGCTTTTGGCGAAGTTATTTCGCGAATTTTTGTCCGCAGAATGAATTTGTTTGCCCAATTAGACGAATTCAATTTAATTTGACCTAATTTAGTGATCAAATTCAATTTTCGGATGAACGGTCTCGAAAAAACTAAGCCAAAAGTGATGCAGTGTAAATGTATTATAAGAATCCAACGCAATTTTTAAACCACCAGCAGCTTTGCACCAGAATTTAATGGTCGATTTCACAGAATACGAATGTCACATGTAGCAAAATTTGATTTACAGAAGTCGCTTTTCAATTTTTGAAATACACTATCGGAAAACTATAATTGCAAGACATTCGACAAAATGCATGATCAGAGAAGTTATAGTCTTTGACAACTAACTGATAAGGCTATTTAAGGGCACTGTGAACCTGAGTATGAATATGCAATAATCGCGAAATGGCAAAATTTCCCGTCGACATTCGCAGGGGCGCAGCCAGAAGAAAATGTTTGGGGTGGTTTTTATTTTTTTTTTTTATTAATATTTTCCTAGCACAACTATTTAAGTACAAAATTATTTTATAGCGCCAGTCAGGAGTAGCGTAAAGAAAGCATTTAAAAAAACTTATATTGAAAAATTAAAAATTATATTGATTTTCTTTTTTAGAAAGGTAAAAAAAATTACTGTAATTTTTTCAGATTTGTAAATTAAAGTCTAGAGGTCTATCATCGCTAGTTTAGATTTTACAGACTTTACCTCATATTTTGTATAAAAACGACAAACCATTGTTGCAAAACACCATTTACCTGAACATATTTTTTAAGGAAATCGAATTCCCTACAAAATTTGCATTGAGCAAAATTTTCTCAGACTAGCCGCTTTCTAGTATTCTAGCTTCAAAAATTAGCATGCTTTTTCGATTTCCCATTTTTCTTTCAAAAATTATCAAAAAAGCAAATATCCATGTACAACAAAGATAGATACAGATTCTTAAAGGAAATTGAGTGGGCTACAAAAAAGGTTACACAACTTTTTTTTGTAAAGTTACTTTTTCAAAACTTATTTGGTCTTAAATTAAAAAAAGTCATATTTCCGTCTTGTTTGGTGTTTTTGATCCAACTTTTTTCTTAATTTTGGTTTATTGATATTCTACATGATTAATTATCATTATATGAGCAATACTATAACAAAAAAAATACACATTTCTCATACGTTCATATTTTTGCTTAATATAGGCTTTCTCTGCGGGGGTGTAGTTCTACAGTTTTCAAATGGCGCAGCCACAAAAAAAAACAAAATGTTGACGGATCTGTGACCTCAATACATCAACTTTCATGTGTTTTGGCGAGCTAAATCCAAATCCGTGATCAGAAGTAGCCTAACAGGTCGGAGTTCTTCACTAACCTTCACAAAATAATATTGGAATTTTTTGCACGGTTAGGGCCGAACCTCGGGCCCGTTGTTAAATCTGATATTGAATTCGGATTCAGCATCCAATTTCCCTTAAGAATATGTATTTAGATTTATTCGATGTTTATTTTTTCATGTTTCGCAAATTTTCAAACCAAATCGGGAATTCTGAGAAAATTTCAGTCTAGGTAGCTTTTGTAGGGAATTCAATTTCCTACACAAATATGTTCAATTTCCTACAAAAATATGTTTTTCAACAATGATTTGTCGTTTTTATACCTTTCTTAAAAAGAAAATCAATATAAGTTTTGAAAAAAAACAACGAAATTTGGAATTTTTGGCCCAGTTACTTTATATTGACTTATATAACAAGGGCCAGCCTTCTTTTTTATTTGCCATTGAATCTATTACACTGCGCAACACGAAAATATACCTGGGACGAGATAGCATTTTTCTGGTAGATCTCAATGAGATAAGAAGAACTGCGTACAATAAATTTGCCGGACACTCTCAAAATCTTGAATTAGGGGTCAAACCCGTTTTTTCGAACCTTTGCACACTTATGACCCTGTACCTTAGGTGTATGGATGTAACATCCATGGATCGCGTCAATGTGGATGTAACGTGTGACACCCCTCTTATGCAAATGGCCAAAAAGCTTAGGCCCCTGTTATGGAATTGACGTTTTTCGATTTTAATACAATCGACATTTTTGCAAACATGTCATGAAAACTAGTTTTCACATATCCAGTATTATATCTCAGGGGTGGTTTAAACCCCTATAAGCACCCCCTGGCTGCGCCCCTGGACATTCGACATGTTAAAGTTGGCAGAAGTTATCATTTATTTTAATCGCAGAAGTTATCATTTATTTTAATCGCAGATATTTGGTCCGGCTTAACCCATTAAATCCCAGTACCAGATCCGCTTGCAGGAATACCTTTTTACTACCTGTAGTAAATTAAACAAAAAGAAATTTTTTAATTTCCAAAAATTTGTGTTCCCAAAAGGGCTTAATGGGCATTTAAAGTATGAAACTGATAATTCACTTGCGTTCTAAGAAGTTTATGTCATTTTTGTAGCAACATTATATGTTTTCGATGTTTAAAATCGAGTTTTTGAAATTTGAGAGTTGTACTCGCATGGGTTCAATGAGAATTAATGGGTTAATTTGTTTTTCTCATGAGTAAATAAACTGTAAATTTAATAAATATGTAGGACTCAATTTTAAGATAAAAAAAATTCTTATTATAAGCCTTTGGGAAGCTTGATTTAAAATGACATATCTCAGAAATATAAATGTTTTATACAATTAATCCTCGTACTGAGATATTATAGGTATAAGGAGCAAACATTTTTTCAATTGTATTAAAAAAAATTATTACTCAAACTAAGGAGCAAATTGCCCGGTTGTGCATGGAGTGAGTGAATGCTGTTGATTGAAGTGGAATGGACGATTTCTCTCTTTCTTAGCCATCAACCAACAGCCATTTTGATTTATGGCTTTGTAGATATTATGTTCAGCGAATGTGCGACGCTCTTTGACGCCTTTGACGTTTGTTGTTATTGTTTATTGTCTTTGTTTTGAATTGCTGTTTACCGTTACAAGCATAGTAGTGTGCGTGGGTGCTTTTGTTGTTCTCTCAATGAGTGCCAAGGGGTGTAATATTTCTATGTTGGTTTTTGCTAATGTAGGTCTGCTACACATCGTCGATGAAAGTGCAAAACTGCGTAACCCGCTTCAGAAAATCAGCGTAGTCGACTTTTGTGTCGAAAATAATGTTTGCATATCACTGCTTTATTCGATACCTTCCAGCCATTATTCTTCGAAAATTTTGAACAAAAAATATTCGAATATCATTCTCCAGATGATTAAAAACGATCAAATTCAAGTACATTTTTAATCAAATATGATCGTATTGTCCGGAGAAAGTTTACCCTAAATGATAGTTTTGTAATCATTTTATGATTGAATTTGTTTAGTTCACATTACCTCTTTTGAATACACATATGTAATTTGAATCCCGTTTGTGAATACTTTTTGAAATCATATACCTATTGATCATATTTTATATTGTTTTATGATCAAAATAACATTTTTGTTTGTTTTTGAAGTCATGTGCACAAGACCATGCATGTTGGGCAAGTCTCTGGGACCTCCCAACTAATCCGACGGACTTTCGATTAAGTCGATAGCATCAAGAAATTCGGCAGTTCCGTCGGAATTGCTGATAGATATAGCCCTCTGACTACCACTTACCAGTGTTTTAATCAGCTCATGACTTCCTGGAACCTTGGGACGAGGCAAGGAGAAATGCAACAGCATGTAGGTATCCTTCATGTATGAAATACATATCTCTACATATAATAAAATTGTAACAGGTCGATGTCTGTACATGGCAGATATCAACAAAAAATTTATTGGGGGAAGCATTATTAAGCGAGTAGAATCCAAATCAACCATTTTAAAAATTTTTGTGTGTCTGTCTGTCCGTATGTTTGTGGCCGTATCACTCTGAAAGTAATGAATGGAATTGAAAGAATTTTTTTTCGTTGGATTGTTCGACGCTAAACTTAAAAATTAAGATATTACTTTTTTTGATATCTCAACCGGTTTTGGAGTTATCGCCCAAAATTTGGACCATGTCTGTCCGTATGTTTGCGGTCGTAATACTCTAAAAGTACTGAATGGAATTGAATTGTTGGATTGCTAGACGCTCAACTTAAAGCTTAAGATATTATTTTTTGCGATATCTCAACGGGTTTTGGGGTTATCGCCCAATATGCGGACCAGGGGTGACCAAAAATGTCTTAGTACAATATGGGTGTCAAACGAAAGGTGTCAATGAGTGCTATAATATGCGATGATTCATTGACATTTCTGAAATGGCTTGGGAGATATCTTGAAATTTCGATAGCTCGACCGGTTTCGGAGGTATCGACGAATATTTCCACAAAAATGTGTTAGTACATTATGGGTATCAAACAAAAGGTGTTTATGAATGCTGTCATAAACCATTTGATTAATTTCAATCGAGCAGACAAACTTTAAATTTTACATGACAACAAGACCCTAAGTGCTGAGCTCCAGTCTTTTTGTTGGATTTTATTCTTTTCTAACCCAGCTGCAAAAAAAAAAAAAATAGAAATTATACGCATACGAAGTCGCGGGCACCAGCTAGTATCATATAAATTTCGTCAAATTAAAACAAAATGTTTAAGTCTCTTACCCGGCCAGACCCCAATTTCCTTTGAGACACCTTTTTGAATATTTTGATTTATTTCACGTTTCTAAGATAGCCTGAGCCTAATGAGTATTAATAGGAATATTAATATCGTAGTGGAGGAAGTTATTGACCGACTTGTTCAAAAACAGAGGAAAATCAATTAGTAATTTCTCTCATTTGCCTTTTAACTATTAATTTTTTTTTTTAATATAAGTTATTACAATAATCAATAAATGGATCACTGAATCAATACAATTTGATAACAACTATTTCTGTCCAATCACATTATTCTATACAATAAGTACAATTAAAAAAATTGTAATTTAAAATTTTGAACCGTTTTGAAAATCGTTAAAATAAATAACTGAAACATGAGTATATGTACATATGTACAAGAAATAAAATTTATAAATAATTAGGTTGTAAACACTGGGAAAGTCAATCCCGGGACTCGGACATATGGGAAGTACCCGGATTGTCGATATTCTTCACATAATAAAATCCCGGTATTGACACTCCTAACCAACACCGTTTCTCCCTGAACTTGAGGGCAATGAGAAAGCGGATGTACTGGCAAGGACAGGACAATTAGATGTAGTTAGTGTGCGTCGCCCACTCACAGCAATCAAAAGTGACATACACAACAAATACAAGGCCATGGCCATTCGTAGGTGGTACTCCTCAGATAGCTGTAGGATTGCCAAACAAACTTGGCCTGAATACAACAAAAGTAGAACCGAGAGCCTGCTATGCAGATCTAGGAAAGAGATTTTCAGAATCACAGCCACCATAACAGGACACTGGCCACTGGGCCAACACGCGGAAAGAATTGGGCTACCATTCAACGAGGTGTGTAGAAGTTGCGGCCTAGATGGCTGTAAAGAAACTGTTACTCACTTCCTCAGTGAGTGTCCTGCCCTGGCCAATATAAGACACAAGACCTTAGGTCGGTTTGTTCTAACTGACCTGAAGGATGTATCTAAGTGCTCCATAGTTGACATAATCAAATTTATAGGTCTCACCAAATGGTTTGACCATAATCCATCTAGTCCTTAGAAAACAAACTGTAATTGGTTTCACAGTTTAGTGCATCAAAATAGCGCCCAGCGCGCTACTTGGGTCCGGTCCTTCTGACCGGGCGGCACGGCAACCAACCAACCCTGAACCATTTGGATGACTTGAAGAAAGTCATCAAGTCCCTTATGCTCAGCTCCGCTACCTGGCGTAGGATATCCAGGAGGGAAACCCACAAGAAGCGCCTTCTCGCGCCACTTAGTGCCAGGCAGTTGCAGATAAGGTACTCCACCGTTTCTTCCTCCTCATCATCTTTGCAACTCCTACAGCATCGTTGCGACACGTCCGTAGCGCACACCTAGCATTGCTACGTGCTTTCCGGCACCCTGGGGATTGTAGCCATCTTTCGTTGGCTTGGCGGAGTGTGTTCTCCTCCAGCATTAGTTTGCCTGTAACAAAAGGCATACCTAAGCGTTCTTTATCCCGAAGAACCTGCTGGGCCATCTCTTGAAGAGATCGACGACAGCTGAGCGTCGCTGAAAATAAAGATATCCTGTCCGATGATACCTTTAGCTATCCAAACCGCGGCGTCCATGATTTCTAAGACTTCAGCCTGGAGGATCAGAAAGTCTGGAGGAGAGCTCAAGGCCTAGGTCTTTTGAATACCATTCCTACAACTCTGCTGTCCGATTTGAAGGCGTCGGTGTATATAAAAATGCCGTCATTAGTAGTCTTCCTCACTGCTGTGTTTTGTCCTATGTGTACATCATTTACAACCAAAACTAATGTTTGCATCCATATGGATACAAAGAATGTTTAAAAATTCAGCAAAGTTGTCACAGGTATTAAATTAAAAATATACTGAGTGTTAAAATGAATATTTTTTCTAGCGTAGACCTTGCCAGCCTCCCACAAACTTGGGTAAAAAATGTTATTATATTTTAAAAACTTAAATACAAAAATAACAAGTAAGGAAGTCTAGGTTCGGGTGAACCGAACATTAAATACCCAGCGGTAATTTTCAGAACGAGATAACAATGATATAAGCCCTAGGAGAATTTACCTAAAGTGTTTACTATCTTACCTTATAGGGCTGATACATTAACTCCGCTTTTGGGAGTTAACTTGGGCATAATCTTCATTATAAACTCCCAAAAATGAAGAAGATTTGAGCAGATATCATAACGATTTGATCGCTAATATCACCGATAAACAAAAATAGCAAGGCCAACTTACCGCTACTGGACACTTGAGTCACCAAAAAATAAACAATCCTCAGCGACATCTAGTTTTAAATAGCAAGTAATACAACCAAAGCACTAGATGGCGCCGCTTGTCAATCTTCAATTTTGTGTGTGTCAGGGTAAAATTTGGATCTGATTAAAGAAGATTTATTGGAGGTAATCTCCGTGTGTGTATCCATAGCATTACCGAATTATGTTAATTTATGTGATTTTCGAAATTTTTCATATCGAAATTGGGCGTGGTCGGGAAGCGATTTCGTCCAATTACATCAGGTATACTCCCAGCGATACTAGTATGCTTTGTGCCAAATTTCATCGTTCTACCGTAATCAGTTTAAGAGTTACGACCAGTCAAATTTTCAAAAATAGCTCCTTTAAAAGTGGGCGGTGCCACGCTCACTATAAAAAATTTATGGAAAAATCATAAGAGAATGACCAGGGGATTCACTTATAAAATTATATCATTTTAGCCATTTCAGCTACCGAGATATGTATGTCAATTTATGGGATTTTCGATATCGAAAAAGGGGCGTGGTTATCATCCGATTTCGCCCATTTTCAATAGCAATCTACCTTGGCCAGAAGTAACCTGTATACAATTTCATGCAAATATCTCAAGGTATCGTGTACACGGAGAGACGGACGGACGGACAGACGGACAACGAAAGGACATGGCTTAATGAACTACTCTTTTCAACCTAAGAACTTTCATATATGGAACTCTAGGTATATCTATCTCGATTATTTTGTGCCGTTACGTAGTACCGTTATGTGGACAAAATTATAATACTAGTAGGGTAGAAGCGAGAGGCTTCGACATGAGGGAGGCTTCGACATTCTAAGATATCTTTGTTTCCCTTTCATCAATCGCGAAGATTTTTGGAGGAAATATTAACCAATTTACCTGGAACTCAGTGATATAAACGATTCCGTGCAAGGTGAATTTCAAAAGAAAATATTTTTATTTTATTTTTATTTCCGCTTTTTGAAGACATCGATGTAGTTTTTCAGGTGATTTAACAGGCTTAATTTGCTTGAATTTTACTCTGTGTTTCTAAATATTTTTTTGTGTATATTATCAAAAATGAATGATTTAGATCCACTTACACTGAGAGAAATCAGCAAACAAAAATTTGCTTTTATGATAAAATTCCTGAAATATGAGTGCGTGGGAGGCTTCGACACTAACCCCTTTTCGTCCTTCAAATAGATAATGAAATTCGTTAAGGGAGGCTCCGTCACATTTTTTTACACTTACTTACTAGTTAAAGGATAATGCAGATATGTTCCAAAAATGTACATCGTTTGTGTGCATTTAAGCTATTTTGGATTGGAAAAGTAATTTAAAAAAAAAAAAAA
The DNA here is from genome assembly GCA_964058755.1 of Campiglossa producta. Lineage (NCBI taxonomy): Eukaryota > Metazoa > Arthropoda > Insecta > Diptera > Tephritidae > Campiglossa > Campiglossa producta. The sequence goes on along the minus strand of CAXKVI010000001.1, from coordinate 62,432,107 downwards.
TGAATTTTTACTTAACCTAAGTCGAAGCCTCCCGACAGGTTAAGTAAAAATTCATTTTTTTTTTTTAAATACTTTTCCAATTCAAAATAGCTTAAATGCACACAAACGATGTACATTTTTGGAACATATCTGCATTATCCTTTAACTATCCTCTCAGTTGTTTCGGGCGTCCCTCGTTAAGGGAGGCTTCGTCACTAAGGGATTTAATACCAAAGGGAGGTACGCTGGGTGTAGGTTAGGTTAGGTTCAAGTGGCTGCCGCAGAGGCACACCTAGGCCAGTATTAAAAGGCCCGTTGTGATACCACCAACACTAGGAAAGTCAGTTCCGGGACCCTGCCATATGGAAAATCCCGGTATTAATGGAATTCTCCACATAGCAGAATCCCGGGACTGACTTTTCTATACTGACACCGTTACTCCTCCTCGAACCATTTAGATGACTTGATGAAGGCCATCAGGTCCTTTATGTCCAGCTCCGTGACCTGGCGTATGCTGACCAGGAAGGGAACTCCCAAAAAGCGCATTCTCGCGCCACTTAAAGCCGGGCAGGTGCAGATGAGGTGTTCCACCGTTTCCTCCTCATCATCATCCTTACAACTCCTACAGCATCGTCGGTAGGGCACACCAAGTCTTTCTGCGTGCCTACCAATGAGGCAGTGCCCAGTTAATACGCGGAGTGTGTACTCCTTCAGCATAAGCTTGCATGTGGCAAACGGCATACCTAAGCGCTCTTTATCGCGAAAAACCTGCTTGGTCGTGCCCTGCCTCGCAAGTTCGTCTGCCCTACAATTTCCCTCAATGTCCCTATGCCCCGGGACCCATGTGAGGTTAACGCGATTCTGTTGGGCCATCTCTTGTAGAGATCGACGACAGCTGAGCGTCAGTTCAGAGTTGAACGAGTAAGAGCCAAGGGATTTGATGGCCGCCTGGCTGTCGCTGAATATAAAAATGTCCTGTCTGATAGTGTGTTGGCCTATCCAAGCCGCGGCGTCCATGATTGCTGAAACTTCAGCCTGGAAGACACTGCAGTGATCAGGTATTCTGAAGGAGAGCTCAAGGTTCAGATCCTTTGAATAAACCCCTCCCCCAACTCTGCCGTCTAACTTCGAGCCATCAGTATAAATGGAAGTGCCGCCATGAGTGACGGGACTCCGATCCGTGCTCTCCCATTCTTCCCTGCTGGGAATGTTGATTTTAAAGCCTCTATCTCCGACTGTTGTGGTCGCACAGCGATCTGTGCTCAGCGGAAGAAAGCTATAGGATCCCAAAATACAGGCGTGTCCAGTAGTGCTTGCGCCCCAGCCGGATGTTTCCCTTAGACGCAGAGCCGATGCTGCTGCTACTCGGTGCCCTTCCAGATCGAGTGGCAAAATGCCAAGAATGGCCTGGAGTGCTTCATTGGGCGTTGTTCTTAACGCACCGCTTATACAGATCATGCAAGATCTGTGTACTTTACCTAGCAGATTAAGGTTTGTTGCCTTGCTCAGCGCAGGCCACCATGCCACAACTCCATAGAGCATGATTGGTCGAATGATTGCAGTGTAGATCCATTTGCATATTTTGGGGCTGAGCCCCCATTTCTTTCCAATGGCTCTTTTGCACGTATAGAGTGCAATACACGCTTTCTTCTGGCGCTGAAGAACATTCTCCTTCCAGGTTAGTTTCCTATCCAGAACTGTGCCCAAGAACTTGGCTTTGTCAGCCAAGTTCAGGTGCACGTTATTCAATTTTGGTAGTATTAGCGGTGGTATCTTATAGCGGTTGGTGAAAAGGAGCAGTTCTACTTTTCCCGGGTTGATGCTCAGTCCGCAGCGCGAGCACCATGAGGAAACCTCTCTCAGTGCTACTTGCATCAAGTCGCACAGGGTTTGTGGGAATTTGCCCCTGTATACTATAGCTAAGTCATCTGCATATGCCACTACCTTCCCGCCCCCCCCTGCTTGTGTCTCGCAGCATCGAGTTGACAGTGAGGTTCCATAGAAGCGGGGAGAGAACACCACCCTGAGGCGTTCCCCTTGTGACATAGCGTGATAAGTCAACCGAGCCCAGTGATGAAACTATTAGTCTACCCCTTAGCAGTTGATCAAAAAGTCCAATAAGAGACCTGCTTATGCCCAGACTTGTTAAAGCGGTGTTTATAGCATCAGGGCTTGTGTTGTTGAAGGCTCCTTCAATGTCTAAAAAGGCCACAAGACAGTACTCCTTTTCATTCAGCGATTTTCCAATAACAGAAACTAGGCTGTGAAGCGCAGTTTCTGTAGATTTCCCTTTGGTGTATGCATGCTGATAGCTACAGATCAGGTTGCTATCAATAGTAGAGGAGAGGTAGTCATTTATTATCCTCTCGAAGGTCTTGAGCACAAAGGATGAGAGACTGATCGGCCTATAGTCCTTGGGCTCGTAATGAGACGCCTTCCCCGCCTTAAGCGGGCTACTCACCTGCCAAGAAATGCCTCAAGAAAAAAACGAGCATATATTTCTTATGCCTGGTCAAGAAAATTTGACGTTTACGGCATTTTCCATTTTATTGCAGATTACTATTATAAAAATGTATAAAACATGTGCAGCGAAGTATATACTCATCTTTGCCGTGAATCTGCACGTTTACCTCAAGAAATATATACGAGCATATTTATTTCTTGAGGTAAGCCGGCGTTGCCAACCATCGAAAATTGTAGTATTTTTTCTTATGAGCTGAGCATTGGCACAAGAAAATTTGACGCGTGAAAACAGTTCCTGACCATTTCTTGAGCGTTTTTTTATATGGCGTTTGACATTTCTTGGCAGGTGAGTAGCCCGCTTTAGGAATAAACACTACCGTGGCACTTCTCCAGGAGCACGGAATGTAGCTAAGAGCCAGGCAGGCTGTATAGAGAAATACCAGCCATTTGGCTGATGTCTCCAGCGTGTTTATGAGTTATGCGGGAATAATCCCGTCTGGCCCGGCAGCCTTGAACGGTTCGAAGCTTTTAACCGCCCTAACCTTTTCCTCCGTGATGGGTATGTGTACAGCCAGGTTTGTTGTAGGTGCTAGGGGTTCCTCATGCAAGTTCCCTGGGAAGTGCGTATTCAAGAGCAGCTCTAGGGTTTCCCTCTCCGTGCTGGTCCAGGATACGTCAGGTTTGCGCAAATAGCTTGTGGCTGTTTGAGTTTTTGAGAGCACTCGTCTAAGTCTCGCTGTATCGTCGACATTTTCGACCCCAGTGCAGAAATTTCTCCACGATACTCTCTTCGCCTGCCTCACGCTGGGTATAAAAACCAAGAAAATATTTTCAAAAATATACTTAATTTTAGAAAATAGCTTTACTTATACCAAGAAAAAAATAAGGAAACTTTTTTTTGACAAACCACAACAAAAAATACGATTGAAACTTTTGAAGAAAACGTGTTCCTCAAAAGCCCAGCATTTTTTGAAAATTTTGAACAAAGATTATTCAATTTTAATACTCCAGATGGAAAACATGGTCTTATTTATTTTAGTGTTTATTAAGGAGAATAAGGAAAACATATCTTATTTCTTTTAGTTTTTATCAAAGCAGAATTAGGAAAACTTTTCTTATTTATTTTAGTGATTACCAAGGCAGAATTGAGAAAACATTTTCGTATTTATTTAAAAATTTTGAAATCCTGCATTCTCTTTATATTAAGAAAAAAACTTTCCAAGTTCCAAATCATTCCTCGATTTTCTTGTTTATGCCTCGTTTTTAGTAAAATATTCTCTCCGTGAATGAGAAAATGATGAGAAAAATATTGAAATTTAAATGACATTCTATAAGTAATCAGAAAATCCTAAAAATGGCTTCAGAAAAAAAATCTATCCGATTAATCCATCTCAAAATTTTTACTATATTTTACGATGGGTTTAAATTTTAAACGTTAATAGACGTGTTTTGTATGGTTAGCTGTCAAGTTAGTCAGCGATTAGTCGTTATCGGGTTTTATGCAAGCGGCCCTTAGTCATTTAGTCCTCTTTATTAACTATTTAATGATCTATGTTATATGAACATCTTGAATAAAATGAAAACTCAAAAAATTTATTCATTCTTCGAAAACAGTCAACTTTTAAACTTAGTTTAGATTTTGGGACATGCAAGCTTCTGGCAAATAGTGACGTTATCTAATATTTTCAGTAATACAACGAAGGTGATCATGAATTACATAATAAACAAAAAAAGAACCAAATTTGTTGTGTACATTAAAAAAAAGGCGCCCAATTAATTTTTTAGAAATTTTTGGGAAAATTAAACTTTTTGTTAAATATACTTATGTATAAAAAAATTCGACACGCAGATAACCCTCTCACAGGGAATGTTCCTTATAAAATTCCAACGAAAACGTATTTATGTAAAAGATTTTGAAAAGAGAATCTATCTCCGCCAAAAATTACTTTACATCAATTATATTTTACTTCTGATCTTGAAAATGGGCGAGGTTCCGCTCCTTTTATGGTTTAATAATCAACTATATTCCTGGCAAAATTGGGATACCACAACAGTTCACTACTAGGTAGGTCTAGATTGGATTTCACCCAAACTTAAAGTTCCCTAATTGTTTTATTAACTTTAAGGGCCGATTACACAGTGTCTGGTTAACTTGCTCTCCACAGATTTCCAACTTTCATTTTGAGTTAACCTATGGTTAACTGCCCAACGTTGGTGAGTTAACTTGTGGTCATATATGAGAATGTCGTATACCAACAATTTATGAAGTAAAAATTCAATTAGGTAAATAACTTAAATAAAATTGCGAATCCATAGTTAACTGTGAAACTTAAGTTAACCTGCCTCTGTGAAATCGGCCCTAAGGGCATAATCGTGAACAGATACTTCGACCTGCGAAATTTTTCGATAACATTAGTCTAATGCTATGGATACACACACGGAGATTACCTCCAATAAATCTTCTTTAATCAGATCCAAATTTTACGCTGATACACACAAAATTGAAGATTAACAATCAGCGCACTAGATGGTGATGATTGGTTGTAGTACTTGCGGTTTAAAATAGATCTCGCTATTTTTTGGTGACATCTAGTGTCCAGTAGCGGCGAACTCGTAATCTTGGTAGTGGTCGTTGCGATGTTTGTATATTTATCGATGACAGTAGCGGCCAAATAGTTATGATATCTGCTCAAATCTTCTTAATTTTTGGGAGTTTATAATGAAGATTATGCTCAAGTTAACTCCCAAAAGCGGAGATAATTCGGAATTTGCGCTAATGTATCAGCCGTATAAGGGCCGTTTTCTCGAGTTCCCGATAACTTCAAAGTTCATTGTCAATTTAACAGCCATTTCATTCATTAGCCCTTTTAACACTACACAGAGCCAAAAATGCCTAATAAAATGAATAAGATTGTCTTCATGATCAGTTTTTGGGCAAAGCGGTAGTTGCAACGGTGCAAACGAAGAAAAAACTGTAGGGAAATCTTTTTGGTTTTAAGAAGAAATTCTTATTAAAAAAACTATACATTTAGTACAAAGGTGTAGTTAGACGCTGGAAATTATTAGTATACGATGGCCGGATGGTTAGCAGCTGGGTTTAGCAATCGAAAAATTGTAAGTTCGATTCTCTCTCTTTTTTTCCTAATTAGAAATGTTAAAAAGAAATCTTCTCAATTATATTTATGAGATTTTCCTTTGAAACATTAACAACTATACACATATCAGTAATTAGACGCTAGCAATCAAAAGTGAGCGATGGCCTGATGGTTAACAGCTGGGTTTATCATTCCGAAAATTCTAAGTTCGATTCTCGGTGAGGGCGATATCATTTTATTTTTCATATAAAATATTAAAAAGAAAATCTTCTTAATAAAATTAAAAAGACTGTCTCTACAATAATAAGAAGCACATCTTTTTGAAGAAAATCTATAGAGATATCTTATGACTTTTGTTCTATTTTATTAGGCATTGTTGGCTCTGTGTAGGATGAACTAGGTCTGGATTCTCTAACTGTGAGTTTTGAAATTTAAAATATTTTATCATTTAAAATGTATAGGAAAAAAGTGTACATTTTAAAACCCACAGTTAGAGAATCCAGGCCCTGGCGTAATACGGCTGATACATTAGCGCAAATTCCGAATTATCTCCGCTTTTGGGAGTTAACTCGAGCATAATCTTCATTATAAACTACCAAAAATGAAGAAGATTTGAGCGGCCACAACAAAATGTTCGCTGGCAACACTCTTCAGATAAATAAACAAAAACTGCAAGAAAACGCATATTTCTTGCAGTTTACCGCTATTTGCCGCTAGAAATAGTAAGGGCAACTACCAAAATTACGATTTACCGCTACTGCACACTAGAGTCGCTATTAAATAAGCAATTCCCAGTGACATCTAGTTTTAAATAGCAAGTAATACAACACAAAGCACTAGATGGCGCGATTGTTAATCTTCAATTTTGTGTGTATCAGGGTAAAATTTGGATCTGATTAAAGAAGATTTATTGGAGGTAATCTCCGTATGTGTATCCATAGCATAACATTTATAGTGAACATTAAAGTTGATTGCTCAGGATGGCAATTGTTGTCAGTATTGGCTTTATAACCGAAATGCTCTGTGCTCTTAAATCCGGCCACGCACTAATATTTGTGCACACGGACAAACCGGTTTACAATCGTTCAAAAAATACCAAAACTGAAAAAAAGTGGAGCAGTGGACCAAACAATAAAAAAAGACCAATTTTGGATCAAAACGGCAACGTGTTTATATGGCTGTCGGAAGTAGCTGGGCTAATAAGTAAACTTGACTTGCCCATACATGATGTTTATAGTTGCCTTTAAGTACAAGCTGTGGTGGCATCTGGCAGTCAATAGAGCAAACGAGCCATGCGTAGCAAAGTTCTCCACCACATCGTTAGATGATTGACATGAGTTGTCAGTAGATGTCGCGTATGTGTGTTGTGCTGCCTAAAAGTATGCTATATCTTTAGACAAGTTGTGAATACGATATAAAGAAACAATGGGCTGGAACGAAGCAAATAAGACGATAAATCAATGGTCACACGAACATAACTAAGCAAATGTTAGAACTGTTTTCAAAGAACAATAAAATTATGACTGCATGTGGAATGTGTCAGACATTGTTATCATCTCGTTCGCGCTTCAAACACACCCCGTTGCACATATGTACATGCGTGCACAGATACCTACATATGTAGGTATGTATATACCATAAAATACATTTGATTAGTGGGGTTTTATGCAGAACTAGATGCAATGAATCAACAACAACAACTGGGTCGGCACCATAGGTACAAAAAAAAGTTGGAAAAGTCCGCCCTTAAATTTGAAGCTAATGTTAAGAGGGTACCTATCGAGACAATATTTTTTTGTATCCTTACAAAACTGCCCAAAATGGGGTTTAAATTTTAACTTTGTTATTAACATCCAATTTTTAAAAGTGATACATATGTCAAAATGTGTGTCTTGGAAAGCTCTACGTTTCCTTCTCATGTCATTTTCACCTCTGAGGTAGCTTTCACATGTGCACATACATACCTAGTGCCTTAAGCGAACCGAGTTTTCGTTTTTAAAATACCTACCTTTTTTTTTGGTTTAAAAAATTAAATCACTACATATAAAATTCAAGTACCTATACAAACGTAAACGACTAGTACATACTGTAGAATCTACAGTTTAGATAATTGCTGTGTGTTATCTTTGTTCTATGTCGTTGCAATCTAATACTTTTTCTCACCAGTTGGTGTTTCACCCAGGGATATATACAAATACACAAGCCAGCTAGGAGACGTAAATTGAAAAGCTTTACCTTTAGAAAGTTTTGTACGTTGTTGATGTTTTTGCAATTAAGAATTTCATCCATTGAAAATTCGCTTCAATAGACAAAAATTCAATCAGCTCTGGAATTTATATAACAAATGGGACAAGGGACAAGGGTGGTTGTGAATTTGTGAGGTATTTTTAGGCTAACATAATTTTGAACACACAAAATAACAAAACGTAGCACTAAAATTTTTGTTGCAGGAGTTAAATAGACCGTGTTGCAATATTCAAACCTTTTAGTCAAAATTACTTGTTATACGTACTACCTAGGTACAAACTATTTATGGTTCTTTATTTTATTACCAAAAGGCTTGTTTAAAAAAAGGAATACATGTTATAACAACAATACTCTGCGAAATCGCAGTTTTCCAGCAAAAACAAAGTGGTCGGATCTGGTAACTAGATATATGTACCTAGGTATGTACTTTGAGGCTCTAAAAAATATCCCTAAAGCCTCAAATACATACAACTTTGTTTGGACTTTACCTCGGACTTTGACTTTGACAGATAAATTAAATATACGTGTTTAAACGAAACATGGCAAATGGGGAAACCTCAAAGTTGCAGCAAGGTTAAAATTTGGTAAACTCTCAAATTTTGCTTGCTTTGATAATCAGATGTTGATGACTTTGCTTTAATTTAAGAACTAAAATTTGTAGGAAATAATAATAAATTCATTTTTTCTCTATTAAATTAATGAATTTAACAAAACACTCTGAATGCAAAGAAATAAATATGGAAAACAAATGTAGAGAAGCGTCAAAGCGCAACGGACAAATGCAAAACTACGTACAAACATTCACTCGAACTTTTACCTTTACGAGCCACTATGTGGTAATTCGAGTAAAAAATATGTATGATTTATAATTTCCCTGCAGTCAAATTCCGAACTACTCAGCAAACATACTAGTTCATTGACTAACCATTTTGTGGCATATGCCTACCAGTTCGTTGTTGATTAGTTTTAAAAGCAGTCAATGCCAAACTACTCAGCGAAAATTCTAGTTCATTGACTATACATTTTGTGGCGTATGCATACTAGTTCATTGCTGATTAGCGTTAAACGAGTCAATGCCAAACTACTCAGCAAACAATATAGTTCATTGACTATACATTTTGTGGTGTATTTATACTAGTTCATTGCTGATAAGCTTCAAACCAGTCAAGGCCAAACTACTCAGCAAGCAATATAGTTCATTGACTATACATTTTGTGGTGTATTCATACTAGTTCATTTCTGATCACCTTTAAACCAGTCAATGTCGAACCACTCAGCAAACAATATAGTTCATTGACTATACATTTTGTGGTGTATTCATAGTAGTTCATTTCTGATCACATTTAAACCAGTCAATGTCGAACTACTCAGCAAACAATATAATTCATTGTATATACATTTTGTAGTGTATTCATACTAGTTCATTGCTGATCACCTTTAAACCAGTCAATGTCCAACTACTCAGCAAAGAATATAGTTCATTGACTATACATTTTGTGGTGTATTTATACTAGTTCATTGCTGATTAGCTTCAAACCAGTCAAGGCCAAACTACTCAGCAAGCAATATAGTTCATTGACTATACATTTTGTGGTGTATTCATACTAGTTCATTTCTGATCACCTTTAAACCAGTCAATGTCGAACTACTCAGCAAACAATAAAGTTCATTGACTATGCATTTTGTGGCATATGGATACCAGTTCATTGTTGATTAGCTTTAAACCATTCAATGCCAAACTACTTAGCGAAAATTCTAGTTCATTGACTATGCATTTTGTGGTGTATTCATACTAGTTCATTTCTGATTTCCTTTAAGCCAGACATTGCCAAACTACTCGGCAAACAATGTAGTTCATTGACTGTACATTTTGTGGTGTATTCATACTAGTTAATTTCTGACTACCTTCAACACCTAGCTCGTTTACTATACATTTTATGGATGTTTTTATACTAGTTCTTTGCTGATTGCCCTTAAACCAATCAATGCCAATCTAATCAGAAAACATACTAGTATACAACTATAATTTGCTGGGTGAAATAATACTAGTCAGAAAAATCCTGGTTCGTACTAGTATGCAAGTATGTATGAAACTCGGGTTGAAATCATACTACACTTTTTTCAGTTTATATTTAGAAAGTTTTCTGAATATCAATTGTAATTTTCTGAATGTCAATTGTATTTTTCTGAAAATCAAATGGAAATTCTGTAACTGCATTCAGATCTTTTATGATCCCTCTAGATCTTTTATGATCCCATTTTGGCCAGGTTTGTTTGGATGTCCGGCACCCTGGGGATTGTTGCTACTTTTCGTTGGCTTGACGGAGTGTGTACTCCAAGCCAACGAAAGGTGGCAACAATCCCCAAGTTGCCGGACATCCAAACAAACCTGGCCGAAATGGGATCATAAAAGATCTAGAGGCATTCACGCCCTAAGAAGGAGAGAAATCTTAATATTAATAGGTGTTCTAACTGGGCACTGCCTTATTGGTAGGCACGCAGAAGGGGTGCCCTATCGACGATGCTGTAGGAGCTGCAAAGATGATGAGGAAGAGGAAACGGTGAAGCACCTCATCTGCAACTGCCCGGCCTTAAGCGGCGCTTTTTAGGAGTTCCCTTCCTGGATAGTCTAAACCAGACCGCTGGGATTTTCCAAATGGCCGGGTCCCGGGACTGACTTTCCTAGTGCTGGTGGTATCACAACGGGCTTTTCAAAACTGGCCTAAGTGTGCCTCTGCGGCAGCCACTAACCTAACCTAACCTAACTGCATTCAACTGTTTGAACAGTCACAGATTTTTAAATTAAAAAAAAAAACTAGGTCCCGCCAACTCATAGGGAAAAAATCAAAGCAGCACACTATAAGTTGCAAGAGAAGTACGGCAAAAGTCTCGTTCCTGTTGGTATATAACCGCCATTTTTTTTTTACGTTGCGGCATAAACTTGAGTATATTGACAACAACAATATAAATTAACTCTACCAATGCTCCTTTAACTCGAGTGTATGGCCCAGCATGAAAGCAGTCTTACTTTGACTCTTTTTGATGTAAAAATAAGACTTAATTTTATCTATATATCATATGTGGGTCCGGAACTCCGCAGTGGACGACTAACTTAACCTTAATTTACATTACCTAAAAATACAACCCCAAAGCCCCAATTACATAAAACTTTGACAAATGCGCGCCTCGTTTTTGAGCATTTGCAAAAATTTCGCTTCGCTTTGCGTTTAAAAAACTTTGTATGAAAGTGGATCCTACAAAGTTGAATGCAATTGGGCCTTTACCTATATAATCAAACTTGACGAACGCGGAATTTGAAAGGAGCCATTGCAAGCCCAGCAAACAATGGGAGTCATAAAAGAGTCCGAAAGGAGTCATAAACGGGAGCACTCACGCTCTTTATGAGCTCATTTATGAATCCGAAATGAGGGTATTTCCCTTCTTGCGATGGTCGTCCGATATGAGCATTTTTTCATAGATCAAATGAGCCCAAATAAGAGTCATAAATGAGTCCAAATAAGAGTCACCTAAGACACCTTTTGGACTCACAAATTGCTCACATTAGGGCCCCTATCTGATACTTTTTGGACTCCGAAAAGACGATTTGGATTATCCTCATATTTACATACATATGTACATATATTGAAAAATGTAGACTTTCACATGACACCTATTTGAGGGGTTGGACACACAATAAAGGCAAAAAATATTAGGAACAAATTCCTTGGAATTACTTTATTATCTAAACATACAAAGGTACATTTTAAATATAGAATAAATGCCAACACGATAATGAAGGCATGCAATAGCAGAAAATAGTTAGGTAACTTTCATCGTGGTTAACTCTTCGATGCTTTTAATCGACCTCTTCGAACAGAAGGGCTTCAAACTGGTGCCCAGAAATTTTACATGGGAAGCAAAGATATATTGAAAAAGCATTTTGCTATTTTGTTTGCCCGTTCCTTTTTATCCGGTTTGGTCAACTAAAAAAGGTCTGGCTCAGGGGTTCTCATGGTGTTGAAGGGTTTCAATGCTGATAAAACTGGTAACAAAATCTTGCGTGCCACCAATCCAGCTTATTTCTTGCCCGTCACTATTCGTGGTCACTTTTTTATCCAAGCGGTCGCAATATTACTCACGGTTTGATGCTGTTGAACCGACACGCAAGGAAATCCCGTTGAATTTCAAAAAACTAGAAAACGTTTTGATTGAAAATGAAAAAAAAAAATCTAAGAAAAATTATGAAATTGTGTTCCTATGTTGCTTTGTTATTTACACACTCTCGACATTCGGCTCATAATTTTCATCACATCGGAGTCATAAAAGAGTCGCACATGATCATATTTCTGAGGCTCATATTTTTCATATATTTAGGACTCATATCGGACTCCTAACTTATGTCTGCTCCGAAAATGTTTAATGGGAGTAGAATTCAATAATTAAATTAAAAATACAATAAACAACATAATTTAAAAAATATAGAAAAAAAAACTTGTGTTAACTTTACCGAGAATCGAACTCAGAGCCTTTAGCTCATTTTTGGCTGTGTATGAACTAGTATATCAACTGGTATAATGCTGATGCAGAGGCTGACTAGTATACCAATTGGTATGGTGCTGATGCAGAAGAGGACAATTGCTTTTCTTTTTCTCTTGTAACTGCTTCTTTTTTACCTTGTAATTCACAGATGCTTTTTCGTGTTTGGGTAAATACAAATAGTCGCTGCTTTCTAAAGAATAAACTGGTATATTGCTGATGTAGAGGCTGACTATGATACTGGTGCATAGACCGACTAGTATACCAACTGGAATGAATGTCAAATTCGTGGACTAGTATGACAAGTGGTACGATCTGAATGGGCATAATGATTAGTATGTCCTGCCGCATAGACTGAGCAGTATGTCAACTGGTATGATTCTGATGTATATATGAACTAGTATGTCATCTGGTAAGATTCTGATGCATATATGAACTAGTATGTCAAATGGTATATTTCTGATGCAAATTTGAACTAGTATGTCAATTGGTAAGATTCTGATGCATATATGAACTAGTATGTCAAATGGTATATTTCTGATGCAAATTTGAACTAGTATGTCAATTGGTAAGATTCTGATGCATATATGAACTAGTATGTCAAATGGTGTATTTCTGATGCAAATTTGAACTAGTATGTCAACTGATATGATTATGATGCTTAAATGAACTGGTATGTCAACTGGTATGATTCTGATGCATAAATGAACTACTTTATCAACTGGTATGATTCTGACGCATATATGAACTATTATGACAACTGGTATGATTCCGATGCTTTTTTTAACTAGTCTGTCAATTGGTATGATTCTGACGCATATATGAACTAGTCTGTCAACTGGTATGATTCTGATGCATATATGAACTAGTCTTTCAACTGGTATGATTTTGATGTATATATAAAGTAGTCTGCCAACTGGTATGATTCTGATGTATATATGAACTAGTCTGTCAACTGGTATGATTCTGATGTATATATGAACTAGTCTGCCAACTGGTATGATTCTGATGTATATATGAACTATTCTTTCAACTGGTACGATCCTGACGTATATACGAACTAGTATCTTAAATGGTATGATACTGATGTGTATAATAACAAGTATATCAACTGGTATATTCCTGATGCAGAGGCTGACTAGTCAGCCAATTGGTATGGTGCTGATGCAGAGAAGGACAATTGCCATCTCGTAGGACATCGCCGTGTTAAAAATACCAGTTGCTAATATGGAAAAATTACAGAACTCGAACTAGTTGAAGCCGTTTGGCTGACTAGTATTTTATTAGTATAAAACTAGTTAGGTTGACTGCAGGGTTGTTATTATTACTTTTTATAATCGAGGCCAAGTTGTTGACCTGGAAATTCTCTACATAGATGCAGTGGCGTAAATAGGGAGGGGATTAGGAGGATCAATCCTATTTTTTACCTTTTAGTCAAATGTCCTATGAAATTATCGATAAATATATCGAAAAATACAGCAGTCCAAACGAAACCTCTTCCACTTTCGTTTGATACCCATATTGTTAGGAAATTTTAAGGTTTTCGGGCAACCACATTTTGACCGATAACTCAATTATCGATAAATTTATCGAAATATATCGATGTCCAAATGAATCCTGGGGCCTTCACCTTTCGTTTGATACCCATATTGTAGGGAAATTTTAAGGTTTTCGTGCAACCACATTTTGACAGATAACGCAGTTATCGATAAATTTATCGAAATATATCGATGTCCAAGTGAAACCTGGGGCCTTCACCTTTCGTTTGATACCCATATTGTAGGGAAATTTTAAGGTTTTCGTGCAACCACATTTTGACAGATAACGCAGTTATCGATAAATTTATCGAAATATATCGATGTCCAAGTGAAACCTGGGGCCTTCACATTTCGTTTGATACCCATATTGTAGGGAATTTTTTAGGTTTTTGGGCAATCATATTTTGACCGATAACCCAGTTATGGATAAATTTATCGAAATTTATCGAAGTCCAAATGACACTTGTGGCCTTCACCTTTCGTGTGATACCCATTATGTAGGGAAATTTTAAGGTTTTCGGGCAACCATATTTTGACCGATAACTCAGTTATCGATAAATTTATCGAAATATATCGATGTCCAAATAAAACCTGGGGCATTCACCTTTCGTTTGATACCCATATTGTAGGGAATTTTTTAGGTTTTTGGGCAATCATATTTTGACCGATAACTCAGTTATCGATAAATTTATCGAAATATACCGATGTCCAAATGAAATCTGGGGCCTTCCCCTTTCGTTTGATACCTATATTGTAGGGACATTTTACGGTTTTTGGGCCACTGGGGCTTAGACCGAACGAGAGTTACATACATACAACCAAGCAAACAAACAAACAAACATACAAGTGAACCTAATAAAAGCGTGGTCCGCTTTGTGCCATAATTTTGGTATATCGAGCGCAAGACGCTTTTCCCACATAATGCTAGTTTTTTTACTACGCTTTCATTAGCTTTACTTGTACATATGTATGTTTGCTTGCTTTTATGTAGCTCCACTTCAGTCTGTCATTTGGACTTCAGACTGTCACAAAAACCTTGAAATATGTCTTCAATTTGGGTATCAAACGAAAGGGAAGGTCCACAGGTTTCTATTGGACTTTGGAATATTTCGGTATATTTATCGATAACTGAGTTATCGGTCAAAATGGGATTGTACAATAATATTGAAAATTGCCTACAATATGGGTATCAAACGCAAGTGGAGGCCCAGAGGTTTCGTTTTGACTGCGGTATACTTCGATATATTTATCGATTACTTCATAACACATTTCACTAAAAAGTAAAAAATAAATAGGTATAGTTTAAAAAGCGAAAACAAACGCTTTTAAAGAATATTGCACTAAAAAGGTAAAAATAAATTAAATAAAAAACGAAGATTATGGAACAAAGCGGACCACGCTTTTTCCACAATACTACTGTGTAGGGGTTTTAAAACTAGTTTCAACTTTTTAGTTCAATAAACTCTAAAAGCGTGAGTTTTAGTTTTTTTAAACTATATTTATTCTTAATATTTTTTTCTTCTTTTTGTAAAATCAGAAGAAATCAAATCATAAAAACAATTTACAAAACATACAGGAAAAAAACTGGAAAAATTCGTAGTGTCATACAGGCACAGGCTAAGAATAAGATTGAACATGTTGGATATTTGCATTTTGACAGTTTGTGGAAACAAAAACGAAAAACCGAAAAAGCATGCAAATGTTTGAGGCTAGAATATTAGAAAACGGCTAGTCTTCGACAATATCAGTGTAGACAGTTTTTGTAGGGAATTCAATTTCTTGCGCTTTAAGCCCGGTCAATTTATGTTTAAGTTAAAAGTTCCATAGTCTTTGTTTTGCATCATCATTGAATACCATGATACCTAGTTGAAAAAGGAAGGAGTAACAAGCCATTACGGAAACTCTGTTCCATGTTCGTTACATGAAATAGCAATGGGCTATGTGAGGATTCCGCTTCACATCGTCGGTGACCCTGCAAAACCAAGCATCATAAAAGATATTCTTTACGTGGTTTTGCACTTTCTTCGACGATAAATGCGTCATGGTACATGAAGTGCTATCGTAATTTTGATTTCTGAAAAATGTATTGTCATCGTGTCCTAAACTATTTATGTGCTAAGTTTCATGTCCCTAGGTTGCCAGAAAGTTAGTGGATTCCCGAATTCACACGAATTTTTGAAATAGCACGATCTGAACTCCACCGGAGTTCTTTTGATGGGAAATTGCATTGTTACCGCTGCGGGAACGTGCCTTATGCTTATATCAGCACAAAGCATTATCGTACTATTTCGCCCTCTCGTTTGCGACCCGAAATAATATTAAATTCATTCAAATATTCAATTGTTTTTTTTTGTTTTTTTTTTTTTTGATAAATAAGGAAAAGAAATTTGTTCTGATAATTTTTTATTGTTTTCAAAAATAACTTAAAATTTTTTCGTTGAACAAATCATTGTTAAATTATATAAGGTTAAGCAGATTTTGACATTTGCAAAGGCATAGCTTCCTTATTAGAGTTGCATTTACGAAGGATGCAAAAAAGGGTTAAAAAAATCCCCCTTTAGGAAAATTGTAGTAGAAAAGGAAGGAACGCCGTTCGCAAAATTTCAGGATTTTTTTCCGGAAATCTGTCTTTTCCACATTTATTTTTTTAAATTATTAGGAAAATTAAATTAATTTTAAATTTAACTGTAAAAAGCATGCCCTTTTTGTGGATAGCAGTAAACATGTACGAAATAGGCTTATAAATGGTTTATAATTGGATCCTTTTTAACAATCTCTCAACGTCTATGACAACAGCAGCAATACTGGGTGAAGTCTACAAAGGTGCGAAAATCGAGGTCGTCGACTGGAATGACATTCCGGCTTGGCCAAGGGATTGAGCATCGCTTCCTGCCATGCTTGCAGAGCCTGAGAGAATTCTCACGATAGTGCGGATAATCAATGCGTCCCTCTCGACGCAGGACTGGAGTGTCACTCTGGTCGGGGATGCGGTAGGGCCTGACAGACAAGTGGTCTTCACCATGAATAAGGAGGCACTCGAGCCCCCTAAAATTGCATTAGAGTGTAGGCCAGATCGTTATCCACTTGAACCGTGCCTATGCAGAGCGCGCTGCCATCTCCGCTGCTCCGGGGCACTCGAATATCGAAGTACTGCAAGAGGAAACGGAGGAGTCCGACGCGAAAAGCATGTTATCTGCCATAGCACTCTCCCAAAGTGACGTGAAAAGCTCGGAGATGGAAGACAACTTGCTGGACGGGGAAGGCCTCGAAGTCACGGTGGTAGCAACCAATCCTGAGCGCATTATCTCTGTTGCTTCAGTCAGCAGGGCTCCCGTTACGCCAACTCGTCGTTGAGAGACAACCTCTCATGTTGGTGGTGCTTCAGATAAATCTGCACGTTTCTAAAATATCCTCGGTTGCTTAAAGTAGTCGTCTTTCTAAATGCGACATGGATGTGGTCCTCATCCAAGAACCCTGGGTCAACAGATCGAGGATCTGCGGATTGCGGACTATGGGCTTCAAGCTCATTCGAGCCAGCGAGGAGGGAAAGGGCAGAATCTGCATTTTGGCTAAATGTGTGCTAGTCTCCTTTCTTGTTAGAAGGCACACAAGCTTTTTCCTTGATTTAAATTCAGCTTGAAACGATGAGGTAACGCATTTTTATGCTGACAAAAGGCTGCAGAACAGGAAAATTGCTATTATTAAATTAAAATAATAAATAAAAATCTTACCAAATAGACAATTAATTTTTCAAAATAAAAATAAAACAAACTTCAAAAGCTTTCAGTGTTGCTGTAATTTTGTTCGTATCGAGAATATTGGTTTTACTACCATTTTCATTTTGAAAAGAAGTAGCACTGTCAATCAGACAAGGAAGCATGAAGCCGAGTTTTTTTGTTTTTTGATAAATTTAACGTTAATTTTCAGCCCTGGAATGGCTAGTCAGTTTTACACCAAAATCTAAACTAGCAATATGTAAACATATGCTAAAATATATTGTTATATGTTGAAAAAATATGTTTTGTTTTGTAAAATGTTTAAAATGTTGATGTAAGGTTTTATTCTAATTGATAAATGTAAGGTAAGTGTAATATTTGTTTTAAATGTATTAAAGTAAAATAAAGGAAGTCTCCCTGATGAAGATGCAAACAAAACGTATCGAAACTGGGAGGAGGAAAAAGGAAAAAAAATAATTTTTCGCTTTCAATCAACGGCCAAAAACGCTCCAGGATAAATTAAACATTGGCCCAACAAAAATTATCATATTTTTATTTTATTTTTTTGCTAAATCCTCATAATTTTCTGAGATCTTTAGATTAGTGGTATAAAAATAAATCCGGAATTCGATTTAAGCTGTACTACGCTTATAAACCCCATTTTGATGAACAAAAAATAAAATGTGGATAGAAAGTTTATGAAGTTTGATATTTTCGTAATCCCCCCCCATCACAAAACTATCTACGCCACTGCATAGATGGTCCTAGCATTTTTTCTCTAAGAGTAACCACCCTGCAGTCAACTTAACTAGTTTTACACTAATCAAATACCAGTCAGCCAGGCGGCCTCAGTTCGAGTTCTGTAATTTTTCCATATTAGCAACTGGTATTTTTAACACGGCGATGTCCTACGAGATGGCAATTGTCCTTCTCTGCATCAGCACCATACCAATTGGCTGACTATTCAGCCTCTGCATCAGGAATATACCAGTTGATATACTTGTTATTATACACATCAGTATCATACCATTTAAGATACTAGTTCGTATATACGTCAGGATCGTACCAGTTGAAAGAATAGTTCATATATATGTACATCAGAATCATACCAGTTGAAAGACTAGTTCATATATACATCAGAATCATACCAGTTGACAGACTAGTTCATATATACATCAGAATAATACCAGTTGGCAGACTAGTTCATATATGCATCAGAACCATACCTGTTGACAGACTACTTCTTATATGCATCAGAATCATACCAATTCACAGACTAGTAAAAAAAAGCATCAGAATCATACCAGTTGATATAGTACTTAGTTCATTTATGCATCAGAATCATAACAGTTGACATACCAGTTCATTTATGCATCATAATCATATCAGTTGACATACTAGTTCATATATGCATCAGAATCTTACCAGTTGATATACTAGTTCATATATACATCAGAATCATACCAGTTGACATACTGCTCAGTCTATGCGGCAGGACATACTAATCATTATGCCCATTCAGATCGTACCACTTGTCATACTAGTCCACGAATTTGACATTCATTCCAGTTGGTATACTAGTCGGTCTATGCACCAGTATCAGAGTCAGCCTTTACATCAGCAATATACCAGTTTATTCTTTAGAAAGCAGCGACTATTTGTATTTACCCAAACACAAAAAAGGATCTGTGAATTACAAGGTAAAAAAGAAGCAGTTACAAGAGAAAAAGAAAAGCAATTGTCCTCTTCTGCATCAGCACCATACCAATTGGTATACTAGTCAGCCTCTGCATCAGCATTATACCAGTTGATATACTAGTTCATACACATCCAAAAATGAGCTAAAGGCTCTGAGTTCGATTCTCGGTAAAGTTAACACAAGTTTTGTTTTTTTCTATATTTTTTAAATTATGTTGTTTATTGTATTTTTAATTTAATTATTGAATTCAACTTGCAATGGCTCCTTTCAAATTCCGCGTTCCTCAAGTTTGATTATGTAGGTGAAGGCCCAATTGCATTCAACTTTGTAGGATCCACTTTCATACAAAGTTTTTTAAACGTAAAGCGAAGCGAAATTTTTGCAAATGCTCAAAAACGAGGTGCGCGTTTGTCAAAGTTTTATCTAATTGGGGCTTTGGAGTTGTATTTTTAGGTAAGGTAAATTAAGGTTACTTAAGGTTAAGTTAGTCGTCCACTGCGGAGTTCCGGTCCCACATATGTATATAGAGATAAAAGTAAGTCTTGTTTTTACATCAAAAAGAGTCAAAGTAAGACTGCTTTCATGCTGGGCCATAAACTCGAGTGAAAGGAGCATTGTTAGAGGCAATTTATATCGTTGTTGTCAATATACTCAAATTTATGCCGCAACGTAAAAAATGGCGGTTATATACCAACAGGCTGTCATAACCTCTAACGAGACTTTTGCCGAACTTCTCTTCCAACTTATAGTGGGCTGCTTTGGTTTTTTTCTTACAAGTTAGCGGGACCTAGTTTTTTTTTTAAATTTACAAATCTGTGACTGTTCAAACAGTTGAATGCAGTGGAAAATCCCTGAGTTGTTGGGATTTTCCACATAGCAGAATCACGGGACTGACACTCCTAAACCGACACCGTTACTCCTCCTCGAACCACTTAGATGACTTTATGAAGGCCATCAAGTCCTTTATGTCCAGTTCAGCGATCTGGTTTAGGCTATCCAGGAAGGGAACTCCCAAAAAGCGCGTTCTCGGGCCGCTTAAGGCCGGGCAGTTGCAGATACGGTGCTTCACTGTTTCCTCTTCCCCATCATCTTTGCAGCTCCTACAGCATCGTCGATAGGGCACACCTAGCCTTTCTGCGTGCCTACCAATAAGGCAGTGCCCAGTTAGAACACCTATTAATATGGAGATTTCTCTCCTTCTTAGGGCGTGAATGCCTCTAGATCTTTTATGATCCCATTTCGGCCAGGTTTGTTTGGATGTCCGGCACCTTGGGGATTGTTGCCACCTTTTGTTGGCTTAACGGAGTGTGTACTCCTTCAGAATTAGCTTGCATATGCCGTTTGCCGAAGGAGTTGCTGAAGGAGTACACTCCGCAGAAATATAGCAGTCGACATGCTAGATCATATATACATCAGCATCATATTTGTATTTACCCAAACACGAAAAAGCATCTGTGAATTACAAGAGAAAAAAAGAAGCAAACCAAAAATTTCAAATAGTGTTTGCATAGTACCATGTACTACAATAGATCGTACTAACGGTTGCGGTGTAATAAGGCCTTATAATAATAATGTAGTATGAAATGGAATTTTTCTAAAATGGATTCGACTTTTTCTGACTACACCTTTTTCAGTTTATATTGAGAAAGTAGTAATTTATATTCAGAAAATTACAATTCATATTCAGAATTTCCATTTGATATTCAGCAAAATACAATTGACATTCAGAAAATTACAATTGATATTCAGAAAACTTTCTGAATATAAGCTGAAAAAGGTGTAGTATGATTTCAACCCGAGATTCCTACATACTTGCATTCTAGTACGAACCAGGATTTTTCTGACTAGTATGATTTCGCAAATTATAGTTGTATACTAGTATGTTTTCTGATTAGATTGGCATTGATTGGTTTAAGGGTAATCAGCAAAGAACTAGTATAAAAACTTCCATAAAATGTATAGTAAACGAGCTAGGGGTCTGCTGAGTAGTTTGGAAGTGATTAGTTTGAAGGTAGTCAGAAATTAACTAGTATGAATACACCACAAAATGTATAGTCAATGAACTAGAATTTTCGCTGAGTAGTTTGGCATTGAATGGTTTAAAACTAATCAACAATGAACTGGTATGAATACACCACAAAATGTATAGTCAATGAACTATATTGTTTGCTGAGTAGTGCGACGTTGACTGGTTTAAAGGTGATCAGAGGTGAACTAGTATGAACACACCACAAAATGTTTAGTCGAAGAACTATAAGTTGCTTAGTAGTTTGGCATTGACTGGTTTAAAGCTAATCAGAAATGAACTAGTATGAATACACCAAAAAATGTATAGTCAGTGAACTATATTGTTTGCCGAGTAGTTTGGCATTGACTGGTTTAAAGGTGATCAGAAATGAACTAGTATGAATACACCACAAAATGTATAGTCAGTGAACTATATTGTTTGCCGAGTAGTTTGGCATTGACTGGTTTAGAGGTGATCAGAAATGAACTAGTATGAATACACCACAAAATGTATAGTCAGTGAATATATTGTTTGCCGAGTAGTTTGCCATTGACTGGTTTAAAGGTGATCAGAAATGAACTAGTATGAATACACCACAAAATGTATAGTCAGTGAACTATATTGTTTGCCGAGTAGTTTGGCATTGACTGGTTTAAAGGTGATCAGAAATGAACTAGTATCAACACACCACAAAATGTATAGTAAATTAACTATATTGCTTGCTGAGTAGTTTGGCATTGACTGGTTTAACGCTAATCAGCAATGAACTAGTATGCATATGCCACAAAATGGTTAATCAATGAACTATATTGTTTGCTGAGTAGTTTGGCATGAGCTGGTATGCATATGCCACAAAATGGTTAGTCAATGAACTAGTATGTTTGCTGAGTAGTTCGGAATTAGACTGCAGGGCAGTTCTGAAAGATTGTAAAATTAGCTCTGGAAATTGTATGAAAATATATACCACTAATGGACTTTTCAGGATTTTTCTCGAAAGCTTTAGTATGCGTAGAAAAATTTTCTTTCACCGTTTATTTGTAACGAAATTCCCCATAGACAATGAAAAAAGTTTTTATTTAAAGCCTATAGTTCTCGAGCTAGAGCCACCTTTTCTCCATGAACAATATCAAAAACTACTATTCCGGTAAATTCACCTACATATTTTGTAAAATAAAAACTCCGACACCAAATCGGAGAAAACTACCAAACAACCAATTACAAAAAAGTAAAAGCAAGTCGAATTTCAATGTTTGAAAAACGTCATTTTCTGACTTACCGTAGTACAGCTGTGAAAATGCTTCTATTAGACATATCCTTACATCCGATATGGCGAGTACCTGGAATTAAGAACCTGGTACTGAAAATACGTAATTTTTATAATTTTTCTAATTTTAGCTGGCTCTGGCGTCTTCACAGTTTTAAGTAGCCACTCAATATTTTTCAAAAATTGAGGGAACATATAGAAGAAACTAACCCATCCATCGGCCAAAAAAAACTCACTCCTTATAGGTAAGGAAGTTAAAGAAATGGAAAAGAAAGAACAGGAAAGGAAAGGAGGGGAAAGGAAAATAGAAGAGAGAAAAGGAAGGGAGAGGAAGGGAAAAAGTAGTGAAATAAAATAAAGTTTTGTGGTTGAATTTCAACGACCGGGCAAACTCTAGTATTATTAAAGGCTCTTTGGCTCTGCCCAAATCTTCTTCATTTTTCGGAGTTTATAATGAAGATTATGCTCAAGTTAACTCCCAAAAGCGGAGTTAATTCGGAATTTGCGCTAATGTATCAGCCCTATAACCGATTTTGATAAGTTTTGTTTTAAAGTGCTCGTATTACAAATACTGAAGATGTTGTATACAAAGGGTTTTGGGAAAGGGAATGGCTTTTGAGATTGAGCTTCGTTCGTGTTCCTACATATATTAACTCTCTAATAACTCGCACATTCAACAGACAAATGCTTCAGAAACCGTTGAGAAATCCGGTTAGATTTTCAAAAACTGCTATTTTGTTATACAATGTGATTTTCTGAGTACCAATTTTTCTTCACTGTGGGAAAGTGGTCTGAACATAGCTGTATCTTTAATTTTGGCAAGCATACGGTCTAATGGTCAAAGAGTGGAAAGTTCGCCCGGGGCCTAGCTAGTATAATGTACACGACGGCTACTGTAGAATAAACAAGTAAGGAAAGCTGTCTTCGGCTGTGCCGAAGGCTATATACCTTTCATGAATAAGCGTCACGATTTTCACTGTCTATCCCCAGTACAGCCTGTGTGAATTTAACTTTAGCTCATACCGAAATTATCGGAACTATCGATTATATGGGGGCGATGTGTTTTATTTAACAAAATTTTACGTTCCTACCTCTATAATTACAGGAGTTATAGCCCAAAATCCGTTTATCGGAACAATCGATTGTATGGGAGCTATATGGAATATTTATCCCATCTCAATGATTTTCAACATCGATATTTCACATATAAGAATGGCAATACTTACAAAATTTCACTTTACTAGCTCTTTAATTACAGAAGTTATAGCCGTTTATCGCGTTTATCGCCTCCATACCAAATTTAATCGAGATATCTCTAAAATTGAGGGACTAGTTTGCGTACAAACAGACGGACGGACGGACATGGCTAAATGAAGCAGCTCATCGTCCTGATCATAACGGTATACTTATTAGTGGGTATATCACTTCTTCTTCTCATACTTACAAACATCGGACCAAAGTTATAATACGATTTCATGTTCATGAAAGGTATAAAAAGTACCCCATGTTCAAGTAAAGGCGCAGGTACTGCACATTTTATTTTAAGTGGTGGCACTGAGGCATGTTTGGTCCTCCGAATGTATAATTGCCATAAAAAGCACCTTAGAAAGAATGTTCCTTAGCAGATGATTTTCGATGTTGGCATAACAGACAATATTTTACATTTATAAGTATATCTACATAGGTTCCTACTTGTATTTTTTCCGTGAAAAAGTAACGATTTTTTTCTTTATTTATTTTCAGAGTTTCACTTCGAACCGAATCAAAATTTATTTATTAGTAAGTGGCGGCATCAACGGATTCCATACAAATAAATTTCAAATTCGCGACTTGTTTTTAATTTAATTAAAAAATCTTGGAGTCTTCAAAGATATTATTGGGTTTTTAAAAAAGCATAATATTCAACTCAATGAACAGAGATTCGCAGATCATTTTTATATCTCAGAGATATTACGCTAAGGAAAAATTGTATATTGTTCTTAAGTGATCAGATTTAAGTGAGTAATTGATAATTATGCTAATAGTAATTATTTAGCTATTTCATCTATTTATTTTCATTTCGTTCTTGAACAGGTTATCATCTAAAGCAGTGTGTTTGGCGATTGTGACGTATAGCAGCTGAACGTAAAATTTTAAAAATTATATAACTAATAATTAAGTAGCTCCAAGCATTTGTACAGCCACACCACATTATCCCAAAAATCGTACTTTTCAGCTTAGTCAACACTTCAAAAGCTTTAAGCACTATATAAGCTAATTTCATTTTTGGCAATCCGCAACCCTTAAGTTAGCATAAAAACCGCCACCACGTTTACCACAGACACAATAGAATCTTTTAATATGACGATGAGTACAAATAATTGTGAAAGTATGGCGTCATACTTTTCCAATTCTTATATGGGGCCCGAAATGCATCATGGGCATTATCCGGGTAATGGTGTCACCGATCTCGATGCACAACAAATGCATCACTATAGTCCGCATCCAAATAATCAGGGTAATATGCCATATCCGCGATTTCCGCCCTACGATCGTATGCCCTACTACAATGGTCAGAGTATGGATCATCAGGGTTATTCACGACCTGATAGTCCCTCTAGTCAAATAGGCATGCCACAACAACCCCAAGTAAATGGAAGCCCACTGCTGCAGCAACAACAACCGACGCAGCAACAAGTGGCGCAACAACAGGCACAGCAGGTGACGCAGCAGCCACAAGCGGCGCCCCAGCATCAACAACATTCGCAAGTAACGCAACAGGTGACGCATCCAGTTCAACAACAACAACAGCCTGTCGTGTATGCCAGTTGTAAGCTACAAGCAGCCGTGGGTGGACTGGGCATGGTGCATGAAGGTGGTTCCCCTCCTCTAGTCGATCAAATGGGCGCTCATCATATGAACGCGCAAATGGCAATTCCACATCACATGGGACACCCGCAAGCGCAGGTGAGTAAGAACCTTACTTATTAAAGGCTGGGAGGAAGAAGCAAACGTATTTTTCCTGCAAGTATGTAGATAAAAAGGAATCTCATAAAATGTTTAATAAAAGGGGGTGAAAAATATTGTGAGGTAAAAGGTAAACAATTTGGGGTTTTCATTAAGAAGAAAATGAAATAACAATATCAAAATCGCAGCTCTTAAAATGCGACTGATGCAGAGATCACAAATTGATTGATTCATATTGGCGCAGCCAGCTGTGACCAGAGCTGTGATTTGCGATTATTTTCAACGTGATTATGAGCGAAAGTAGATTCTGTAAGAACCAAGCATGGCTATAGACAGTACCGTTTTTTTCACTCATTTAGCTTCCATCCGGATTTACTGAAACCCAGAAAAATCTTAAAGAGTTGATAAACTATTAAATCTACTTCCCTACTATACTTATATATATACCTTTTATTAGAAATCGCAGACACTTGCTAGCTAACAAAAATGACAGTTTCAGATAAATACTTAAAAAAATATGTGTAAAAATATATCGAGGAATGAGTGGAAGATCATTGTTTAAAAATATTTTTCAAAAACGTCCTAGATAGGTTGTTTTTAAATCAAATTCTTAGATAGAGCTGGAAAAAAGTATTAAAGAGAGTGTTATTTAAACAAATTTTAATTTTTGAAATAGGGCGACCTGTCGCCCAGTCGTCGATACATACCTTATAAGCTTTAGATGTATAAGTGCATACCATATACCTCTACCGTCAAGTAACCGAAATATATCGGAAATATTCCAAAAGTGGTGTTTCCCTATAAATTATGACCTAAAGCCAGCGAATCCAAATTATTGTTAATATTAGAAATGTGAAAGTAAGTTTATTTGTTACCTTTTCACGGGAAAACTACTTAACGAAAAAACGTAAAACTTTATACCAAGGAATGAAACCGATTAAAATAACGTTCCGGTTTCGGTTCTGTAACGCATTTCGGTTCCGGTTTCGTTCTTCAACATTTATTTTTGTTTCGGTTCCAGTTTTCGTTCTTCAACATTTATTTCAGTTTCGATTTCCAAATAAAAAAAAAAACGAACACAAAAAGGTATTTCTACTACAAAACACAAGTATGTAGCTTAAAATAGGTCTGGATTTTTATAAATTTTTTCCTGCGGCCATGATGGATTTTACTCCAATATAATCTTTTCTTCTCTACATACATATAATAATGATGTCTGTTGATGTCTGTACATTGCAGATATTTATAAAAAATTCAACCATTATTCAGCCAATAGAATCCCAATCAACCGTCTTTATAATTTTTGTCTGTCTTTCTGTTTCTATGTTTATGGTAGTATCACTCGAAAGCTTTTAAATGGAATTAAATCAACTTTACTTACTCTATTATAAAATATTAGAATGAAAACTAAAAGAAATAAACCATCAAAAACAAAAATATAAGAGGTATTTTCTTAGACAAGCCACTAAACATTTTTTCGGATCTCGTAAATTTTTTTCGATGGCTTGTTTCAACTATAGTCAAATTTCCTTTTTCGACAACCTTACATTGGATACCTTCTTGTAAAAAAATATGTGCTCACTAGAAGAGGCATGTAAGTCATTAAGAAAATCAAAACCGTTTGGAACCTGGTCCGATTGAAGCGGTTTCGGCTCTGTTCTTTTTCAGATCAAAATAATGGTTACGGTTTTGAAAAATGAATCGGTTACGGTTTTGCAGCTTTTGTATCTAACATAGGGTACTTTTGATATACTGATCTATTCAAAAATATCGTATTTGTGATGCGATTTGCTGGAAACTCGGTACTTCAGCAGCCCTTTCTCGGGATAGGCACCGGCATAGGTATAGAGATAGGGATAGGCCTAGCTATAAAATATAGTTTTCACATTGATTAATTTCTATTGTAATGATCCCCGAAGCGAGCGGAGCCGCGGGTAAACGCTAGGTTTTTTTTGTTTAAATGTAGGTTTTTATGGTAATATGGTTGCTATTAGAAGTTTAAATAATGCAAACTTCCTATCACGTTAATAACTTTTAAAATTATTCTAAAAATTAAGTTATTTCAGTTAAATTTATATTATTTCTGAAAATCTTTCTTCCAAATAAAACCACACAAATTTTCTTTCTTTTAAAACACCGTAGTTGGGTTACAGCGACGTCGGAGTGCCAGATGTGAATGAGGTAAGGATAGTCCTCAAAGAGCTTCAGTCAGTGTGTTCTTATTAGAATCTGTGTTATATGCACGTAAACACAATTCGTTTGTAATAGGTACTTAATTTCAAACTTAGTTTTTCTTTTTGTTTAGTATTAGTAAACCATTTTGTGTTTTTAACACGTTTGACCCAAGAACATAAGTTCATTTCATGTGAGTGAGTACTGGACCCGATCTGTTGTTGAGTTTTATAACTTTTGGTTTATCTTAATTTAAAGGATAACTTAAGTATGATACATATATATCGTCGGTGATTATGCAAAACCACGTAAAGGTCAAATAAAAAACGTCGTAAAGGACACTTCGGTCAAAATTGAGATTTCTTACCACGGACTCTGAGTATCCGCCTCCATTCTTCAGACACAAGGAATTTGTGCAATAGAATGTCAAATAACGGCAAAAAAAAGATTAGCCGTGCCTAGGGAGTGTCAAAAAATTTTACTGCAAAACCACGCATGTGTCAGATTTGTGAGTTTAACCCGCAATGCAATGAATCGAAATATTTTTGTGCTTTTCTCATCAAAACTTTTTGTTGAGGTTAAAATATATTCTAAACATCTGGCTTTGTAGGAATTTGTCCCACTTTATAACGGTTCTCTCTTAAGTTCAACAGTTTTGTGTCCCTCCTAAAAAATTTGGATGACAGCATTTACGTGGTTTTGCATTTATATGGTACGTTGTTTTGTATAAACACCGACGATATGTAAGTCAATTTGCAATAATTAATTAATTTTTGTAACTCTTTTTTTTGTTTTGGTTTAATATTATTAATATCATGTATTTGTGCTTATATAACTAAATTTACTGTATGTGTGCGGTGATTACATAAATAATATCTACATTTTTTCAACTTTATTAAAAAGGTTCATCAGAATCATCATCAGATGAGTATTTATGGCCAGCAACAAGCCGGCGTTCCAACGGTTGGCGGACCACCACAAGCTATGATGCATCAAACGCAGGGTCCACCTC
The DNA here is from genome assembly GCA_964058755.1 of Campiglossa producta. NCBI lineage: Eukaryota > Metazoa > Arthropoda > Insecta > Diptera > Tephritidae > Campiglossa > Campiglossa producta. The sequence continues at coordinate 62,403,432 of CAXKVI010000001.1, read as the reverse complement.
AAATGCATCAGGGACATCCTGGTCAACATACTCCACCATCGCAAAATCCAAATTCGCAGTCTTCAGGGATGCCCTCACCTTTGTATCCCTGGATGCGCAGTCAATTTGGTAAGTGTCAAGGAAAGTGACTCAAAAATTCCATGAACGTATTAAGTGGAATTTTTCTTCCTCATTAAAGTAAAATGTTGTGTATTGTACGTATGTATGTATGTAGCTGAGTAGTAATAGAGTACGTTCTTATTTAGTGTGTTGAATAGAGGTGTGCATGCAGTGATCTCATTAAAAATAATGGTGAATTTAAAGCTGTTATATTGGTGGTCTAATCAGAATACGTGAAAGTTGTAATAGATCTATTGTGGAAATATACATATGAGCCTGCAAAAAATACGATTAGTATCTTATCAGAAATTTGTTGATGTATATGTATATCGTTCATTTGCTGCAACGTCGTCATAACTAAAGAACCCCAAATTTTGAGTTAACATCACTAATACGAGGTGTGTTCAAAAAGTATCGCGAATTTTGAATTTTCGCTGGTTACGTATATTCGAATTTCGAATTTTTTGTGGCGTTATGTTGGTACTCATGTCTCTCACTTATGCCGACAAGCTCGTTAATTGTTGACAGCTGCTTTGCTTGCTCGTGTTTTGGATCGTCTTCGATTTTTACCTATTCAAAAAAATGGATCAAAGAACCTGTATCAAATTTTGTGTGAAAAACGAAATTAAGTGCGCGGATGCATTCCGAATGTTGACTGTGGCATACGGAGAAGCTACCTTGGACCGAAGCAACGTTTATCGGTGGTACAAAATGTTCTCAGAAGGCCGAGAAGATGTGAACGACGAAGAGCGTGCCGGACGCCCGAGCACTTCAACAACAGACGAAAAAATGAATGAAGTGGAGAAAATGGTATTGGCCAATCGTCGAATCATCAGAGAAGTTGCTGAGGACCTTAACATATCGATTGGCTCGTGCCATTCGATTTTTATCAATGATTTGGGCCAGTGGCGTGCCTACGAGTATCAACCGAGGCAAGCCCCAGTCTTTATAACCCCAACGAAAGCACTTACTGCTGCCAGAGAACATTTCAGACAAAGAAAAGTTCAGGATATTTATCGACTTTTGCAGACGGGGAAAATTTTAAACTTTTAGGTTCCGCTAATAGGCACGTATTTGTTTGCAGATTTTGTAAGCTTTTCCAATCCAAGGGAAACGTTTTATTCGCACTATTTCCCATTTAGGTACATTGCAGAAGCTAAGAAATCTTAAATATATTTTTTAAGTTTTATAGTGCCTAGCAAATAAAAAAAAATTACAGCACCTACCACTATTGAATTCTTTTTTTTCTACTTTAAAATATGCGCCAATAATTTTTGAGTAGCGCCTTTAAAATTGTAGATACATACATAAACAAATCTCATTTTCGTTTTATCGTAAGCATTTATAGCGTACGGTAACACCAGCCAGAAGCCAGCTTCAAAGTTTCATATAAAATTAATACCAAATTCAAAAAAAACGATTGCGAGTTTCGTACTGGTTTTGAAAGCCCCGTAAAAGCCAATAAGTAAAAGCGAGATAGCCGTCTTTGCCTAGGAGGTTAAAGGCTGTTTAAGTAAGTAAGTAAGAGATGGCCATCACGCACTGAAATAATTTTATGTAAATGAGCTATCAGCCGGCAGGTGGCAGGAAAAGCTGTAGGTATGTTTCCATGCTATTAACAGCTATTTGGTAGTAGGTGGCAGGCAGGGAAATAAAAACCGGATATCCTTTTAAGAAGCCAAATGAACATACATATTGTAGCTCATAGGGGATTAGCTAAGCAAGCCGGGTTTTTCGGCTTATATGGAAGGCACGCCACTGATTTGGGCATGAGACGGGTCGCCGCGAAATTCGTACCAAAATTGCTCAATTTGTGCGCGACTTTTTGGCCAAAAACAACACACTAATGATTCCACAGCCACCGTATTCCCCAGATCTGGCCCCCTGTGACTTTTTCCTATTCCCTAAACTGAAGAGGCCCATGACGAGATAAAGACGACATCGAAGGAGGAGCTGAAGAAGATATAAAAAAATGATTTTTTGAAGTGCTTCGAAGATTGGAAAACCCGTTGGCACAAGTGTATAATATCTCATGGGGATTACTTTGAAGGGGACAAAAGAGATATTCATGAATAAATAAATAATTTTTGAAAAAACACAAAATTCGCGATTCTTTTTGAACACACCTCGTATATCGGAAATAATATGTCTGATCAACTGACAAAGTGTTATATCCGAGGTTTTAACATATCACGCAGCATCGCGATAGAAGCCGTTTGCCTTAATTACATATCCCATATAAATATACATCAATTTAAAAACTAAAAATGCGTTTTCTGTAATATCAAATTTTTTGAGTTATGACGACGTTGCAGCAAATGAACAGCGTCGACCATTTACAATTTCTGTATAAATTTGTAGGGAAGATAAAAAATATCTAGTAGGTAACGTTACATATTCTTTTAGCTAATATTTAGTTCAAATCTTTGAAAAGGTATTTTTTTTTTAATTGGAACGTTACATGTACGTCTAATATTAAGAAAATTGGTAAAACAAGTAGTTAAACCGAAATGTTCTTAAAAAAAAACCTTTTTGCGTAAGCGCTGGCAACGTTACATTCGGTTTTTGCGGCTGATTTATTTTTTACGTATACCTACTATTGAAACATATCTTTTAAAACACTTTTATTTATTATGAGATTATAACTTATTTTCTAACAGCAATAACTTTATAATACAAATTAGGTGGTAACAAACGATTGATTTTTATTTAACTTTTCTTCTCTGAAGTATTTCCGACCATGCGTTGCCTGATTCAAAACGTTTAATGAAAAGAGCCAAAACAATAGCTGCTGTAGGATTTCGTGAAACCCGTTATACGGCTGATACATTAGCGCAAATTCCGAATTAACTCCGCTTTTGGGAGTTAACTTGAGCATAATCTTCATTATAAACTCCCAAAAGTTAAGAAGATTTGAGCAGATATCATAACGATTTGACCGCTACTGTCATCGATATATAAACAAAAATAGCAGGGAAAACTACCAAAATTACGAGTTTACCGCTACTGGCCCTGGATTCTCTAACTGTGAGTTTTGAAATGTTCACTTTTTTCCCATATATTTTAAATAGTGAAAAAGTGAAGATTTTAAAACTCACTGTTAGAGAATATAGGGCGAGGACACTAGAGTCACCAAAAAATATCGACATCTAGTTTTAAACCGCAAGTACTACAACCAAAGCCATCTAGTGCCTCGATTTATAATCTTCAATTCTATGTGTGTCAGGGTAAAATTTGGATCTGATTAAAGAAGATTTATTATAATCTCCGTTTGTGTATCCATAGCATTAGACCACAGTGCTTGCAGTATATGACAATTAAAAAAACATAGCTTTGTTTACCTGTCCAGAAAATGGACGACATATATTCACCACACCACTTAGCGATGTTAAATCGAGATCTTAGGCAGCTTTATAGGGCTGATACATTAGCGCAAATTCCGAATTAACTCCTGTGTTGGGAGTTAACTTGAGCATAATCTTCATTATAAACTCCCAAAAATGAAGAAGATTTGAGCAGATTTCAGGAAACGAAATAACGCTACTGTCACTGATAAATAAACAAAAATAGCAAGGACAACTACCACAATTACGATTTTACCGCTACTGGACACTAGAGTCACCAAAAAATAAACGATCCACAGCGACATCTAGTTTTAAACCGCAAGTAATACAACCAAAGCACTACACCTTTTCCAATTGTACTTCAGAAGGCATCTAATGTACTTCAGAATAGTCAATTTTACTTCAGAATCTGTAAAATGTACTTCAGAATAGTCAATTGTACTTCAGAAACAGTAAATTGTACTTAAGAATAGTCAATTGGGCTTCAGAAAATGTAAAATGTTTTTCAGAATTGATCAATTGCTCTTCAGAGATAGCAGATAATAGCATCAATGCAATAGCTAACAATTATTTTCCTAGGACCAATGGATTCACATATTGAGCGCTATATCCGTGCCGACCACTCAATGGAATCCATGATCGGAACTGATACTGTTTACAGTAAATCTTAATACTTTTCCGAAATATGAGAGTCCTTAGAAAAGAGTGAATTTTGAAATTCCGGTGGAAACACTGCAACTTTTTTTGGTGAGGCACCTTAATGTTTATACATATGTATATTCAAAAACAGATGTATTTAATCAACTTGCTTTCGTATGTAGGTAAAAGTGAAAACAAAACTATTGCAATATTTGCAAAAATAGGAACATGACCAAAAGGATGATACCTCATACATTTCAGTCAAACTCTATATAGACACACCGCAGGCGTGCTCAACAATGATGAAAACTAACAATAGTTGAAACAGTTAGATGCTGTTATAATTAAGTAAAATTGGACTGGAACTAATCTCTTAAAATAGAAATTGCAAACATTTCCTTACTAATTTTTGCAAACCTTTAGCCAATTTATTAAAGGGATATTGTCACTTTCCTTTCCCAAGAATTGTTACTTATTGCTGTGCTGCAATAACAGTGAAGGTCAGACCAATAAAAACCAAATACATAGACGGGTTTGCTGTAACAAAGCTTGTACCTGTTGATTTTCTACTATTTTACCGCAATGTCACATTTAATGTCTTTTACACTTATGTCCACTTGCACAACGCTGACTTATCTTTTTAACTCAGAGTTAACTTTAAAAGTTGTCAAAAACGTATGAGTTTAACCTCTCATTTGACTTTAACTGTGAGTTAAAAATATAAATTTTCGTTGTGCAAGTGAGCCTTAGAAAATACCCATAAATAGCTGAATAGGTAATGTGAGTTTTAAAAGAGATAGAAGAGGAAAAGTATATTTTATTCAAAAATATTTATAACATTTTTCTCTTACCTTTGCATTTCGAGAAAATTTTTTTTTTTTTTAAGCGGATGTTAAATATAATTTTATAACACTGCCCTCGATTTTGAAAAATATTATTATGGCCAGTGGTGAGAAAATTGTCCAGTTTCTTCTTCTGTACAAACGAAGTTGTATATATTCGCCGCTTCAATAGCATGCATCGGGTGTTGCTTTCCACCGCCCGCCATCAGCCGTTCTGTTAAGTACTTGTTTGTCAGTATATGTTAAGCCAGATTGAGATGTAAAGCAAAATTGATTACCGTCATTAGTTACACGTTATGTGCAATGGAAGCCATCAATTTATTAATCTATGGAACACGGTTTTCGTATTTTTTAACTTAGTTTGCATGGCTTTGCAAATGTTTATGTGGTTGTCGCTGTTGTTGCAACTGATTCTGAGTACATACATATTTGGTGTTTGTTGTTTTTGAAATTCATTCATAGTGCAAACAAAGTTGTTGCCAATTTTGTTGTTGCTTTTGTTGTGTCATGCGTCGAATGTTTACTTTTATAAGTCTTATTTTGTTAATCCTGTTTGCCTGTTCAGTTTATTACTTACTGGTGCCACATGCCGAATGAAACAATCCTACAAGCCGTTGTATTTTCGAATAGACAGGCCTTCCACCATTCGGTTTATAAGCTTTCAAAAAAGTAAAGTTTCTTGGCATCACGGTGAAGTTATGTTGGGCCTGCAGAAGTACAAAACGCGCTTAGCTCAACAGCGTTCCGCTTTAGCTGACTTATGTTTTATTTACGTATGTGGGTACACTCAGAAAAAAGTTTCCTTACCGCAAGTAAAAATTGCCTTATTTCAAGGAAAAAATTCCCTTATTCGGCTCCAAAGGCATGGCTTCCTTAACATACGTAAAATATTTCACTCAGTTTAAGGAAACTCTTCGTTACTTTAACTTATTTCTTTGGAAATAGGAAAAATTGACTTGCAAACAGGAAATCTCTAAATTATATTGATTAAGGTGTTCTGAGTGGGTCTGGTACGATATGTCGAAAAAAAGAAGTCGAAATTAAAAAGGCATGGCTTCCTTAACATACGTAAAATATTTCACTCAGTTTAAGGAAACTCTTCGTTACTTTAACTTATTTCTTTGGAAATAGGAAAAATTGACTTGCAAACAGGAAATCTCTAAATTATATTGATTAAGGTGTTCTGAGTGGGTCTGGTACGATATGTCGAAAAAAAGAAGTCGAAATTAAAAATGTCGAAAAATATTTGCCGAAAACACAAAAGGTCGAAAAAAAATGTTTCGTAAAAAAAAGTCGAAAAAAATATATGTATAAGATGTAGAAACAATGTAATGAATGATGTGTAAAATTCGCGCGTAATGAATGATGTGTTAAATTCGCGCGAATTGTTTCTACATCTTATATATTAATGTTGAGTATTATTTTTCTAGTGTTTTGCAAGCAAATATGAGTGGCTCAGTGCCATCCTTGCCTAACCCTCGAAATTTTTTATATGGAGTTTTTATGGTATACTACTTAGAAATACTCCAAAGAGAGAGAATAGAGAGAATAGAATCTTTAAATATTGTTTTTTTTCGCATAATAGAGATTGTGAGGGTTAGGAATTTCTGGCCTTAGGTTGTTTAATTTTTAATTACATATTAACTTTATCGCTAATTATTAGGAAATTACTAAATTGACGGTTAGGCAAGGATTGCACCGAACCACTCATATAAAACCTGACGGCAATATAATTAACAACAACCTCTCAGAAACGAATATACGGTTTAAAGATGTCAGAAAAATTTCGATTTTTGGCGACTTTTATAGTCACGTAAATATTTGATGTATCGATACATCGATGTTTCTATAAAAATTGTGAAGTTTTGAACGTTTAAACGTTATTTCGGTTTCTCACTTGTCCAAAAACAAAAGTAAATTGGACCAACATCTTTTCCTTGTTCAAAAATATGCACGTAATTACAAAAATATACACATATTAGAAAACTTCTAACCAAGTCGAAGCATCGATGTACATATATAGCGAAACAAATGTACATAGACTTCGCATCAAAGACACATCGATTTATTTTTGCCATTGCTGTCTCCAGCATAGTTTAGCTCAATGAGATAACGGTAACTTTCTCGAAATGATCATTACCAAATGGTTAGTGTTATGCTTTTAATAAGCACAAGTCATAAGTCATTCTCAATCGTAATTTTTACATGTGCAGTTTGTAGCCCGAAAATGTCTGAGAATATTTCTGTTGTTAGAGGTACAAGGGGAAAAGTTGAATAGGCTTTGTATTGGAAAATGGTTGAAAAGTTCTTGATAAGAGGTAAGGAAGTGATAAATAGTTGTATACTGTCATAAAACACGTTGTTAAACCCAAATTTCCGAAGTTTTACATTAAACATCCAAATTTTGACCTTTTTCGGTCATTTGCATTTTTTCGACATTTTTTTTTATTCGGTCAAAAATCTCCTCGGTATAGTAAAATTTTTTGAAATTCGGTCTTGGAAATTCGACATTTTTTTTTCGACATATCGTACGGGACCCGTTCTGAGTTCGATTCTCTGCGGAGAAATATCATTTTTTTTTTCTTTTTAATTTGTTTATATATAACTAAAACAAGTGTTATTTTAACATCAAAAGGAGTCAAAGTAATAAATATTTCCCAAAGTTTTTATAATGACTTCACCGAGAATCGAACTCAGGTGTCTACGATGACGTCATCGTATACTTATGCTGGCCAACGTCTAATTACAGCTTTGTTCTAATTGACACCACACTTTCGCCCGTTGCCTTTTTGCCTTGACCGAAAATCGAGCTTTCACTGCTTTGGCTGCTGAACGCAGTTACCGCATTATGCCATAGTGTACTTATGCTTGTCGGAGTATAATGGCAGCGTTGTTCTATGACAGTAGTTACAGTACCTTCGCTGTTGGATTAACAGCATTAAGGAAATTGTTACTTGTATTGGGGAAATTATTACTTGAATTGAGAAAATTGAGTACTTGAAGTTAAGAATAACATTAATTTGAATTGAGGAAAAAAGTCTTGATATTTTTTCTTATATTAAGTAAATCGAAATAAGGAATCTGGTTCGTTGTTTCAAGGAAATGCTTTTTTCTGAGTGTACACGAATACTGTGGAAGTATGTACTTTATTTAGTAGTCTTATTGTGTATACCCCACAGTGGCATACTTTTTTGTAGCTGACTCTTTTACAAGTTAATTTATAAATAAATCCCGAAATATGCCAGCTCAATGCACTGGGTAAAAATTTGACCCTAAGTTGCTATACTAAAGGGGCTTTTAAAAGTTATATAAAATTATCTGCCAAGTAGAAGAAATTAAATGTGTGCAACTCACTAACTGATTTTATAGACAAAGCCAGCCACATTATGCATCCTGTTTTCGAAATCAACTGGGCAAATGTGTCCAGGGGCGGATCCAGGTCTCTAGTTGAAGGTAATATAAATGAATGATTGATTTTAAAACGAATTTATCTTTAGTACCTACTCAACTTAACTCAATTGATTTCATAATTTAATAATAATAATATGTATCTTTGAATATATGCATGGACTACCTGACTTTTCATTGTAGTTGCGGCAGCAACAGAAAATTATGTAACATATGTTATAACGTGGCAAACCACCTTAGGAAAAAGTATAGAATTTGTTAGAGAAACATACAATTTTATATTTGAATCCGATATTAGTTATAAGTTATATGCTTCCTTTGTGCGTCACTAGATCTCAATTTTACGAATATCTAAAAAAATGCACTTGAATTTCCGGAAAATTAAGCAAGTCCAAGATTTCTTCAGGGCTGGGGGAGTTTCTGGTACAGCTTTGTTACCAGAAACAAAATTAATTTAGTTTTGTTGCACTTCTGGTACTCATTGAAACCGTTGCAATCAATTGGCTTCGAATTATGTTTCGATACTTCTACGTTTCTTAGAACAATAACCCCAGAAACCGAGCTTCGTTTCTATACGATTTTTGTTACAAGCCTCTGATTAAAAACTACTGATATAACCAAAAGTCCGACAGAGCTAAATTTCCTGTGCTAAAAAATGTATTTGCTGTCAAAGATCCATATTTGAGGTCTTTTAAAGGATTTTTTTTTTAATTTTGCTGACTCGTTTAGGACACATCACACTCAGCTATTTAATATAAAAAATATCCCGGGTAGAAAATCTGTTAAATTTAGCCTAGACTAGATTTTCCCTTTTAAAATCATGGGAAAGTTTACACAGGCCCTTATGTTATGTTGTTAATGTCGGGTTATGCAAGGCAATGCCAGCTAAGAAATAAAATAAATCGTTGCCTTTCAGTCAGCATTGAACGCGGGCACCTTTACAGTTGTCTTCTCTTTCCATTGGGCTATTCCAATCATTGAAATATTTGGTGCAAATGAACCACTATAATTAAATTTCACTTACATTTAATAATCTATTAAAAAAATGCATTGCCCCTGAGCCAGCATTGAACCCAGACACCTTCACATTACAGTCTTCATCTCTATCCATTCGCTGGCGCTGGATTGGAAAAACTAGGCCGCCCCAATATAGACAAAATATTTAGGCCCTGGATTGGAAAAACTGAGCAGGTGCAAGGTATGCATAAATTGCCCGTAAATTTAAAAACATACGCTTTCCCTTCCAGAGCCCCGGCAGGCCCAAGGTAGAATTGTCTATTGTAGGAAAATCTAGCCAGCGCCTAGATAGAGAATAGATTTGCCTAGATTATTTTCTACCCCGGATTTTTCGTAAAAAGTTTTCGTCCCCTTTTGCCCACTTTGCAATTCTACTCAACGTTTAAGGGTCAAATACATAAACCTTTGTTAACCTCTCCTGACATTGGTAACCTCAAAACTTTGCGCTCAACTTCTGAGGTATGCTACAATGAACGCTTTGACGCTTCTCTTTTATACATTTGTTTTCGTTATTTATTTCTTTGCATTGAGACAGGGATGTGATTTATGGGTTTTTCCTACCAAAACTGGTAGGTTTTATTTCCTGCTGGTAGGATGGTAGGAAGATTTGAATTTTGGTAGGTTTTTACCTTTGTTCAAGTAACATCACTATTTTGCCGCAAAGTCAAATTCTTCAAGAGCTACTCTCATTCTTGTGAGCTTGGAAGAAGGGATTGGCATAGAAAAGATGTACGATCACTTTTTATTTGGAATATCTAATCATATATGGCGGATCTTAGGAAGTTTATGGCACAGTGGTTTTCCTAAATCCGGTTTTCCAAAATCTGGACGAGGTTAAGAGTGATCTATTCAGATACCGGAGTGCTCCCTCCCATTTTTTGGACCTTTGGACTTATGTTTTCGTGTTAATTGCATTCTATATTGAGGAAAGTTTTTATGACAATGACATCCGCTGAAATGAGTTTACCCTGCAAAAGCCGAGAATACTCCGTTCCATATCTAAAGAATACTTCATCTGGAGTATCAGAGTTTTCCAAATGTAATCCTTTTTCATATAAAAATGGTACTCCAATTAACAATCGATGTCCTAGGACTGGACCACCTACTAAAACCTCAAAATGTATAGTCCAAGGATTACCTACAGTCAGAGTATTTTGCGATGTACTCCAATGTTGTTACTCCTTGGAGTATCTACTGTCACATCGATAGTGTGTGATTTGTCTCGATAAAGCACGAGCAATGATCGGCTTTCAATAAGCTGAAGTTGTTCCGCTGAGGCATTACAAAGATTACAATTGGGATGAAGTCAAACTACAACTTTTTAAATCTTAATGAACCCTTCCTCATAGAGAATGTCACAATGTCTCTTGGACCCTTGATGAAACGCGGATATAAAATATAAAAAAAAACACGAAAAAAATGATTATGCTGTGAAAAATATATTGGTAGGCTGAAAGCCATTTTGGTAGGGTTTCAGCTTGATTTTGGTAGGAAAAAAATTACCAAAGTGCCAACCCTGCATTGAGAGTGTTTTGGTAAATTTATTCATTTAATAGAGAAAAAATGAATTAATTATCATTTCCTCCAAATTTTATTTCTTAAATTCAAGCAAAGTCATCAACATCGGATTGTCAAAGCAAGCAAAATTTGAGAGTTTGCCAAATTTCAACCTCGCTTCAACTTTGAGGTTACCCATTTGCCATATTTCGTTGAAACACGTATTGAACTTATCTGTCAAAGCCAAATCCCGAGGTAAAGTTGAAATAAAGTTGTACATAGTTGACCCTTTAGTCACCAGTTAATGATTTGAACATTAAGGAAAACGAATTGGCGTCAAGAAATAAGTTTAAAAAAATCTATAGAAAAGAAGTAAATAAACTTTTAATGTGCATTTGATCCTTTCACACCACAAACAGATGTCTTATAATTTTTATTATACCCGCACTGCCCACATTGTAGCTTTGTATGTGTGTATGTATGTATATAGGTATGTATATTAGCGCGGGTCGATTTTTTTTGCATCAGGGGCCCATGGCGATTGTGGTTAATTGGATAATTTCAAGCATTTTTGCCGAAGAAACTATAGGTCTAACATGAATTTCGAGCTAGCGGATTTTTCAAACGTATTTTTTTTTTCTTAAAAAAGTGATTCACTTGTTAAAAAGCTGTGTTGAAAACTAAAAAAATTCATTCTATATATGCATTTGGGGGTTTTTTGAGTCGATAAACCCATTTCCGACATTCATTTTTAATTTTCACGTCCGCCAGAGGGCGTTTCCGTCCTTTTATTTTTGTATTTTTATTTTTAATTTTTTTGTTTTAAGTAATTCACTCGTTGAAAAGCTGTATTGAAAACTAGAAAAAAATCATTCTATATATGCATCTGGGGGTTTTTGGGGTCGATAAATCCATTTCTGACATTAGTTTTTTCTTTTTACGTCCGCCAGAGAGCGCTTACGTCCTTTTTGGATTTTATCTTTATTTTTACGTGGTTCACCTGTATTGAAAACAATAAAAACAAGTAAGGAAAGCTGTATTCGGCTGTGCCTAAGGCTAAATACCTTTCATGAATAAGCGTCGCGATTTTCACTGTTTGATCCCCAGTACAGCCTGTGTGAATTTAACTTTAGCTCATACCGAAATTATCGGAGCTATCGATTATATGGGGACGATGTGTTATATTGGTCCAATCTCATTGATTTTTAACATCGACATTCCACATTCTAAAATAGCAACATTTACGAAATTTCACGTTTCTACCGATATAATTACAGGAGTTATCTACCAAAATCCGTTTATCGGAACCATCGATTGTATGGGGGCTATGTGAAATATTTATCCCATTTCAATGATTTTCAACATCGATATTTTACATATAAAAATAGCGATGCTTCCAAAATTTCACGTTCCTATGTGTTTAATTACAGGACTTATAGCCCAAAATCCGCTTATCGGAATAATCGACTGTATGGGAGCTATGTGAAATATTTATGCCATCTCAATGATTTTCAACATCGATATTTCGCATGTAAAAATAGCGATACTTCCAAAATTTCACGTTCCTACTATATAATTATAGGAGTTATCTACCAAAATCCGTTTATAGGAACAATCGATTGTATGGGAGCTATGTGAAATATTTATCCCATCTCTATGAGTTTCAACATCGATATTTCACATATAAAAATAGCAATACTTACAAAATTTCACGTTCCTACGTGTTTAATTACAGGAGTTATAGCCCAAAATCCGTTTATCGAATTAATCGATTGTATGGGAGCTATGTGAAATATTTATCCCATCTCTATGATTTGCAGCATCGATATTTCACATATAAAAATAGCAATACTTACAAAATTTCACGTTCCTACGTGTTTAATTACAGGAGTTATAGCCCAAAATCCGTTTATCGAAATAATCGATTGTATGGCAGCTATGTGAAATATTTATCCCATCTCAATGATTTTCAGCATCGATATTTTACATATAAAAATAGCGATGCTTCCAAAATTTCACGTTCCTTCGTGTTTAATTACAGGAGTTATAGCCCAAAATCCGTTTATCGGAATAATCGGTTGTATGGGAGCTATATGTTATATTGGTCCGATCTTGCTGGTTCCGACAAATGATTCCTATATTGGAAAATGGTGGCCGCATACCAAATTTCAGCCAAATATCTCAAAAACTGAGGGGCTAGTTTGCGTTCAAACAGACAGACAGACAGACGGACAGACGGACATGGCTAAATCAACTCATCTCGTCATCCTGATCATTTCGGTATACTTATTGATGGGTCTATCTCTTCTTCTTCTCATATTTACAAACATCGGACCAAAGTTATAATACCATTTCATGTTCATGAAAGGTATAAAAACATTCTATATGTGCATCTGGGGGTTTTTAGAGTTGATAAATCCATTTCTGGTATTGATTTTTAATTTTGACGTCCGCCAGAGGGCGCTTCCGTCAATTTTTTGAATTTTAACACCTTTTTCCGAAAATCAACAACAATGTTCCGAAAATCTATGAAACTCGACTTTCCCATAATGCAATTTCTTTTTTTTAAGTAGACTAACACCTCGATTCTATAATTGTCAAGATACAAATTTTTTTATCAAGTATTTTGAATTTTGCGTAAAAAACCAGTGGTATTTTATTAAAATTAATTTCAAATTATTATTTTTTAAGCAGAATTCAAAATATTTGATACAAATATTTGGTTTTTTATCAAGATTTTTCATTATAACTCCGATGGTTTGCTGGGTACTGTTTATTTACATTGTATTACAAATGACACACGTGATCCCGCTACTTTTCATTTCTATACTGTGTTTGCTATAGTTTTCGCGTCAATTGAAATTGATAATAAACAAAAAAAAAATCAACCAATAAATCAAGGAAAAAAGTTTTTAAGAAAACTAAAAGGTATGTATTAAAACAGTTATTAATAATAAAAAAGTGCATGGTGGAAGTTTAAAGAATAGTTTGGTTTTGTGCAAAAAAAAATATTTGTTTGCTTAGTTTTTGTTTTTGTTTGGTATATTGATATTCAATTGACGCGAAAACTATAGCAAACACAGTATAGAAATGAAAAGTAGCGGGATCACGTGTGTCATTTGTAATACAATGTAAATAAACAGTACCCAGCAAACCATCGGAGTTATAATTATCAATCTTGATAAAAAACCAAATATTTGTTATTGGAGCTGACGCTAATGCTCATCACGTCCAGTGGGGAAGCTCCGATATTAACGCTAGGGGCGAGTCTCTGTTTGACTACCTACTAACAACTAGCCTGGTGGTTTGTAACGTGGGTAACGAGCCTACTTTTATAACTAAAGCTCGTAGGGAGGTTATAGACCTCACTGTTTGTAGCGAAGGCGCTTATGAGTGGGTCAGAAAATGGCGTGTTCTTGATGAGCATTCATTTTCTGACCATCGGTACATAGAAATTGTGTTAGACTTTATTGTTGAGCAGCCAGTTATGAAACGAAATCCACGCGACACTAACTGGCAGCTACATAACCAAATATTAGCTAGGGACCTACCAGTATTACCTCCACAAGCCCCCTCATCAGTGGGAGAACTGGATGATCTGGTAACGACCTTTACAACGGCGCTCTCAAATGCCCTAGAGCAGGCTTGTCCAGTACCAAAACCACGCGGCAAACATAGACCCCACTGGTGGTCTTACGACCTGGATTCGTTCCGTATATCATGCAGGAAGCAATTTAACAAGGCCAAGAGCATCGGTACGGAGCCTGAATGGCTCGAATATAAAGCTAAACTGAGGGCCTATAAAAAGGCTCTAAGGCCAGCGAAGAGAACTTCGTGGAGAAATTTCTGCACCGGGGTCGAAAAAGTCGATGATACAGCGAGACTTAGACGAGTGCTATCAAAAACTCAAACAGCCATTAGCTATTTACGGAAGCCTGACGGATCTTGGACCAGCACGGAAGGGGAAACCCTGGAGCTGCTCCTGAACACACACTTTCCGGGGAACTTGTATGATGCACCTGTAGCATCTGCAACAAACCTGGCGGCAAACATACCCATTACGGAGGAAAGGGTAAGGTGGGCAATCAAAAGCTTTGAGCCGTTCAAGGCAGCTGGGCCAGACGGGATTTTCCCCGCACAACTCATAAACACGCTGGAAATATCAGCTAAATGGCTGGTAGTTCTCTATTCAGCCTGCCTGGCTCTTAATTACATTCCGTGCTCCTGGAGAAGCGCCACGGTAGTCTTTATTCCAAAGGCTGGGAAGGCCTCACACTATGAGCCTAAAGACTACAGACCGATCAGTCTCTCGTCTTTTGCACTTAAAACCTTCGAGAGGATAATTAGCGATTATCTCTCCTCTACTATTGATAGCAACCTTATTTCTAGCTATCAACATGCATACACCAAAGGTAAATCAACGGAAACTGCGCTCCACAGCCTAGTCTCTATTGTTGAAAAATCATTGCATGAAAAGGAGTACTGTCTCGTGGCCTTTCTGGACATCGAAGGGGCTTTCAATAATATAAGGCCGGAGGCTATTAACACTGCTTTAACAAACCTGGGCATAAATAGGTCTCTTATTGGACTAATTGATCAACTACTAAAGGGAAGGAAAATACACTCAGAGAAAAAACAAGAATTTTGTACTTAAATCAAGCCCAAATCAAGAATTTTGGTCACGAAAGTAGGGTAATTCCGAATATTCTTATACGAAGTACAAAATTCTTATATCAAGAATTTTTTTCTTACTTCGAAAATTCTTCTTTCAAGAATAATTTTGTCCGAATTTAAGAACGCCCGGGGTTGTTTCAAGAACAATATATTCTTAGGGTTAGTTTGTTATTCTTAATTTTAAACTGAACAAATCTTTTTTCAATCCCAATTGTTTCTTAAACTAATACTAAAATTCTCAAAACAAGATTTAAGTTTAAGGGGTTGTGAGTTCGATTCTCGGTGAAGTCAGTATAATTTTTTTTTATATAAAAAAAATAAAAAATAAAATTATTTTTTCAGAGTTCTTATATTGACTTCATTGAGAATCGAACTCAGGTCCCTCCTTACGCTTAACCAGGGTGCTTACTATGCCATCGTTTACTTTTTCTTGCCACTTTCTAATTATCTTTGTTCTAAATGACACGTTGCTTTTTGTTGCCTCCACCGGGAATCGAGCTCACACGCTTTGACTGCTGCACGGACGTCTCTACCACGAGGCTATCGCGTATTCATGTTTGCTGTCGTCTCATTGCAGCCATGTTCTATTGTTATTTTGAGACAGGGTAGTATATTTTCAAGAAAAAGTGTTCTTGTTTTAAGACCACAAAGTGTTTGGTTATTTCGTTCATTTCATATCATCTGCATTACAAACCAATGTAATTCGCAGATAGTTTATGGAATTTTCTTAATATAAGTAAAATTTTCTAATTTATTGATTTGAGTATGTAATAGTTTTGTTTTAAGAACACTTTTTCTTAATTTAATTACTTTATTCCTGTTTGAAGCTTTTTGCATCTTATTTATTGATTTGAGTACATAATGGTTTTGTTTTAAGAATAAAATTCTTAATATAAGTACTTTATTCTTATTTAAAGCTTTTTGCATCTCAATTTCAAAAACAAGAACGAAAAATTCTTATTCTAAGAATATTTAAGTACGAAAAATTCTTGAAATTTTAAGAATGGAAAAAGATAAATTTAATTCCGGTCGGACTTAATTTTAGAATTCCATTTTTCTCTGAGTGTAGTTTCTTCACTGGGAACAGTTGATCTTTCACGCTATGTCACAAGAGGAACGCCTCAGGGTGGTGTTCTCTCCCCGCTCCTATGGAACCTCACCGTAAACTCGCTGCTACGAGACACAAGGCGGGGGGCGGGAAGATAGTGGCATATGCAGACGATTTAGCTATTGCATATAGGGGCAAATTCCCACAAACCCCGTGTGACTTGATGCAAGTAGCACTGCGAGAAGTTTCTTCATGGTCCTCTCGCTGCGGACTTAGCATCAACCCGGGAAAGGTGGAGCTTGTCCTTTATACCAGGCGGTACAAGATACCACCGTTGAACCTACCAGAACTAGATGGCGTGCGCCTGAACTTAGCTGACAAAGCCAAATTCCTAGGCACAGTTCCAGATAGAAAGCTTAACTGGAAGGAGAATGTCATCCAGCGCCAGAGGAAAGCGTGCATTGCACTTTACACGTGTAAAAGAGCCATTGGCAAAAAATGGGGGCTCAGCCCCAAAATTTGCAGATGGATCTACACTGCGATAATCCAGCCAATTATGCTGTATGGAGTCGTGGTATGGTGGCCTGCGCTAAGAAAGGCAACAAACCTAAATCTGTTAGGGAAAGTCCACAGATCGAGCATGATCTGTATAAGCGGGGCGTTAAGAACAACGCCTAATGAAGCTCTCCAGGCCATTCTTGGCTTTTTGCCACTCGATCTGGAAGGGTACCGGGCAGCAGCAGCATCGGCTGTGCGTCTAAGGGAAACGTACGTCTGGGGCGCAAGCACTATTGGACACTCCTGTATTCTAAGATCTTACAGCTTTCTCCCTCTGAGCACAGATCGGTGTGCGACCACAACAGTCGGAGATTGTTGTTTTGGAATAAACATTCCCAGCAGGGAAGACTGGGAGAACATAGATCGGTGTCCCGCTACTAATGGCGGCACTTTTATATACACCGACGGCTCGAAGTTAGACGGCAGAGTCGGAGGAGGGGTTTACTCAAGGGATTTGGTCCTAGAACTCTCCTTTAGACTACCTGATCACTGCAGCGTCTTCCAAGCTGAAGTTTCAGCAATCATGGACGCCGTGACTTGGATAGGTGAACGCACCATCGGACAGGATATCTGTATTTTCAGCGACAGCCAAGCGGCCATCAAATCCCTTGGCTCTTACTCGTTCAACTCTGAACTGACGCTCAGCTGTCGTCGATCTCTTCAAGAGATGGCCCAACAGAACCGCGTGAACCTCACATGGGTCCCGGGACACAGGGACATTGAGGGAAACTGTAGGGCAGACGAACTTGCCAGGCAGGGCACGACCAAGCAGATTCTTCAAGATAAAGAGCGCATAGGTATGCCGTTTGCCACGTGCAAGCTAATGCTGAAGGAGCATACACTCCGCGAAGCCAACGAAAGATGGCTAGAAGCCCCAGGGTGCCGGATATCCAAGCAAACCTGGCCAAAATGCGATCTTAAAAGATCTAGACACATATACGCCCTAAAAAGGAAGGAAATCTCCATATTAATATGTTTTTTAACCGGGCACTGCCTTATTGGTAGGCACGCAGCAAGGCTAGGCGTTCCCTACCGACGATGCTGCAGGAGTTGCAAAGATGATGAGGAAGAGGAAACGGTGGAGCACCTCATCTGCAACTGCCCGGCCTTAAGCGGAGCGAGAAGGCGCTCTCTGGGAGTTCCCTTCCTGGTCAGCTTAAGCCAGGTCGCGGAGCTACACATAAAGGATTTGATGGCCTTCATCAAGTTATCAAAATGGTTCGAGGAGGGGTAGCGGTGTCGGTTAGGAGTGTCAGTTCCGGGTTTCGGCTATATGGAGAGTGCTTAAAAAATAATAATTTGAAAATAATTTTAATAAAATACAACTGGTTTTTTACGCAAAATTCAAAATACTTGATAAAAAAATTTGTATCTTGACAATTTAACAAGAATATAGAATCGACGTGTTAGTCTACTTAAAAAAAAAGAAATTGCATTATGGGAAAGTCGAATTTCATAGATTTTCGGAACATTGTTGTTGATTTTCGGAAAAAGGTGTTAAAATTCAAAAA
Source organism: Campiglossa producta (assembly GCA_964058755.1). Lineage (NCBI taxonomy): Eukaryota > Metazoa > Arthropoda > Insecta > Diptera > Tephritidae > Campiglossa > Campiglossa producta. The sequence continues at coordinate 62,384,795 of CAXKVI010000001.1, read as the reverse complement.
ATGGACGGAAGCGCCCTCTGGCGGACGTCAAAATAAAAAATCAATACCAGAAATGGATTTATCAACCCTAAAAACCCCCAGATGCACATATAGAATGTTTTTTTTTATTGTTTTCAATACAGCTTTTCTACAAGTGAACCACGTAAAAATAAAGATAAAATCCAAAAAGGACGTAAGCGCTCTCTGGCGGACGTAAAAAGAAAAAACTAATGTCAGAAATGGATTTATCGACCCCAAAAACCCCCAGATGCATATATAGAATGATATTTTTTTTTAGTTTTCAATACAGCTTTTCAACGAGTGAATTACTTAAAACAAAAAAATTTAAAAAATATACAAAAATAAAAGGACGGAAACGCCCTCTGGCGGACGTCAAAATAAAAAATGAATGTCGGAAATGGGTTTATCGACTCAAAAAACCCCCAAATGCATATATAGAATGAATTTTTTTAGTTTTCAACATAGCTTTTTAACAAGTGAATCACTTTTTTTAAGAAAAAAAAAATACGTTTGAAAAATCCGCTAGCTCGAAATTCATGTTAGACCTATAGTTTCTTCGGCAAAAATGCTTGAAATTATCCAATTAACCATAATCGCCATGGGCCCCTGTGAATTTTTTTGGGTCCATACAAATCGACCCGCTCTAATGTATATATGTGCGCATGGTTACCAACTAACTTCGTGACTCATTCAAGCCAAGCTGTTGCATTGGAAATAAAAATTTGAAGGCAAAAGTTCTTCAGCCACGGCTTCTACAAAACTTGATGCGTTTATTTGTATTTATCACGATATCCGGACCGTGTATTAAAATAAATAAATTGCATCTGAATAGATTTTACACTTTTTTGGGAGACCTTTTATTTTGTGTGTGTATAAAATCTTGGGCATAAGGTGCGAAAGCGTCTTACAATTAAGATGTAATGCTCGTGACCACAACAACACCAATAATAATAAAAATAGATGAGGCATCGCCATTGTGCGCTATGCCTGAGATGAATGACAACGGGTTGCTAAGATATTGTTACCTTACCCACACTGAATGAATGAATGCATCTAAAAAGGGCAACACTTCTATGAGTTTATCATAACTTTGGAGCTGAAAAGGTATCGATGTTTCCGCCTTGCGATATTTAGATACGTTATTTTGAATAGGTATAAAAAATTTTAAATAAATGTAAAGAATCTTCTATTGAACGATACACTAATCTAGTTGTCTGTCATCAAACATGTAGGTTTGTAGTATGTTGTGCCTCAAACAAAAACTATATATGTACGATATTGCCATTGATTATTTCTTATCTAGAGGGTTGATGCTTTTACAACAAGGTAACCATTGTGTTAGGCACGTAGCCAGGTACACTGAAAATAAAATTTCGTAAAAAAGCTACGAAAAAATTTCGTAGTCTTAATTTTCGTATAATGTACGAAATTTCGTTGAAAATTGACAAATACACTAGATTTTACGAAACCTTTCTTAAAATATACGAAATGACTTTCGTAAGGAATATTTTTAGTATAATTTACGAAGTCGTGCGTACTATTTACGAAGCAATGTAGTAAACTATGATACAAATCTTTGTACGAATCATTTTGTATAATGTATGAATCATTTTCGTAAAATATACTAAATTGCTGCTACACTAGATTTTACAAACCTTTGGAAAAATATACGAAATGACTTTCGTAGGGAATGTTACGAATTCGTGCCTATTATTTACGAAGTAATTTAGTAAACTATGAAAAAAAAACCTTTTACGAATCATTTCGTATAATGTGCAAAATACTTTCGTACATTGTACTAATTCAACAAATTCCTCTTTACTATTCGTACAATGTACGAAAATTTTCGTAAAATATACTAAATTGCCGCCATTTTTTCATACGCGTGTTATTGTGAAATTCTATTCAAAGAAACAAGTTGCAAAAAGATTAATTTCTAAAAAGAGTGCGCTGTAAGTGTGTTTTGCTAAACGTTTGGTTAAAATCTTGCAATGGCTAGTTTTGTGTGCATTCTTGGAATGAATTGCTTTATTTGCAGTGTTAATATGGACTCGATCCATAGCATGTCCAAGCATTTTCGCCTTGTACATAACATGAAACAAAGAGATTCGTATAAGTGTAATTATTATATTATTAACCCGAGTTAATCGTTGGTATTCGATTAGTCGATTAGTTGAAATCGATTATCTGCTATTCGATTTTCAAACAGTACAAAAGTTGCTAATCGATTATTCGACTAATCGAGTAATCGATTAAAAGCAAGAGCCCTAATAAGAGGGCTATGTTATTCTTGTTTTCCTTTCATGCTTCTAATAACTTGTGTTTTATTTGTAGTGGGGAAGGAGAAGAGAACTAAGGAAGCTGCCAAGTAGTAGTCAAAGTGACCTTAAGCGCCAAATACGTTACACAAAAACCTTGCGCAAGTACCGATAACAAAAATTTGTGCAAATAAAACTTTTTTACATACACAACTTATCCCCAAGTTAACAGACTAGCGTTAAAATCTAAATTGTTTTGATTTCAGCACAGTTCTTTGCGCAAATAGCTCAACCAACGCAACCCACCACACAAATACTTGTGCAATGTAAATCTGTGCTATGTATGGGCCGCCTTAATGATACCTGATTATTAATACAATTCGAAAGACTTTGATTCCATGAGACTATTTATTCAAGTTCTTTTGCTTGAGCATTAAATATATGTACAAAATTATTAAATATATGTATTAAATTATTTTAAACCTGTATTTATTTCTATTGTGTACGCAAGTTTTCGTTATATTTACACAGATTTTATCTTGAGTGTACGGGCTCAAGGGGCTCAAGCCCCTCCTCTTTTTTTTATACATTTGGTCTATTTATAAGCATCACTTTAATTGTAGTTTCACTTTTTTTAATTTTATTTGAACACACGTGCGTGAGTTTGCTAGTATTTCAACAAAATACATTTTTCAATTGTTTACGAATGGCAGAGAAAGGAAGAATGTAAAGAAAAAGCCACTAGTGATGGAACTTTTTCAAGTTAGAAACGATTATTTCGTAGCAGAATACAGGGTGTGCATGTGCTTTAATAATGCTAATGCAAAAATATTGTATAATTTAGGCCCAATTTCACAGTGCCAGGTTAACTTAAGTTCCACAGTTAACTATGCATTCGCAATTTTATTTAAGTTCTTTAGTTGAATTATTTCTATATAAATTGTTGGTAGACAGCTTTCTGATATCTGACCAGAGGTTAAACCACCAACGTTGGGCAGTTAACCTTTGGTTAACTCAAAATGAAAATTGGAAATCTGTGGAACGTAAGTTAACCTAGCACTGTGAAATTGGGCCTTAGTTACTTTTGGTGTCAGAATTTGTATGAAAAACGTTAATAAGTATGCAACACTACGAATTTTTCCAGTTTCTTCCTGTACTTTTTGTTATTTGATTTCTTCTATGTAAAAAATAAAAGAAAAATAGAAGATAAATACAAAGTAAAAACAAAGTGTAATTTAGGCATTTCTAGATGCTATCTCTGCGATAATGTAGCTTAACAACCTGTAAATGGCACATCTACATATTTCCAATTATCCCTGACAGTAGTCACCTTTTCTGGGTAAGGTCTGCAAAATCTTAACTAGAATTGATAGACGTCTATAATTTAATATTAAGATCTGTAACGCCATTTTGTAAAATAAAATCAATATAATTTTCCGATGGGGGGGAGGGGGGGGGGAGGGATTGATGATAACAAATAAAATTGAATTATCACTCTTAACTACACAGAGCGAAATCCAACTAATAAAATAGAACAAAAGTACACTCAGAGAAAAAACCAGAATTTTGTACTTAAATCAAGCCCAAATCAAGAATTTTGGTCACGAAAGTAGGGTAATACCAAATATTCTTATACCAAGTACAAAATTCTTATATCTTACTTCGAAAATTCTTCTTTCAAGAATAATTTTATCCGAATTTAAGAACGCCCGGGGCTGTTCCAAGAACAATATATACATAGGGTTAGTTTGTTAATCTTAATTTTATACCGAAAAAATCTTTTTCAATCCCAATTGTTTCTTAAACTAATACTAAAATTCTCAAAACAAGATTAAAGTTTAAGGGGCGAGTTCGATTCTCGGTGAAGTCTATATAATTTTTTTATATAAAAAAAATAAAAATAAATTATTTTTTCAGAGTTCTTATATTGACTTCATTCAGAATCGAACTCAGGTCCCTCGAATGCTAAACCAGGGTGGTTACTATGCCATCGTTTACTTTTTCTTGCCACTTTCTAATTACATGTTTGTTCTAAATGACACGTTGCTTTTTGTTGCCTCCACCGAGAATCGAGCTCACACGCTTTGACTGCTGCACGGACGTCTCTACCACGAGGCTATCGCGTATTTATGTTTGCTGTTGTCTCATTGCAGCTATATTCTATTGTTATTTGGAGACCGGGTAGTATATTTTCAAGAAAAAAGGGTTCTTGTTTTAAGACCACAAAATGTTTGATTATTTCGTTCATTTCATATCATCTGCATTACAAACCAATGTAATTCGCATATAGTTTATGGAATTTTCTTAATATAAGTAAATTTTTCTAATTTATTGATTTGAGTATGTAATAGTTTTGTTTTAAGAACATTTTTTCTTTATTTAAGTACTTTATTCCTATTTGTAGCTTTTTGCATCTTATTTATTGATTTGAGTACGTAATGGTTTTGTTTTAAGAATAAAATTCTTAGTATAAGTACTTTATTCTTATTTGAAACTTTTTACATCTTTATTTCAAAAACAAGAACGAAAAATTCTTATTCTAAGAATATTTAAGTACGAAAAATTCTTGAAATTTTAAGAATGGAAAAAGATAAATTTAATTCCGGTCGGACTTAACTTTAGAATTCCATTTTTTTCTGAGTGTAAGAAGAAATCCCTATAGTTTTTCTTTAAGAGGATGGGATTCATATATTTGTAGAGAAAATCTTATTAGGGTACCCCATAAAACCACTTTTGTGGAAATTTCAAGTGGGCTAGTTATAGACAGTTGTCATCTGACATTATAATCAAAGTGCCAAAAAATGAATCGATTCGGTTAATGTCCTGAGCCTCCGCCCGAGCGTTTGTCCTTTTTTATAAAAAAAAGCACCTATATTCAAATTATCTACTGTATCAGTAGCTTAAATTACCTTAAATAATTGCTAAATGAGGCTAGGACGTAGCTGTCATTATAGATGTTAAATTTCTGAGGTCTTTTCCATACATCGAATTTACGAAGTCCTTGATTTTTTGAGCTATGGACGAGGATTCGAAATTTTCTCTTTAAAAACGTGGCTAGTGACGTGGCTGTTTGAAATAAATTATTTTTCTATAATTTTTGAAAATATTTTACAATGCAGTTTTTGTTATAGTGGCCAATAAATAAAAGTATGACAACAAATATATATGTATGTACTGGTGATTTTGTAGCTGATTCTTAAGGTCAGGTCTGTGTACCATTTAGAAACTCTCTAAGTGATATAATACCTTGCTTTGCCCCTTTCGATTAGTATTTTTTAAAGAGAAAATTTCCAATCCTCGTCCATAGCTCAAAAAATCAAGCACTTCTTAAAGTCAATATATGGAAAAAAAACTCAGAAATTTAACATCTATAATGACAGCTACGTCCTTGTCTCATTTAGAAATTATTTAAGGCAATTTAAGCTACTGATACAGTAGATAATTTGAATATAAGTCATTTTTTTTTAAGGACAAAACGCTCGGGCGGAGGCTCAGGACATTAACCGAATCGATTCATTTTTTGGCACTTTGAGTATAACTAGAGTTCGCCCAGTGGTTGAAATTCAACCACAAAACCTTATTTTATTTTCCTACCTTTTTGCTATTTCTTAAATTTTCTTTTCTTTTCCATATTTTGTATATTTTTGGTTTCTATACATTCCTATCCATTTTGCCTTTTCCTCCCTCTTTACACCATTCAGTAATATAGTTTCAATGTTGATAATTATTTATTCTACTTAGGTCGTCTTCATACCTATTTCTTTCCTTTCCTTTCCTTAGCATTCATTTGCTTTTATTTCCTTTCCTTTCCTCTCCTTTCATCTCAATTTATTTCTTTTGCTTTTCTTTCCTTCTCTTCCCTTTTATTTCCTTTCCTTATCTTCTCCGTTCTTTTCCTTTTCTTTCATTTTCTCTTCTTTCCTTTTCTCTTCTTTCATTTCATTTTATTTCCCTTCTTTCTTTCTTTCTTTTCTGTTCTTCTCTGTTCTTTTCTTTTATTTTTCTTTCTTTTCGTTTCTTTTATATTTTTACCTTACCTTACATTACATTCCTTTTTTCCTTTTATTTTCTTTTTCTTTCCTATCCTTTCGTTTTCGTTGCTTTAGTTTCCTTTCATTTTATTCATTTTTTTTTTCATTTCATTTCTTTTCTTTTATTTTTTTCTTACCTTTATTTTCTTTCACTTTTTTTCTTAAATTTCCCTTCCTGTCATTTCGTTTCCTTACCTTTCCTTTTCTTAACTTTCCTTTCCTACCGTTTCCTTATTTTCTTTTGTTCCTTTCCGCAACTCCTTTGCTTTTCTTTTTCTTTCATTCATTTCCTTAACTTATTTTTTCTAGCTCTTCATTACCTTTCTTTTCTTTTTTTTCTTCCTTTTTATTTTCATTTATTTTCCATACCTTCTTCCTCACTACCTTTTCTTTCCCTTCTTTTTTTTCTTCTTTCCTTTCTTTGTCTTTCTCCTTTTGCTTCTCTTTTCCACTGCTTTACCTACATTACATTTCCTTTCTTCCCTTCCTTTTTACTTTTCTATTCCTTTCCTTTCCCTTTGATTTTTCTGTCATATTTTCCATTCCTTACCTTAACTTACCTTTATTTTCCTTTTATCCATCCCTTTCCTTTCCTATTATTTTCTTAATTTAATACTTTTATTTATTTCATTTTGTTTCATTTTTATTTATTTTATATTATTCCCTTTCCTTTCATTTCCAACAAATTTTATTTTTTTCTTTCAATCACTTTTCTATTTCTGATTTTACTTTTTTTTTTTTAATTTGATCAATTTTCCATTTTATTTTATTTCACTAAATCTAGCCACGAAGGGCGTTGTGCATGATCTAGCTTATTTGTGCTTTTTTTCAAAAGCATTTGCTTCTCTGAATCCCCACGAACAGATTTTGTTTTTGTAAACACTTTTTGTACCTAAGCTCAATAAAGTTGCCGCGCTGGTTCATGTTATCTTATTGCTGCAAACAAAACAACTCACCCTACTGCAATGAATGCAAACACAACAATGCAAGTGGTCATACCTACATACATAAAGCGAATGCGTGTATAGCACTTGTAGTGGTGTGATTTTCAAATCATATTATAATTAATTTTTTTAAATTTTTGGTTTGTTGTCGCACACCCTGCTCGGCGAGACATATCGATACATACCAAATTTTATATACCTTTGAATTGTGGTTATTGCAAAAAAGGGAGACAACTGTTATGTTTACGCATTTATATATAAAAAAGATAGATATCCGATGACAACTTTCTATAACTAGCCCACTTGAAATTTCCACAAAAGTGGTTTTATGGGGTACCCTCATCTTATTTATGTTTTGAAATAGATATCACATATTATTGTAGAGAAAATCTTTTTAATGTTTTCAAAGAGAAATCACATAATATTGAGAAGATTTTCTTTTTAATATTTCAAATAAAAATAAAAAAATGAACGCTCAACCCAGATGTCTACACTACCATGCCATCGTATAATTAACTTGCCAACGTCTAATTACACCTTTGTTCTTTTTCACTTTGTTCTTTTTCACTTGCCATATTGCTTTCACCGCGAATGGGTCTAAGAATTATTAATTGCTGAACGTAGTCTACCATGATGCTATCATGTACTTGTGCTTGGTAGCGTGGAATTACACATTTGAAGAAGGTTTACTTTTAAATAAATTTAACAAGTAAGGAAGTCTAAGTTCGGGTGAAACCGAACATTACATACCCAGCTGTGCACATAAAATGCTGTTATTCTTTGTTTTGTATAGTTAATGGTGTTAAAATTAATAAAAATTGCTTGACTCATAAGTGGGCGGTGCCACGCCCACTTTCCAAAATTTTGAAAAAATTATGTAAAGAATATGAAAGTTGATGTATGTACCAAATTATATTATTATAGCGAAATCAGTTAATTAGATATGGACTTTTCAATATTTCCACCTCCTTTCAATATAACTTTTATGAAAAAGTAGGCGTGGTCGCGAAGCGATTTCGTTTATTTTCTATAGCTGAATTTACCACAACAATAGTATGTCCTCTACGAAATTTCGTTATACTAGCATAAATTGTTCTGAAGTTATTAAGAGTCAAAATTTTAAAATTTCTTCAAATATACGTGGGTGGTACCACGCCCCCTTTTCAAAATTTTTTATAAAATCGGCCTTAGAACATCTAAATCAATACATATTGCAAATTTTAACATTGTAGCTGCTTCTAATATTGAATTAACCCATTTTATACGTTTTTCGAAATTTTCGATATCGAAAAAGGGGCGTGGTTATGGTCCGATTTTACCCATTTTCAATAGCAATCTATTCTGAACCCAAATAAGTACGCATGCCAAATTTGGTGAAGATATCTCTTTATTTGCTCAAGTTATCGTGTTAACGGACAGACGGACGGACGGACGGACGGACGGACGGACAGACGGACGGACATGGCTCAATCAAATTTTTTTTCGATCCTGATCATATTGATATATGGAAGTCTATATCTATCTCGATTCCTTTATACCTGTACAACCAACCGTTATCCTAACAAAGTTATAATACCCTGTGTACAAGTACAGCTGGGTATAAAAAGGTTTACCTCCCAAAAATAAGAAGAAATCTCTAAAAATAGGCTTAGAAGTTTTATATTTATTATAAGAAGGTATACTTTTTAATAAAACTGGTTTTTGTTATTTAGTGGTCTTGCATTTTTACATATAAGTAAGAATTTTGTGAGCTATAGACCGGGATAATAATTCCTATTGAAACTTCATGTTGAATTATTATGTTTTTGTTTTTGAAGAAAAACTCATAAAAAGGCTACAAACAACATTACAGGCTATAGTTATAGTCAGGGGCGTCGCGAAGATTCCGATCGTGGGGGGTGAATCTTACTGATATGCCGACTGATCTCGAAAATTTGCCGACATTTTTTATAGGTATAATAATGGATTAAAAAAAAAAAAAAATAAGTGAAATACACTTGTGAAAATGCGCAATATGTTACCGAATGAATTAAAAATTACAGTGTTTGTTTACTCTTTCTTTATTTTCGTCGTATATAATGTTTTATAAAATTAAATACATACTAAAAAGATACCCTTTTCACAAAAATCAAAATAATTTTACAAAGAAAAATTTTTTTGAGAAAAATGGAAGAATTAAATTCAAATTTTGACTCTGCGATGTTTTAGTAAGGACCGTTTTTGAACAACTTCACAAAGGTCAATTTCATCTACTTTATCTTTTGAAGAGAAGAGCAACATTAACGAATTTAAACAATCATCTCCCATTGTTGTGCGCAAATGGTCGAAAACTATTTTCAATTTACTGAAGGAACGTTGACAGGAGCAGTCAAAATATAACGAACCAGTTTATATTATTATTATTATTATTATGCCCAACGGATTTTACCCACCATCCCGCCCAACCGACACGAGGGGCGCATCCGCATAACGCGCGGATTAATTTGCCGAGTGTTTGAAAGGCGGAGGTTTGTTAAGCGTCGAGTTCTCAAAATGCTCAGCTACAGAAAGGAATTCATCAGCTGAGTGATATACATAAATGAATAGGGAATTGCAATAAATTAATACAACGTAGAAATCAAGTGTTAAGAGATAATAGAACAGTTATTTTGATCATAAAAAGCGAGTCCGAAATATCAAATGTGCCTGAATGAGAGTTAAAATCTTCGCACAAACACTGGAAAGGCTCGTGTAATTGAAAATTTGTCCTGCATTGCTTCAGCCGAATAGGCCTAAAGTGTCGTGAAGGTCGGGACGGAATATTAAAGTTTATTTCGTTTAAAAGAAATGGGCTGGAAATCGATCCGTTTATCTGTTTAGTCATGAATAATACACCTAGCATTTCCCTACGACTTGCAAGGGTTGGGAGATTGATAAGTTTCAAACGATTAGTATAAGGTGGAAGGTTATACGTTGAATCCCATTGTAGATTTCTCAATGCAAAGAGTAAGAACTGTTTTTGAATTGATTCTAGCCTATCAATATAAAGTTGGTAACGCGGATTCCATATAACTGAGCAATATTCTAATATAGGTCTAACTAGTGTAGTAAAAAGAGTCTTCGTAACATAAGGGTCATTAAATTCCTTTGACCACCTTTTCACAAAAGCTAAAACACCTCTAGCCTTATTAACTGTTGCCTCAATATGAGGACTAAAACTAAGCTTGGGGTTCATTGTCACCCCCAAGTCAACAAAAACATTAACATGTTCAAGATTGTGGTTGTTGATTGCATAAAAAGCTGGCTGTAGATCCCTACGTGAAAAACACATGAACTTACATTTTTTCAGATTGAGCGGCATATTGTTAACGTTGCACCAAGTTACTAAGTGGTCTAAATCAATTTGAAGCAAAGAACGTTCTTCAATCGATGCATATGACTTACAAAAGTTTAACATCATCAGCATACATCAAGATATTCGAAAACTTTATTGTTGTAAAGATATCATTGATAAAAAGCAAAAACAGAACCGGGCCTAGATGGCTACCCTGAGGAACACCAGAGGAGACATCGATGACATTTGAAATTGCATTATTAAAGGTAACTCTTTGCGTTCTACCACGGAGATAGGAGGATATCCAACGGATGAGAGCGGGTTGAAAGCCAACCAGGGCAAGTTTATGAATAAGTAAAGAGTGGCTAACCTAGTCAAAGGCTTTACTAAAATCGGTGTATATAACGTCGGTGTGGAGATTATCCCTAAACCCATTCGAGACATGTGTAGTGAATTCAAGTAACTCGTTTTAACTTGAATGCTACCGTGGAAATATCTTCGAATGATTTACAACTTTGACATGAGTCAAAAAGAATTTGTAACTCACAAAGCAAACATTCGACTTCCTCCTTGAAAAATTCGGGTTCCAATTGTACAATAGAGTTTATCAAATCAATCGTAACATTATTTCTGTCTAGTGGAATTCTAAACATTTTCTGAATGGGTTTGAAAGTTGACAAACTTTCTTGCGACTTTTCTTGGATGCAACTTGTAAAAACTTGAAGAACAATTTTGAATTCTTTTCTATAAAATGTTTCAAAATCGAAAATTGTAGCAGATTCCGGATTTTCGTCAATTTTTTTGGCACTGGTCGCGTTCTGTGATGCTTTGAATAGTCGTTTTCGGGGCTTAGCTCCCACTTCCGAGCAAAGGAAACCGAGCTCGCAATCAAATCGTTTGTTTGTCTTTGTAGTTTCAAGAGCACGAATGATGCCTTCGAAAGAAATCCATACAGCTTTGACTGTTTCTGCCCGAGCAGTCCGTCGTGTTTTTGACAAATTCTTCAACTGCAATGAATTTTCAATATTACCTAACTCTTCACGCAAACTCAAGAAACGTTTCGTACTTCCAGAAAAAAACATACAAAGCTGTACCGACTACATATGAGCCTACACAGTGACTAAGTCCATTCGAGTTGAAGTTGAGAAATCCGTTGATTTAATTTACATTGCATTTTAAAATTCCCTGTGTAATTGAAACTAAAATATTAGATGTAGGATGCATAAATACGGATATAGCTTACATTTGACAGTATATTTTGTATTTTTTTGGTGTTGTTGCGAGCTACAAGGAGCCAGATATTGGCTGCATTAAATCATGGAGTTAATCAGAATGGCTTCTGAAAAAAAAAAAAAATTTGTTCAGTGGCCAAAAAAAATGTTTAGTTAAATAGTGTTAATACTTGTTGTTCGGTATAGTTACTAAAATCACGAGAAGATATAACTATAACAAGTGCTGCGACACTTAAATCTCAGATTTTGAAAAGGAAGCGAAGACGCAGTTAGAAGCTTCGCTTAGAAAATCTAAATAATAACATTAGTTCAAAACACTAGAAAGTTATTTAAGTTGTGAGTTTTTTCTGTAGCGTATTACAAGATATGTGTAAAAAGCACCATGGTCAAAGTAAGTTCATATTTTCAAGTAAAGTAAAAGCGATTGAAAACATAAACATTTTATACACTTACTCTATGTATATATTTTGACGGCTAACTAAACTCCCCAATTTCTGGGATAAAACTGCACTTCATTCTGAGCATTAAACTTTGAAAGTAGTTTGGCCCATCAAAGTATAGTAGCCTTAAGCCTCCTACTTGTAAACTACTCCAAGAAATGAACTTTTTTTTTAATTCTCTGTTTTGCCATGTGCACAACACCTAGCTTGAAACATGTCTTTTATTTTTTTAACATCACGAATAAGTTTCAAAGTTCGTTGCAACAATGAAAAGAAAACATAAGCGAAAAACAATGATCACCTTCGAATAAAAACATCATGCACACAAGCGTTCACCTTACATAGATTGTTGTTGTCGTTTGCCAGCAGCACTTTGGCTTGAAAATCCTTTCCTTTCTTCATTTACTTGAACTTTTCAGCGATTTGCACCCACACGTATCCACTCGCATTCCCTCACCATTCCATACTACTTTTATTCTTTCACTTGTGCACTTTCCTCGCCTTCTTTTCATATTGCAATTTTTTTAGTTCAGCTCTGAGCTTTTTTTTAGGTTAGGGATTTTCCTAAACTACTTTTCTAGTTTGAAGTCGAGCGTTCCGTACACATATATTATGTATGTATGCGCGTATATATTTCCATCGACCAAGGGGAGGCATCGCAAAACGTGCTGCAGGACAGGACAGCTCAGACAGGAACTACTTTAATGGACGAATGCAAGCTTATAAGTAAATGCTGTGCTGTCTGACGCGTCTATGCCATCGTCATTGGGTGGCGTGGTTAAATGATTGTGTATACATATCTTACAAGGAATTGAAAAGTATTTTTTCGGCAAATTCAAATAAAAATTTATCAAGAATTGCAATTTTTACATGGTATCTTTTTATAGGTACCTAGGAATTGTTTCATAATACCTTTCTTAGAGGAGAGTTGAATATCTTCAATATGTAAAAATCTTCTAAACGCCTGGGCCGATATGCATAGATCAAAGTTTATGTGTGAAATTTCATGGGCTCGGTAACGGTTTAGTTTCATAGTGCAAACTGGACTATGTGGGCGTGGCACCTGGCTTTTTCTCCCATACAATTGATGTTTTCAAAGTAGAATGTTGAAAGTGGGTAAAGAGGTAAATGAGAAAATAGGTGAGGAAGGGAATAGGAGAGTGGTACGATGTTTAGCAAGACTCTCTAGCACTCTCCGTAAATTTTTCAAAACACTGGATCGTTTTATTAAAATTTTGGTTTTTGTTTTGCACATGCAGGTGTATTATATTCCCCAAAAAAGAGATTATCTTATTTATTTTATGGTGGAAATGGAAAAAATAACTATGCACAAATAACTAAAAGCCTTACCTGAGGACAGCACAACAGATATTAACGCCAATGGCAGCAAGAAAAAGTTGGTATAGCAATAACCCCCACCAAAGACAATTGTTTATAAGTATTCTTAAATTTTTTTTTGCTCATGATTTTGCGTTTCCGTTTTCGTTTGACACTTAAGTTTGCGGATCAAAAGATAATTTGCCAAATGCGTGAAGATTTTTTAAATAAATACAAAGGAAAACATTTAGTCCATTGTTCGCCCACCATCACAGCTTCTGCAGATTTGGATGTTGACCGTCAGCTATGGTTTTGTCGAATTCAAGTAGAATACGACAGCAATGGTATCGAAAAAATAAGCCGCAGCAACTTTTGGTTTTCCATGTGGTGTAAAAATCCAACGCAAAGTGCCAGAGGCGAAACCCAAACGGAGAATTATATTGAGGAGTAGACGAATTGTTGCAGCTACGTACAAGCTAAAAAATAACGACAAAAAAAATCAAGTTTTTGTTTCATGAAATGAAACATTCATCCAATGTCCTTTGGGAGTGTTGCCACTGTTGTTAGTTACGAGTCTTGCCCTACCGCCTTCTGAGGGATGCTACAGATACGTATGTTTATGTGTGTGGATGGGTGAACTCGATTTCATGTCCCAATCACATTTACTTAACTTTTTTGTTCTTCCTAACTTTTCTATTTTGGTGTTTTTTTCACTGCTGTTCTGTCCAGCTTAGTTTTGTTGTATTTGTGAGCTTTGAAAAATTACGCACATTATTCATAAAAAAAAGAAGTTCTGCTGATGTGATATGAAGTGAAACCTTATTTGACAGCTGCTGGACGCCGCCTAATGTCCTTTTCCAGCTGAAATACCGGCCGAAATGATGGACACTAGCAATTTAAGAGGTTTAGTATAGGCCTTTCTTTAACATAACACGAGAACAGTTAAATATGTATGTATGTATGGTTTGTTAAGGAGAGTATACAATTAGACTTGAAAAGTTCTAAGACTGCTGAGTAGACATTTTCTAGAACGACGTACCCATATTAATATGTTTTGTAATCGAAGCTTATATACCGGGAACGCGGTGATATCAAAAATAATTTAAAAAATCACTCTGGGGGCCTACCTGCCCTGAAATTGGGTTCGAAAAAATATATTTTGGCCATAAAGCAGGTTTAGTGCATTGGACCAGAGGATTGAAATTGGTGTTGCTTTGAAACCACTTCAAGCGGAGGTGAGCATTGTTCATGGTCTACAAATATCGAAGTTCGTTGGCGCCACTTAAGCATGTCAGTACAATAGTTCTCTTGTTGGGTTTCCAGATATATAGTTTGTTGATAACCTTTTAGCCAACTAAATTGTTATGGGCCTACAAGGACGGCTTAAAAGCTCCAATTTTTCCATGTTCTAGCCTTTTTCGAGAGCTACAAAGATCCCTTTTCTGACAGGCCTTAGGGCGAGATTTACTTCTAGTTTGTAATCAGCACCTCACGTTTTCTTGCTATGGACGGCAGTATATTTTGCCGTACATCGAGAAACCCGAATTTAAAATCTGTTTGTTATAATGAACAAACTTTCATGAGTTTTGGTGCGAGGTAACTCATATCTACATTTTTAGTATGCGAAACTTATGAACTTGATTTGGTGTTCTTCGTTTCCAGAAATATTTTTTGTTTTGTAGATACTTGTTTAAGACAGAAAAGATACGATTTTGACTTGACATACCCTACCTAACTTAAGCAAGTTATACCGCTTAAGTTGAGTCCAGTGATTTCACCATTCCTAAACATCATAAGATAGAGCCAAAGATTTAATATCTTTATATTATAAAAAGAACAATTTTTTTCAGTTCCTAAAAATAATTGTTTTTATACCTTTCATGAACATGAAATGGTATTATAACTTTGGTCCGATGTTTGTAAATATGAGAAGAAGAAGAGATAGACCCATCAATAAGTATACCGAAATGATCAGGATGACGAGATGAGTTGATTTAGCCATGTCCGTCTGTCCGTCTGTCCGTCTGTCTGTCTGTCTGTTTGAACGCAAACTAGTCCCTCAGTTTTTGAGATATTTGGCTGAAATTTGGTATGCGGCCACCATTTTCCAATATAGGAATCATTTGTCGGAACCAGCAAGATCGGACCAATATAACATATAGCTCCCATACAACCGATTATTCCGATAAACGGATTTTGGGCTATAACTCCTGTAATTAAACACGTAGGAACGTGAAATTTTGTAAGTATTGCTATTTTTATATGTGAAATATCGATGTTGAAACTCATAGAGATGGGATAAATATTTCACATAGCTCCCATACAATCGATTATTCCGATAAACGGATTTTGGGCTATAACTCCTGTAATTAAACACGTAGGAAAGTGAAATTTTGTAAGTATTGCTATTTTTATATGTGAAATATCGATGTTGAAACTCATAGAGATGAGATAAATATTTCACATAGCTCCCATACAATCGATTATTCCGATAAACGGATTTTGGGCTATAACTCCTGTAATTAAACACGTAGGAACGTGAAATTTTGTACTTATTGCTATTTTTATATGTGAAATATCGATGTTGAAAATCATCGAGATTGGATAAATATTTCACATAGCCCCCATACAATCGATTGCTCCGATAAACGGATTTTGGTAGATAACTCCTGTAATTATATCGGTAGGAACGTGAAATTTCGTAAATGTTGCTATTTTAGAATGTGGAATGTCGATGTCAAAAATCAATGAGATTGGACCAATATAACACATCGTCCCCATATAATCGATAGCTCCGATAATTTCGGTATGAGCTAAAGTTAAATTCACACAGGCTGTACTGGGGATCAAACAGTGAAAATCGTGACGCTTATTCATGAAAGGTATTTAGCCTTCGGCACAGCCGAAGACAGCTTTCCTTACTTGTTTATATTAAATTAAGTAAACTTTTTGTGTAGACCATATTGGGTGATTTTTCTTAATTTCGAATGAATAACCATATATAATTACTAAACCGTTAAAAAGATATAAATCGTTAAAAAGATATAGACCATATTGGGTGGTTTTTCTTTATTTCGAATGAATAACCATATATAATTACTAAACCGTTAAAAAGATATAAACATTCCTCGTTATTATTTGTTTTTCTTTGGTTTAACGGGAAACATTTTTAGTTTTCTTTTTTATATCTTTTGTTGGCAAATATGGAAACAATTAAACTCATTGCCAACAGGTCATTTTTAATTCTTAACTCCCACGGATGGTTTTATTCTCAGGCGGTCATGCAACATGTTCTTCTCCGTTTTTACTCATTCCACATTGCTTTTTGTAAATTTTTTTCTGCTTTTGTTGGTTACTTTTATTTTAATTTGGGATTTGCTAAGCACTTAAGAGGGTTAAAAAGTGAGTTGGCTTAAAAAAAGACAAAAAAGGTAATGAATAAAGGCGCGCAATGGAAGGCCATTAAAACAAGCGAATATAACCACTTGACAGCGAAGGTTGGAGTAGGTGGTCCAGTCCTAGGACATCGCAATGTTAATTGGATCACAATTTTTATATGAAAGGGGATTACATTTGGAGTACTCTGGTGCTCCTATTGGAGTACTCTTTGGATAGGAAATAGAGTACTCCCGATTTTTGCAGGGTTATAAATGGAATTTTCCTCTGAGGTATGAATTAGCTAAAATTTTTACGCCGAAACTTCGGATACCTAGCTCAAGATATACATATAGTCGATGTTTATGCAAAACAAGGTAACGGACAAATGCAAAACCACGTAAGGAACAGTTTGGTCACAAATGAGATTCATTAGTAACAAAAAAGTTGGGGTTTGTGCAATAGAATCTTAAAAAACGACATTTGAATTTGAACCACCACATAGTGGTTCGTACAAAAGTTAAGCAGTTTTTTTGTCTCTCCTGTAAAATTTGCGTGACTGCATTTACGTGGTTTTGCATCTGTTCGTTACGTTGTTTTGCATAAACACCGACGATTTTAGTTTTATTACTCATGCTAACGTAAATAAATATAATCGATAATCATTATTTGTGGTCCCTGATATTAACAAGAACTTTATTGTAAAAGCAAAAATCTTTTCAATATCCCTCTTTTGGTATAGGGAATCTTAGAACTACTACCGTAACTAGTATTCAAAGCTATAATTGTCCTCATGGCTGCTACGGGATATGTATTTATATGCATACGTACCCTATTATATGTGTTAATTGGTATATGTCGATGTGTATACCAACATTTACATATACATAAACCGGAACCCATATCAAAATATTTGACAGCTGACTAAAACAAGCCATGCAAAGCCATGTTCCCTCTTCCATGTTTAATATCCCGTTGATTTGATCGAGTATTGTATTCCTTACAGTCTGCTGGCCTCAGCAAGAGATCCATTTCGTTAAAAGTCTCCTTTTTCATATGTGAATCTCCTCTTGGTCAAGTGTGTTAGAGTGGGTAAGGTAGCCCGTATTCGCTTTCGGCCTGTTGGAAAATGTTTTATCTGTGGTCAGCATCATGTTTGCAGTATAGCTTTTACTCATATATTGGATATTTCAGCGATTTTTTGATAGTTCGCCAGATAACATAATCCGTAGCATATTTACGTATATTTGTTTAGTATCTCAGTTCGAGAAAAGGTGGACTTATGCCACTTGTGTTTTCGCTCATAGTGTGGTTGGCTGTACGATTTTTGGATGAAAAGAAAAAATGGCGATGATATTTGGTCTTCATTTATTGTCAGGAATTCGAATTTCTATATGCCCTTCGAAAAAACGAAAGCCGATTTTTTTGGCCCACCCTTATACAAATACGAGTTAAAAGTATCCGTTTGGATGGAAAGAGGATTACTGCTTCTGATCCCGTTCGGGTATAAATTGGTCTCTCCATTAGGCATGCTCCAAAAAATATGAATATTTCAGCCCATACAAAGTGATCAAACTTTTATTGGTCGCATCCTTTTTTGAGACTCATTTTGACTGGCTAGACTAATCAAATTTTTTGCAGGAGAAGATACAGCTATGTACTTCTCAACAATAGCGTAGTGAGCTAGGCTCGGACCCGTTGAAAATATCTTTGAGCACCCCCTTATAACATATCAGGGTGAGTCAAAAATCAAATGTAGGTACTTTTTTTCTTAATTTTTCCTTAAAACCATTTATTGCTGGACACATTTGGGAAATTCTCGTCAATGACTTTTCCAGTTGAATAAGTGGGTACTCCACCTTTCCCATCTGATTCAACAGAAATTGGTCACTCCATATATCAGTCCCATATTTGTTCATCAAGTACCTGCTTGAGCTATTAGTTCGCTGCGTCATTTAATTATGAGCCATCACCTTTCTACGTAGACTTGATGACATTAAAAATGCCACACACGAATATGCTTTTTGCGTAAATTAATAAATTTACAGGCATAAATTACACTTGGAGTAGGAAAAAACAAATGGATATACATATACCTGTACATTAGGGTGATTCAAATAAAAAAATTTGGTTATTTTTTCGGTCTTACCCCCTCAAACTATAGGTTTTGATGAGAAAATAAGCCTTGCAAAAAATTAGCGCTCTAACTTAACCCTTAGGTGTGGCTATTTTTTTTCGCCCTTTCCCATAGATTTTGTATGGGGAAAAATGGAATTTTTTTCAAAGTGAATTTTCTTTTAATTTTTGAAACTTTTTTGAAAATATTTTTGCACACTCTTAAAGTTGAAGCTTTGAAGCTTCCAAAATGATATGCCATGTGCGATTATCTTAACTAATAAAATAATTACAGCCATTTAAAATTTACAAGATTTTATACGTGTTACTGTGTATGTATGTGCAATAGTACAAAACTCAGTCATTTTCAAATGGCTGTAATTATCTCAATAGTTAAGATAATCGCACATGGCATACCATTTTGGAAGCTTCAAAGCTTCAGCTTTAAGGGTATGTAAAAATATTTTCTAAAAGTTTCAAAAATTAAAAGAAAATTCACTTCGAAAAAAAATTCCATTTTTCCCCATACAAAATGTATGGGAAAAGGCGAAAAAAAATAGCCACCCCTAAGGGTTAAGTTAGAGCGCTAATTTTTTGCAAGGCTTATTTTCTCATCAATACCTAATAAAAATTTAATTTTACAAGATTTTATACGTGTTACTGTGTATGTGTGTGCAATAGTACAAAACTCAGTCATTTTCAAATGGCTGTAATTATCTCAATAGTTAAGATAATCGCACATGGCATACCATTTTGGAAGCTTCAAAGTTTCAGCTTTAAGAGTATGTAAAAATATTTTCAAAAAAGTTTCAAAAATTAAAAGAAAATTTACTTTGAAAAAAATTCCATTTTTCCCCATACAAAATGTATGGGAAAAGGCGAAAAAGCCACCCCTAAGGGTTAAGTTAGAGCGCTAATTTTTTGCAAGGCTTATTTTCTCATCAATACCTAACTTTTTAGGGGGTAAGACCAAGTCCACATTTTTTTTGAATCACAATACTGTACATACTTATGTGCAAAAATATCATCGGTACATATGCAATAGCGCGTATGCAGAATTTGGAAACGGCGTAATTACAAATTTTCCAAAAGGAACCGTTAAAACCGTTTGCTCCTTTATGAATTTTTAGAGTGCACTACTAGCCAATCTAACTATTCCCAACAAACATCGAACACCAAAAACTCAAACTTTTGAGAAAACATCTATTCTCAACTTTTTCTCAAATGTTGCTTATATAACAGGTCTATTTGTTGAACTATATTAATTAAAAAAGTATTAAGTAAAACTTAACTGCATAAATGGAAACTCGCTTTTTATTAAAATGGGTATTTGTTTTGCATGATTGGCATCTCTGAATAAATATTTCAATGCGAGCATGTGGATACCATTTCGATCCACTCCGCTCAGTTTGAGAAACGTTTGAAAATTCTGCCGTTCTCAATTTGAAAATCAGGGAAAATCCCATATTAAAAATGAGCCTTTTAGGCTGAGAACGTTATCAACGGTTATTTCGCCTCAAATTGAAATATAACGTTTGAGATTTGAGAAGATGGTTGTATCTCAAATGCATCTCAAATTGATATTAGCTAAAAAATGTTTGTTGGGTTAAAATAAATCATTTAAATAACATGTAGTCGTGGTAGATTTTGCCTATATTGCTTAGTTGGTATTTTATTACTTACGCCTTTTTTAGTATGCTTGATATGAATTATTTTCGATGTTGTCAAGTTAACATACCTCCTCAACAGCGAAATATCATGAATGTGCATTGTACATCTGTTAAAGAATATAATGTGGCAACGTGTACCGTGTAGGGCCTCAGTAATTTCCGCAATTAAAAAAGCATTTTCGCTTTGAAGTTTTTTCGCTATGTTTTTTTCTTCAACAATTTATCTTCGAATGCTTTGAGCACAAGAATTTTTTTTTGGAGATACCTAGTATGTACATTAGAGCCTATCACCAAAAAAAGTCGGCCGTACCTCCCCACATATGAAGTGTTTTTGAGGAACATTTAAAAAAAAATTTTTTTTTTCCGGCAACCCTAGATGTCGCCCAATTGCATTTTTCTTCATATCTTCGGCATTTATTGTCGGATTTTAAAGTGTGATACACCATTTTTTTTGTCTCAGGGAGTGGGTTTTCCTAAAAAAACTCCTTGAGCTCATGCGTTTCGTCGTGTTACTTTCCCACCATATCTTAGTTTCTAGCACCCTAATGTCAGTTAATTGAAGACCGCAGATCGGTACATTAGGGTGGTAGCAACTGAGATATGGTGGGTAGGTACCACAAAGGGCCTAAAATTAATGAGCTTTTTTAGGAACATCACACTTTAAAATCCGACAATAAATGCCGAAGATATGAAGAAAAATGCAATTGGGCGACATCTAGGGTTGCCAAAAAAAAATTTTATATGTGTTTCAAAAACACTTCATATGAGGGGAGGTACGGCCGACTGTTTTTTTTTTTTGCCTGTAAGGCGAGACGCTCTGGGCCCAAAAATATCGTTTTTTTCGTTTTTGACCATAAATGGAGTATAACCAAATATGGTTTTTTTTGTTAATGCGTGCCTCATCGCAATTTTTTGCTTTCGTGAAAAGCTTCTATGTAAATAGATATATTTTTTCCACCAAAAATCGTACAGCCAACTTTCACCACAGTATTTGCAGGAAGTTGAACGCTCTACAAAAAAGGTATTATAACTTTTTTCTTTAGAGTGACCATTATAAAGTTTTTCGTGGTCGAAAATTGATCTAAGTATTTCTGAAACCCATAAGGTTTTGAGAAAAGTTGTGTAGCTCAAAAACAGTAAAATCTTTGTAATACGCCACATGAAAAACTTTAGGAACCTCCTGTGAGCGAACCGTTGGACCGATGTGAATGAAATATGCACCGATGGAAAGGAAATTGAAAAAAAAACCGAGGTATAGGCGGTATATTTTCAGGGGTGTCCCCGAAATTCAAGGATGGGAGTAAGGGGCTAGCGACCCCACGACCCCCTCAAGTTGGTCGAGATTTCGATCACAAGCGATACTAGTATTATTAAATGAACTTAAGTTATTTAGACTGAAACTTTAACGTTCTACAAAAAAGGGCACATTTTTCGTTAATTTAACAATTGAAAAGATATTCGACTGCCAAAAATATAATAAAAACGCCATTAAAATGCTTTCGCTTCTAAATGCCGGCGTTCTAGTTTACAGCAATAACGGCAAATCTAAATATGTTTGTTTCGCAAGTGTTCCTAGTGAAGATTTAAATGTATTTGACACAATCAGGGCAATCTTACTAATATAAAAAACGTAAGTTTGTGAGTGACTGCGGATGTTTGCGGTTCTTTACGAAATTTTGCAGAAAAATTCTTAGGAGTATAGAATTGCTAACAGCCATCATAAAATTGCGATATATTTATCGATAACAGAGTTATCAGTCGAAATGTAGTTTTACGTAAACTTTGGAATAATCCCACAAAATTGGTATCAAACGAAAGGGGAAGACCACAGCTTTCATTTTAACTCTGTTTCATTTCGATATATTTATCGATAACAGAGTTATCGGCCAAAATGTGGTTTAGGATAAACTTTGAAATACTCGCACAAAAGTGTTATTAAACGAATGGGGAAGACCACAGCTTTCATTTGGACTTTGATTCATTTCGATATATTTATCGATAACAGAGTTATCGGTCAAAATGTGGTTTTGGGAAAACTTTCCAATATTCACACAAAATTGGTATTAAACGAATGGGGAAGACCACAGGTTTCATTTGGACTTTGGTTTATTTCGATATATTTATCGATAACAGAATTATCGGTCGAAATGTGGTTGCGAGTAAACTTTCGAATATTCGCACGAAATTGGTATCAAATTAAAGGGAAAGGCCCCTGGTTTCATTTGGATTTTGCTTCATCCATGCTAGCATTTAGTTTGATAACGGCTGGACATAATAAAATTAAATTTGGAAGCGAGATTTTGTATCACCTCGAGATGGTTATACGATAAAAAAAATAAAGGCATTTGAAAAGGTTTTGGAGATATCGCTAAAAATGTGGACCAGGGTAACCTTATTAAGTGTTCGTTCAATATGGGCATCAAATGAAAGGCATTGATAAGTGTTTTAAAATAGTGTAGCTTTCAGTCCAATATGAGACTCCGTTTTCGAGATATTGATTAAAATGTCAACCAGGAGGGGCCCTCGATGGTATTCGTGTGTATGAGTATCAAATGAAAGGTAGTGAAAATGTGATTTAACATGTTTTAGTATTTTTCCCATTTAAGACCAAGGTTTCGAGATATTGATCAACACGTGGGCCAGGAGTGGCGCTGGAAGGCTTTGTGTGAAAAATGGGTCTAAAATGAAAGGTGTTGATGAGAGTTTTAAAGGGGAGTCATTTTAAGACAAACGTACATGCATACACACACAAACACTGCACAGTTCTGTAGGTGCCTGTATATTTGGGTATTTTTTAACTGAAACTTTGTATTTGGGTATCTCTTTAATGATTAGATAAATGAAAAAAGTTCTTTTACCGTTATTCTAGAGCGTTAAACTTGCTATGTAAATAACTTAAGTTCCTTTAATAACATTTTACTATTTTTGAGCTACACAACTTTTCACAAAACCGTATGGGTTTCAGAAATTAGTCAATCTTCGACCTCGAAAAACTTTGTTATGGTCACTCTAATGAAAAAAAGTTTATAGGACCCTTTATGTAGACCATTCAATTCTCCGCAAATACTGGTATAAAAGGTGGCTGTACGATTTTTCGGTGTGATTTAAATTGGGTTTGTTTAGGTACTCTCCAATATAAAGATTTTCAGCAACACTATCATTTTATTTAGGTACTAGGTATTCGTCAGGAAATATGTGAGAAAGTACGAAAATTATATTAAAACAAGATTTGAAGACTTTTCTATCGATTGTGTTCCACATCTTTTCATTTTTTTTGCGTACGCGAACGACATAACATGATTACCTTAATAGTATGTAATAATATACATTTTTTTGAATCACCCTGTTGAATAAAAAACTTGTTGCTTTATACAATGATTCAATATTTCATGTTTCAAAATTTAAAATTAGAAATGCATCCACTTTTGTCGGTTTGTTTAATAACTTAGCAAGTGCGAAGAAATATTTCTGGACACGTTTTAATAGAAATTTTTAGGTAGTTTGAACTACATATAACCTAAAGCTTGTAAGCTTTTTTTCTTATCACTGTGTTTTTAAAACAAAATTTGAACTTATACTAATCTATAGTTGTATGTACTTTCCCTACTTTTGCATACATAATCTAATATCAGGTGGAGTTATTTGAAGTGAAGTGAACGAGTGTGAGGCGGGCAATTAAAATCGAATCAAGTTTTTACGTGATAGTTTCTTTTTCTTTATGCCTAAATGCAGTAATTAAATAAAATTATTACAAAATTACACTTAATTGCTTTGTACATTAGAAAAATAAATAACCAAAAAAAGCCTAAGCATTGGTAAGTTTTATGATAAACCTTGATGGGTTACAAATAATACGGGAAAAACAATTCTGCTGCAAAGGTTGCTTAAACAACCCTGCAGTCAACCTAACTAGTTTTATACTAATAAAATACTAGTCAGCCAAACGGCCTCAACTAGTTCGAGTTCTGTAATTTTTCTACATTAGCAAGTGGTATTTTTAACACGGCGATGTCCTACGAGATGGCAATTGTCCTCCTCTGCATCAGCACCATATGAATTGGCTGAGTAGTCAGCCTCTGCATTAGGAATATACCAGTTCATATATGCATTATAAACATACCAGTTGCAATACTAGTTCATATATGCATCAGAATCATACAAGTTGGCATACTAGTTAAAAAAAGCATCAGAATCATACCAGTTGACATGCCAGTTCATTTATGTATCATATTCATATCAGTTGCCACACTAGTTCATATATGCATCAGAATCATACCATTTGACGTACTAGTTCATATATGCATCAGAATCTTACCAGTTGACATACTAGTTCATATATACATCAGAATCATACTAGTTGACATACTAATCAGTATGCACGTTCAGATCGTACCACTTGTCATACTAGTCCACGAATTTGATATTCATTGCAGTTGGTATACTAGTCGGTTTATGCACCAGTATCATAGTCAGCCTCTACATCAGCAATATACCAGTTTATTCTTTAGAAAGCCGCAACTATTTGTATTTACCCAAACACGAAAAAGCATCTGTGAATTACAAGATAAAAAACAAGCAGTTATAAGAGAAAAAGAAAAGCAATTGTCCTCTTCTGCATCAGCACCATTGTATACTAGTCAGCCTTTGCATCAGCAATATACCAGTTGATATACTAGTTCATACAAAGACAAAATGAGAATCGAACTCAGAGGTTCTGAGTTCGATTCTCGGCGAAGTCAACACAATTTGTTTTCTATATTTTTTAAATTAAGTATGTAGTTATACTCGTTTTTGTATTTTTAATTTAATTATAAACAGATTATACTAGTTGATGGAAAGTTCTTAGGTTAAATAGGTTTAATTAATTTTAGTTAACACTAGATAAATATATTTTATTGTGTGAAGTGTGAAAATTCGTGGACTAACTTGCAATGAATTAAATTATGCCGCAACGTAAAAAAAACTAATGGCGGCTATATACCAACAGGTTATCATAACCTCTAACGAGATTTTTTCCGAGCTTCTTGTCCAACTTATAGTGAGCTGCTTTGATTTTTTTCCTACAAGTTGGCGGGACCTACAGTTTTTTGCCGACTCCGAACGGAACTTGCAAAGCAAATGAGTTTTTTCTAGGAAGCTTCTCATGGCAGAAAAAATTCTTTTTCTAAATACTTTTTGATGTTGATATTGCCACGGCTGCCGCCTCAACGTAACGTAATATAAAAACAAAAATTGTTTTTTAGAGTTCTGACCTTGTTTCCAACAAGAATCGAACTCAGGTGTCTTGAACGCTCAGCCCAGGTGTCCACGATGACGCCATTGTTTACTTTATTTGCCAGCGTCTAGTTACAGCTTTGTTCTAAACGACATCACACTTCTCAGGTGTCTACTATGATGCCATTATGTACTTATGCATGTCGGCATCTAACTACAGCTTTGTTCTATGACAGAAATGGTAGTACCTTCGCTGTTGGATGAACTGCAGATTCTGTCAGTTTACCAAATTTTGTTAATTAAAAATTGGCAAATTTAAGACTGTTCAATCAACAGTTGAATGCAGTTACTTCAACTAAAATTTCCGTTCAAACAACCAAAATTTGGTCAATTCAACAGAATTTGGTCAACTTCAGAATAGCAGTACGAGATTGTTGATTTTACCAGTGCCATTTTTTTCTGTGTATATACACCAGAAGTATAGCAGCTGACATACTAGTTCATATATACATCAGAATCTTATTTGTATTTACCCAAACACGAAAAAGCATCTGTGAATTACAAGAGAAAAAAATAAGCAAACCAAAAATTTCAAATAGTGTTTGCACAATACTATGTAGTATGAAATGGAATATTTCTAATTAGTATTTTTTTCTAAGAATCAGTTTATATTCAGAAAGTTACAATTTTTATTCAGAAAATTGAAATTCATATTCAGAATTTCCATCTGATATTCAGAAAAATACAATTAACCTTCAGAAAGTTACAATTGATATTCAGACAACTTTCTGAATTAAATATACTATTCCCATACTAGTCCAAAAAGCATTGAACCTGGACTAGTATGATTTCAACCAGAATTTTCCTGGCTTACCCTTTATTTTATCAGCATCCATGAATTATAAGAGAAAACAAAGCGAATGAATTTTGTATTTTTTAACTGGTATAATTTCATCCAGAAAAATCTAGTTGTATACTAGTATGGAATGGATATTTACTGACTAGTATGGGTTCAGCCAGAAAATTCTAGTTGTATACTGGTATGAAATGGATATTCCTGACTAGTATGAGTTCTGCCAGAAAGTTATAGTTGTATACTAGTATGAAATGGATATTTCCTGACTAGTATGAATTCAGACATAAAATTCTAGTTGTATACTAGTATTTTTCTGACTACTTTGAGGTTTCGCTGCACGGTACTTGCATACTAGTATGAACTAGGATTTTTCTGACTAGTATGATTTCACCCAGCAAATTAAAGTTGTATACTAGTATGTTTTCTGATTAGATTGGCATTGATTGGTTTGCTGAGTGTTTTGGAATTGATTAGTTTAAAGGTAGTCAGAAATGAATTAGTATGAATACACCACAAA
Source organism: Campiglossa producta (assembly GCA_964058755.1). Classification (NCBI taxonomy): domain Eukaryota; kingdom Metazoa; phylum Arthropoda; class Insecta; order Diptera; family Tephritidae; genus Campiglossa; species Campiglossa producta. Next base: position 62,357,513 of record CAXKVI010000001.1, on the reverse strand, counting down.
ATCTATAGTCGAAGAACTATAATGTTGCTGAGTACTTTGGCATTGACTGGTTAAAAGCTATACAGAAATGAACTAGTATGAATACACCACAAAATGTATAGTCAATGAACTAGAATTTTCGCTGAGTAGTTTGGCATTAGTTTAAAGCTAATTAACAATGAATTGGTATGCATATGCCACAAAATGTTTAGTCAATAAAGTAGTAGTTCGGGTTTTGACTGCAAACTTAATATATTTTTTAATTCAACACACCGTGGTATAAAAATCTTAAAGTAATACAAATTATCTAAAAACGGATATAAGAGGAGTAACCCAGGGTACTCAAGTGACATTGTTCAGTTTATGGCTAATTACAGCGAACAATCTTAAAATATTTGGAGCATTGTAATTGTCCATCATAATTAGTCTGGATCAGAGCTGTTAATTTTGATTAGTAATTAGTAATTGATTGATTAGAAGAAAAATCAATTACTAATTGATTACGATTAGAAAAAATCAAAAAAAAACTAAAAAATCAAGAAAAAAATTAAAAAATCAAGAAAAAATCAAAAAAATCAAAAACGGCTTTTTTTTATTATTTTTGATTTTTTTGATTTTTCTTGATTTTTTTTAATTTTTTTAATTTTTTTTGATGTTTTTTTATTTTTTATTTTTATTTTTTTTTATTTTTATGTTTTTTTTTGATTTTTTTTATATTATTTTAAAGTTTTTTTGTTAAAAGTATAAACATCTGTGTATCTTTGTATGCAAATATATACACCTAGTTACACTTTGGGGCTCATGGATTTCTAGAATGAACCTTGATCGCTAAGTATATGTACATATAAGAAAAAATGCCAGGTTTGATGGTTATATTGGTTGGAGTGATGATAACACTAGTTTACAAATAATTAATTTGAAAAAATACCAAGATATTCATGTATATGGGTGAATTGGCACTGATATGCCAAGCACAAAACATATTTTTTAAATTTTTTGTATGGGTAGATTTTCGAGATATCGGTAATTTTGTGTTTTTTCAGGTATCACTTTATTCAAAAATTCCTTTTGCCAATGTTGCAAAAGCGATGGAGCTAAGCGATACCTCGTTCGAAAGGAAATTAAAATACGCTTCTAACGACGTATAAAATGTAAGGGTGGGTCAAGTCATCGCTGAGCAACAGATGGCCAAAGTCGAAATTTTGTCGAATTTTTACGATTTTTGAAAAAAAAAATTGATTTTAAAAATGTTTTTTTCATGCGAAGTTGTGAAAATCAGAACTGTTTATTTTTTCGAAAATTAGCAAACACTTTAAGCGTAATATTACCAAGATCTAGGAAAAACTGTATTTTTGGCGATTTTTTTGTAACTTTCAACATCTCTACTTTTAATACACGGAGGGAAATCTATGGATGGAACATCCATAATTATTGATATCACATTAAATAAAAATTGATAATTCTGTCCCATCAATGAATATGGATGTTTCATCAATGCTTTTTTGATAAATCACTATTGAAATGTTATCCATATAAACTATTGATAAATTCTAAATAGTTTAAAAAAACAAAATTTTATAAAATTTAACATCTGGTTTCAGTAAGATTCGAACCCTGCTCCTCTGGCACGTTAGCCCAGTATTCTACTATTCGGCTACGGCATTTTATAAAATTTTTAGGAAAATGTTCAATCATAAGAAATTCAAAAAATTTTGAATTAAAAAAAAAAACGCTCCAACAAGTTGTAATATTGTTAGAAAATCCATAGTAAAAATTGTTGAACTATTATGATTATGCGTCCCAGAAAAATTTACATTTCGCCAATATGTATTAATGCGCTGTCTCTACCATTATTACTATGCAGTAAATATGGATATGGATATACCGACAATAGAAATTCATATCACGACCATATATATTGACGTGCCGTTCAAATATATTAGCATTCTATCCATAAATATAGAAAATAGTACATAATTTCGAAATGGTTGACATGTCATTTTACTTTTTATTGGGAGCAAATAATATTTGATAACTCGCTCATTCTGAATGAATATTGCATCAAACTCGTCGCTATCAATAGCGATATTGTCACAACATTCAATGCATTTCTCTCAGTGTAGAATTGTAAAAGATCGATGTCTGAGTATTGTAGATATTCAAAAAAATATTCATAGTATTAGTCATTACTAAGCCAATAAAGTCCTAATCAACCGTTTTTGGAATTTTTGTCGGTCTGTCTGTAAACTAGTGTAATTTGTCCTTTTATATGTAAACGGCTAGTGTCGGACATTTCTCGTTTGATACCCTACGGGTACGGTCGGATAGTTCTATTTGAACACTTATAAGGCTAGGCTCACACTGCAACCGACTTCGGCCGTCCGGCAACAATCACACATCCACACACATGTGTTTTAAATGAGCTCTCTATTTCATCCGATTTCACCCGAATGTAAACAAACTTTGGCCGCCCGATAAAATAGAACGCGTTCGAATTTCTCTGGTGAGACCGGATGAAAAAGTCGGTTGCAGTGTGAGCGTAGCCTAAGTATGCTACACAAATTAAAACATAGGCATACCAACTATGTCCAAAAGAGACTTGTAATGATCAATTGATCAAAAATTAAGCGGTTATTATCCATAGAGACATGTCCCGGATTAATAAATTTCGTCCACAATGGGCGAGTAGTCATTTATGGGCATTTGACATTTGATTTACTCTCGTACAGTACTATTAACAAGTTGTAAATTACACCGCTACATTCCATATTTTTCATATTAATATTTTATCATCATTATCATTCCATATTACATATACCTTTTTAAAAATAATAGACTGAATGTGCAAAAGCGCCAGTCTTCTGTTTAGGTTGTAGTTCGACCACTTGATGAGAACTAGTACGAAAGATCTCGAGATTTTTCCTCCAGGGATATTTATGTGCATGAATACATGCATTTATATAAAAGAACTTCTTGCTTGACCTATACATTTGTATGTTTGTGCAAGTGAATATTTATGTATGTACATATTTTTCTACAACAGTACTGGAAAAAAATCAAAAAAAATAAAAAAATCAAAAGTAATCATTACTTTTGATTATTTTCGAATTTTTTATTTTTTTTGGATTTTTTTTATTTTTTTTTATTTTTTTTTATTTTTATTTTGAATCAATTGAAAAATAATCATTAAAAAGTGAAAGTAATTGGTAATCAATCATTAGGTGGCTTCTCAAAAAAATAATCAATGAAATGCTAATCATTACCGATTAGTAATCCATTATTAACAGGTCTGGTATGGATACATAACGTTAAACTAATATAGAAAACCCCTAACTCATTTTTTATTTTAGATCGAGTTGCTGATGGATTTTTAATAATAACTTCTAAATGAAGCTTCACTAAAACCATAGTACTATACTATATTGTAGTGAAATATTACAGGCATTGATATTTGTCTTTTCGAACAAGCCATCGTTGCTATGGTTTACTTTACATTCAGTTTTTTCGAGTAAGTTTTCGATTCAACAAAATATGAGTTAGGGCCTTTCTATATTAGGGTAACGATATGTACATGGAACATCAAATAATTAGAATAAAAAATGGAAAACGTCGAATTTAGGAAAATTCAATTAATAAATCCAGAGTTTCGTTTAAAGTGACACAGTCCTTATAGTACACTATACGACAAAATCAACTTTTTTCATGGGTATGGGACCATACCAAATTTTTTAAGAGATTAAGACATAAGTAAAAAATGGTGCTCCCCGTTTTTCGAAGTTGGCCCTTCTAAAATTCGGGTTTCTAGTAGTTTCGGAAACGGTCAAAATTCTAAAATTAAAATTCTGAAGTCAAAATTCCGGAATCAAAATTCTGGGTCGACAAAATTCTGGAAATCGGAAATCCGCACTTCCTTCGCCTTCTTTGGCTGTATTTGAAAGTTCTGGTTTTTCATAATTCCGGAATTTACGTTTTCCAGAATTAATTGTGGACATTTTTTCCCCAAAATTTGAGTAAAATCGTGTATTTTAATAAATTTGCTTATATTTAAGAAATATACATTGACTTTGATTTTTTGGTCATAAGAGAGAAAACCAGCGGAACAATTTGTCTCTCTACTCTTCCGTGTATGGAAAATAACTGCCTCATCATCGTTGGAACAACGTCAAATGTACCGTCCATAATCCAGCAGTCGCTCTCATTTAACAACTGCAGCGAAGATTTTGTTCCAAAAATAAGGATGCATTCGCCATAACTTTAACAACTTTCTCACTTAAAATAAATAGTTGACCTTCCAAAACATAAAGAGATAATAAAGGAATGTATATTTTTTCAATACACTCAAAGAAGAAATCGTTCTAAAACGAACGAAAAAAGTCCAAAACTGAGAACATTCGTGCACGAACGTCTGTCAGTAACGTTTTGACTTAACTCGTGAACGATTGTATTATTTTGAGAACGGATTTTGTGTTTTGTGTTCCATGAACAGTTTGGACTTGATTTATGAACATTTGTAACTTATTCTGAGAACGTATTGGGCTTATTTTAGGAACATTTTGGGTCAAAATAAAAAAAAATGAAAAAAAAAATAATTTTTCAGAGTTCTTCTGAATGACAAATATTTCTCACTTTGTTTTGTGGTTTGCCTCGACCGGGACTCGAGCTCACACTGCTTTGACTGCGGAACGCGTACTTATCTTTGGCGGCGTCTAATTGCAGCTTTGTTCTATGACAGCAATGACAGTATGTATCTTCGCTGTTGGATTTGTTCTGTTAAAGCTGTTTATAGACTAAATTCCTAGAAGATGCAATGATGTTGTAACCTTCAAGACCAAGTGTTCTTTTTTTAAGACAAAAAATCAGGAACGGAAAAATCTAAAATTGAGACCTGTGGAGCTGCATTTTAGAACGGTGTTTTCCCTTGAGTGTACAAGTCGGCTCTTTAAAAAATTTTTAACTGTTCCGTTTTCTTTTAATTTTTAACTTAAGGGCATTTCTTGATGTTAAGTGTTAAAGGCAAAATTCTGTAATTAATGAAAGTGCGCACGGTTTTTTTTTTATCAACACGAATTTTTAATCATTAATAACAGAATTTTGAATTTCAGAATTTTGCAATTTTGAATTTCGTTATCCAGAATTTTGGATTCCAGAATATTGACTTCCATAATTTTGATTTCCGGTGTTTCGACTTCCGGAATTATGAATGCAGAGTTTCCAAAAAAGCGGAATTTTGACCCCAACCCTAGTAGTTTAGTTGAAAAAGGTTAAATATGGGCGTGGTGTTCTACCCCCTTACTTGTTTGATGTACTTTCTTTATTTGTCAGTGTATGAATGAAGAAATATTATATAATTAAAAATATGCAGCTTTTAATTTTTAAGAAGATCTGTTTTTGGCCCTGTATAGCACTTCTTATATACATATTTTTAAGAGCAAGGTGACACCAATTAAACAAAAGAGGCAAGCAGGCCACGCCCACATTTTACCTTTTTTCAATTTCTTAAACAAAACAATTAGAAAACCACTTTCGAACACACTTTCGAGGCTACCTTCGAAAAACGGGGAACGCCATTTTTTTTACTTATGTATGTATGGTCCCATACGCAGCCGGCTGTGTACAGTGTTATCGAAGAATTTTAAGACGAACTCCACTTCCAATTTTTGAGTCCCCTATCTTTGCTTGCAGTCTTTACAAAAGGAAAATCTCTACAAGAAATCGGGGTTTGGCTTGGAGATCTTTGGTATCTTACAATCGTATTTCAAAAATCAAGAAATATGTTAGATCTCTCTAAAGATCTATTCACCTTGTAATGGCAACGATCCATTTTGTTTTCAAGTTACTCTTACAGTAGGTTTAGCCACTTCGATTTAGCTTTTGATTGTTTTAAAAAATCAGCTAATACCCTTTTCGGTACTTTCAAACTTAGATACTTTGGGGAAAATTATATCATAATCTGATAGAACTAATCACAGATTTGCACTATGAAAAGAAATCAGAAGTTCGAAAAAACATTTTTTTCAAGAATTTTTGTTAGGTTTTCTTATACTCAATACAAGAAGCAAAAGCGAAATACTTTGTTGATTTGATAATCTTTGTTTTCTGAAATATGTAGGTACGTAACTGGAACTTTCGGCTGAAAATGGATTTTAATGACCATTGAGTTCAATGATGGCCATAACTAGGCGCAATGCCTTATGCCCCCGCACCCTTTTTCTTTTAAGGCACATCAATCTGACAAGCCATCAAAAGTTAGAGATTGTTGTGGCGCCAATGCTCAACAACGTCGATCTACTTCGCTCTTTCTCGCCTTTTGGCGGCATTTTGATAAATGCGATTAAACTGATAGAGGTCGGTAACTGTGATTGCAATGGCGGCTTGTGGCTAAGTGACAGCAACTATGTGCATATCAACATACAACGTAAATTATTAAAAACGCATTAATGGCACACAATAACCACAACAATAACATTGTACGATGAGATAGCACCTTTGCATGTCAAAACTACCTGAAAGTGACTACTTAAGGCAGAGGTAAACTACTACGCCATAATAAAAATGAATTTCTAACCCAACCAGCAAAATATAAACAATTTGTGAAAAAGCCAACGGAAATGCAAACAAACGCACACGCACCTCACGCACTCATTTGGGGGTAATGGGTAACTTTGATATGAAAGCAAGCGTCCATATTGTAATTAATTTGCGATTAGGCCACCATTTTTACTGAATATATCATTATTATTATTATTTACATTTTGTTGTTTTTTTTGTCATTTTCGACACGTTACTATTACTGATGACGGATTCGTCGTTTGCTGAGTAGTAGGACTGGAGCGGCAAGCGTTTGTACATTTTTTATGCATATAAATGTATTGTTTATGCACAGTAAAAAATGAAAGTTTACTTTTAATACCAGTCGGTATTGAAATTAAGCCATTTTGGAATTAAATTTGAGTTTTAATACTAAATAGTATTAATTTAAGACTCTGAATTTTTTTTAATTCCAAATAGTTTTGAAATAATACCAAAATAATACTAAAGCGCTCTCTTCCTAGCGCATTCTCTCATTATAATGTTTTAGGTACTATTTGTTTTAAAACAAAGCCGGAAAAGTATTAAATCAATTACTTTTTAGCATTAAATTAAGTCCGGTGGTTTGTTTGCTCAGAGCACACGGTTCATCGCTATTGCGATACTACATTAAGAACAACAGTGCAATTAGACGCTCACAATCATAAGTACTCGTTGGCTTGATAGTAGACATCTCCGTTGAGCATTCAATAAATTGTGAGTTCGACTCTCGGTGAAGGTAATATAATAAAACTGTAATTTTTTTTTTGTTTTGCCTGAGAGAATCTTCGGCTGAATTCCTCTCTCGCGAGAAATCAGACCGAACATGGTATTAATTTAATACTTTTTCGGCGTTGTTATATATAAACACCAAAAAGGTATTAAAGTTAGACTTTTATTTTTACTGTGTGTACATACATAGTTACATTTGTTAGCTTTGCTGCCTTGAAGGAAATCATTAAAATAATTAAAATTCATGTGCCTTGGCAGCACAATAACCAAACAACGGTTTTATAACATACGTTGTAATGTGATAGAAACATTTTGTATGTTTATCCTACATAGCTATAAATGTACATTTGTATCATTGCTGAAAGTGCAAAATTCTATTGAATATTTGCAATATTGAGTAAATGACAGTGGCGTGCCTTCCATATAAGCCGAAAAGCCCGGCTTGCTTAGCTAATCCCCTATGAGCTACAATATGTATGTTCATTTGGCTTCTTAAAAGGATATCCGGTTTTTATTTCCCTGCCTGCCACCTACTACCAAATAGCTGTTAATAGCATGGAAACATACCTACAGCTTTTCCTGCCACCTGCCGGCTGATAGCTCATTTACATAAAATTATTTCAGTGCGTGATGGCCATCTCTTACTTACTTACTTAAACAGCCTTTAACCTCCTAGGCAAAGACGGCTATCTCGCTTTTACTTATTGGCTTTTACGGGGCTTTCAAAACCAGTACGAAACTGCGTACTGAAGCAATCGTTTTTTTTGAATTTGGTATTAATTTTATATGAAACTTTGAAGCTGGCTTCTGGCTGGTGTTACCGTACGCTATAAATGCTTACGATAAAACGAAAATGAGATTTGTTTATGTATGTATCTACAATTTTAAAGGCGCTACTCAAAAATTATTGGCGCATATTTTAAAGTAGAAAAAAAAGAATTCAATAGTGGTAGGTGCTGTAATTTTTTTTTATTTGCTAGGCACTATAAAACTTAAAAAATATATTTAAGATTTCTTAGCTTCTGCAATGTACCTAAATGGGAAATAGTGCGAATAAAACGTTTCCCTTGGATTGGAAAAGCTTACAAAATCTGCAAACAAATACGTGCCTATTAGCGGAACCTAAAAGTTTAAAATTTTCCCCGTCTGCAAAAGTCGATAAATATCCTGAACTCTTCTTTGTCTGAAATGTTCTCTGGCAGCAGTAAGTGCTTTCGTTGGGGTTATAAAGACTGGGGCTTGCCTCGGTTGATACTCGTAGGCACGCCACTGGTAAATGACATTAGCACTTTATTTTCAGAAACCTTGGAAAAGTTTTCACCAAATGCAAGTGGGGTTTTTGGGGTCAATAAATTAATTTCTCACACTGTGAGAAAGGCGCTTCCGTGTGTTTTTTTTTTTTTTTGGTTTTAACTAATTTTTCCGACAATGCATCAAACTTGGCTTTTTTTAATGCAATTTAAATTTGTATATACCTATGATAAAATGTGGAGCGAAAGAATGCTGCCGATTTTCGGGAAAAAAGGTTTTCAAATATAAAAAAAGTTAATACCAAAAATGAATTCATCGACCCCAAAAACACAATATCGTCGGTTAAGAGAAAACCCTTAAAAATAAATATACAAATATCAAAAATTCATTTTCTGAGAAAAGCTGCTAAATCTAACATACAGGGCTTCTCTCTTTCGGTTACTGTTCTATCCTAAAGTATTAGTTTCGGGGTTTAAGTCAAGGTAATATCCAGCGAATATGATTACATTTTTGATATTTCAAGGCAATCTGGCCGTCGAACCATAACTTGAAAGTTCAAGTTAAATTTGGTTTTTTGCCTCTACTGAAAAATATGTTTTTGGTCGTTGGCAGGTTTACACTCTTAGCCAGCGATATGTATATAATTTGTGCTTCAATACTAGCGATGCCAGATAATCTCTTATAAATTGCCCACAAAAATGGGAACCAATTCCCTAAATTCCCTAGTGGCAGATACAAAGACACCTTTTCGAAGCAATGTCATACGATATGCAATCCAATCAAGTTATACGGTGGCATGCCATAGTCCCAAGTGGGATTATGATTTTAGATTATTATTTGAAAAAAAAAATTTAAAAAAGCGTCGCAGGCGAAAATTTGGAATAAAAATTGCTGGATTTTTAATTCCAAATTTTCATTTTATATTAAAATTTTAGAATATTATTTAAAAAAAAAACGCAGCAAGCGAAATTTTGGATATAAAAAATAGCGCGATTTTTAATTCCAAGTTTTCATTTTATGTTGTGATTTTAAAATATTATTTCAAAATTATTAAAAAAAAAAATTGTTTCAAAATTTGTGAATAAAATGGCACGATTTAAAAAAAAAAAGGATTGCAAAAAAACAGAAATAGCGAGCAACTAACTTTACCATTTTCGGAGCAATTTTTCATATAATTTAAAACTCATGTGATTTAAAATTATTTTAACTACATGCATGAACTCTATTCCTTTTTATTTCTTTAAGGATATCTGAAATATAATTTTTTTTGAATGCCATATCTCTAAAAATCTATCAATTATAAATTTATATATTAATTGCCTTTTTTTCTGGCCAAAAACTTAAAAATAAATCTTGTAATAAAAGTATTGAACAGGCTTAAGTTGTTTCTAATTTTTCAGCCTAAAGGTGTCAAAAACCCAATTGGGAGTATGGCACTCCCTCTGCAGTGTCATATTCTCAAGTAAAAAATTTGGGATTATGACACTACGTCCCCACCATGTAGAAAATATTGACAACACACACAACAAAATTTCGAATGGAGTGAACATAAGCTGGAAAGATTTCTTGAAAACATTCAGTTCTTAAAACAAAAAAACCTCAGATGCGACATTATTTTCACCTACATTCGATTGTTTTTATTCCTTCATTTACATTTTTATTAATTCTCCAAACGGTTGTGCAAGGGAATGGAGAGCTTTGCGAGTATGCGCCAAACACAAAATCCATTCAATCTTGATTGATCGCACTTGTCTGTGGTTTGAGCAAAGTGCATTCGTTTCTTGAAAGGCAACAGCAAATGTTGTAAATATACATACATACCTACATATACTATTGCTCGCTGCTCCTTTTGAAATGTCTTTGATTTCGGTGCGTTCTGCTTCGGGTTCATGTAAATATTCTGAGGCATAGTAGTATGGCTGTATAAATAGAAAGAAAAAAAGATACTAGTATTTTCTTTTTACCGCACATAATTAGTTATCCCGCGGTTGCCGATGCCATTCGCCTCTATTAGACAGTATAGCAGACAGAATATGCGTAGATAAAGGAAACCCATGTATAAAGTGCGAAAACCTCGTAACAAGCGTTTGTCACATCGAAACATGGTGAACTCGACTTTTATCCATTATTAATTATATTTAAATTCTAAAAAAGGAATCGATTTGTATTCGTGTAAATGTAGTAGGTATGTACTTAGAGGCGCAGATCAGAATGTCCGAGAGCTTCATACAAGAGTAGGCGCTGGAATGATTGTCGGTCTAGTACCCAAGGTGCAACAGATTGTGAGCACGGTTGCCGTTTTGGCCGAAATGTACCATTTTTGGTACGCATTTTTTCTCCGGGTACGTTGGTACGCAACTTCCAAATTTGGTACGTTTTTGCCATTTTAACATCAACGCAACTCCAATGACACTGCTACAAATATAAAAAACCACATTTGTATGACTACAAAAATATATTTAGTCTTGAAGTTATATATTTTTCACGCCCCTTCTTCACTGCAGTAGAAGTGAAGTGGTACCACTTGGGAAAGGGCTAAAAAAAATAGCGACCCTTAAGGATTGGGAAATTTTCTTATATTTGAATTACCATATGTACATATATTAAAACCCATTTCTGTGTTAAGTTATGGCAGCAGATGAATTGTTTTAATAAATGTTATATTGTTTGGCTAGCAAATTATTTTGGTACGTTTTTTTCGGTTTGGTACGAATTTTGGTACGCAAAATTTTGAACAAGCGGCAACCGTGATTGTGAGTACAATATATTCAGGACTCAGATGTTTCCTATACAGAGCTAGTAAATTAGGTAATATAGTCTAAAACTTAATAATTTCGAGTTACCTCGATTTAGATGACGGCGTGTCACATATGATTACATGTATGCATATAGACAGACCTTGCGAAGCGAACAGCCAAAATCTTACACGGATTAAAATTTATTCCAAATATGTAATACATCACATACAAATATCAACATATCTACATTTACTCCAGACAAAGTTATGTTACAATATTCACAATCAGAGCCAGCAACAACAATGTAAATGGCGATTGGAAAATAAGAATTTTCTGCATGGTGATACACTGACAATTACAAATAGTCTGATTTGGTAAGGTCGCCTTTTTTTAATACCAATTCAATACATACATACATATCGTCGGTGTTTATGCCAAACAACGTAACGGACAAATCCAAAACCACCTAAGGGACAGTTTGGTCAAAAATGAGATTTGCTTACAAGGGCTTCTGAGGTACCGGGATTTTTTCATTAGTAAGAAAAAATTCGGAGTTTGTGCAATAGAATGTAAAATAAAACGGCATTTGATTTTAACCCACATGGTGGCTCGTACAAAAGTTAAACAGTTGTTTGTCTCTCCTATAAAATTTGAGTGACTGCATTTACGTGGTTTTGCATTTGTTCGTTACGTTGTTTTGCATTAACACCAACGATATGTAAATAGCTGCTCAGAAGTTGACTCGTAGAATATTTAGTACACTGACTGATATTAATGTAGTTACTAGGATGACTTGAGGCCTGTAATCTTAGGACGGTCTGGTACACTGTCTACTTTACTGAAATCTCAATATTTCCGAATAACTACGTGCTCATATAAAGATAACCAGGGTTCCTAATTTTCGTATTAGGTACAGTCCGACGAAAAATTACTGTGTAGTGGTTTTCCAAGCTTGTCTATTTTTTTTTGGTCCAGGAAATATTTTCCCGCTATTCGTTTGTTACCAACTGTTTGGGAAATTTAATATTTTAAACTTACCTGAATATTTTTTTCAAAACACCGGTATACTTATAGCGATTTCTTAAATTACTATCTAATAATAAAAAACGAGCAATACAGATTATTCAAACGGTAGGAAACTACTTTTTGTTTTAGACTTTCAAGGTAGTTTACAATTTTTTTGGTTTTGATTGATGTTTTGATATTTGCAATGGATACTTAATTCTATACTCTTATCCATTCTATATTGTATAATTTTAATATTTTTTTTTTGTATTTTTATCCTACAGAACGTAAACGTGGTCGCCAAACATACACAAGGTATCAGACATTGGAGCTAGAAAAAGAATTTCATTTTAATCGTTATCTCACCAGAAGACGACGCATTGAGATCGCTCATGCACTTTGTCTTACAGAACGACAAATAAAAATTTGGTTCCAAAATCGTCGAATGAAATGGAAAAAGGAAAATAAGACGAAGGGAGAACCAGGCTCTGGAGGCGAAGGCGATGAGATTACACCACCCAATAGTCCACAGTAAAGGACGAATGAAGTAGAAAGAAATAAGTTGCGCTTAAAAAAAATTCATAGTGAAACGGTCCATACCATTCTGGTAACATTGAGTAGCAGTTTCGTCACTCATATGTCGAAGAGTATTGAATAGTGATGAAAGCTTGCTCGGTTTCACCGTTACACAACAACAAGCTTTCCGGGGCTAATAGTGAATGTGTAATATTTATTGTATAATTTGTTGGACAAAGTAGTTAATAAAAATCGGTTAGTTTTATAGTTTAAATTTTCAAAACATCAGACTATTTATAAATGATAATTTTCAAAAAATCTTTAAAGTTAGAATTTGAAAATAAATAATTAAAAATCAAAGAAACTTGACACTTCAAAATTATAGTTTCAACATATACATTTAATAATAATTTGAGATAGTTTTTACTCGATATTAAAAACAGACTCCAAACAAATTTATATAATTTCTGTAACGCTGTAATTTTACTTAGTTCAATCTTAAAAAAAGGATTATTATTTTTATTATAACTACAGAAAAGTTTATTTCATAGCAGTTAGAAAGCTGAAGCAATACCAATTAAATGAATGCATAAATATGGAAATATTGTAACAGCTCTTTAAATAAATAAACTCAACAAAACCAACTCATGTGACCTCAACTTTAAATAAGTTATTGAATATAATATTGACTATATGTATACAAATGAGTACACAAACAATAATAATTATAAAAGTAAATATTACTAATACACTAGTATTTATATACATAAGTCCACAGTGAGTGTAAACTACATAATAAAATATCATAAAATAAAATAATAACAAATATTATAATAGATATTTATAAATAAATGAGATTAAAACTTAGTACATAAAACCAGGCTATACAAAGCATTATAGGTACATGATTTCACAATATAATATTAAAAAACGGATAAACGTGCAAATTTATATAAAACTTAGATTGTACATAAAGTAATAAATTTGTAAAACATTAAAAGTCTCATATATACATACATACATACATGCATGCATACATTGTAGCAACACATAATTAGATGAAATATAATCTCAATACCTACACAAAGTTAAAAAAAATTTAACAACAGTTTTCTTGTAAAGGAACACTCCTTAATTCCAACTTCTCCTTAAAAATATACCTCACGAGATTCAGTTGAGGAATAACGTCCAGAAATGCGAAACTTCTAGTCTGTCCCCTTTTCAATTTTTATCGACCCTTCATTCTAAACCTTGTTGCTTAGTATCAATTAAACTACATAGCGCAGGTTGTCATCATCATCATCATTTATTGGCGCTTAACCGCCTAAGCGATTTTGGCCGTCGCCTATCAAAGCACGCCAGTCATTCCTTTTTAGCGATAACTGACGCCAATTGGAAACCCCAAGGGAGTTCAAGTCATCCTCCACCTGTTGTTTCCATCTCAGTCGAGGCCTCCCCCTTCCTCTGCTGCCGAATTCGGGTGACGATTGGAAAACCTGGCGCAGGTTGTCAGTAACTATAAATATAAACCCTCGATATGCTTAATGCATACTGCCCGGATTCCTAAATTACTACCTACCGGTCCTTGATTTACTTGGGTAGAACTACACTACTCTCAAACAAAATGTTTAATAGAAACTACGAAAATTTTAGTGGAAACGGGGAACGCAGTCCGTGTTTAGTGTATTTTCATTTAGTTTAAAACTTTACATGTAGCAATGGTATATTAAACTAACTCTATCTGCAGTTAAACAAAAATTATTTATGTTAACTTATTTTCTTTCTTTCCTTCTATTTATTATACTCGTAAGTTGATGGTAGCCTTCTTTTAAATGTTGATGGGAACTAATTTTTATGGAAACTGTAGATAGAAGTTTCCCAAAATAAGCCATCAAAAAACTGAAAATTTGTTTTAATACAATGTGTGCCTGTATGTGAACACCAAAATGTAATTTAGGAATTGTAAACAAAGCAATACCAAATAAAAATTGAAGTTAATTTTAGCAAAAACACACACAGTTAACAGTTCAAATCGACGGCTGAGTGGAAAATCTCCATATTTCAGAATATTTTTAAGACCGCATATCTCAAAATTTATTTGAAGAATGCTTCCTTTAAGAATTTGTTTCAATAAAACCTTATTTCAAAAGTTGGCTAAAGAACGCACTAATAGTCTTAGCTGCGATAGGGCGTTTTCGAACAAAATTTTGGAATAGAGCATCATTAAAAAAAAAATCTGAAGTGTGTTTTTGAAAAATATATTCCACTCAGCAGTCGGAATATGCTTTCCACTCGAAACAGCTAAAGTTGTAGCTAGTCTAGCAAACAAAATCTGCTGTGAAGGTTTGCAATTTAACCTCAGGATCTCGATTTTAGACACAAATAATTTTTTCAAGCCATAGTCACCCATGAGAATCTCAATTCCATGTCCAGCCCGAAGTAGCATTTCGATACCTCAGTATACGATTGTCGTATCTACATGTAGTAAAACTGTATTTTTCAGGTGAAGCTTTTTAATTTTTAAAATACACTACCAAAAAACTATAATTGTATGACATGCGACGAAATGCATTCTGGAAATCTGAAAAGTTATAAGCTTTAGGAACAAACTGATGACTTACTTACTTCTTAGCCGCCTAGGCGATTTTGGCCGTCGAAGCTGACTATCAATATGAAATAATCACGAAATGCCAAAAATTCAGATACGACATTCGTATGCTGAGGTAGCGATTTGTTGGCAAGAATCATTTTACATTGAATTTCTAGGTCTGGTGCTAATGCTGGTTACCAGCTAAACAAAGTCTTGTACTGCTTCGAAAGTTATTATATGCCGCTCAGCGGTTGACCAGTTAGAAAACTGTACTCACTTGAATTTTCAATTATCCATGAGGTTTAGAAAGGAAAACAGCAAGCGTGTCACGCCTTCAAATAAAATATTTGTGTTTAGCTAATAATACCCCGTCTTAGCAGCAAAATTTGTTCTTCGCAATCGTATGACTTGACTTTTTCGTTATGGAAACAGAAATACGTTTTGTGACCGACGTATACTTCAACTTATGGACTTAGGCCCAATTTCACAGGGCCAGGTTAACTTACGTTCCACAGATTTTTAATTTTCGGTGTTAACCAAAGGTAAACTGCGCAACGTTGGTGGTTTAACCTCTGGTCGTCTACCAACAGTTTATATAGAAAAAATTCAGTTAAATAACTTAAATAAAATTGCGAATTCATAGTTAATTGTAGAACTTACGTTAACCTGCCACTGTAAAATTGGGCCATAGGGTATGTGATCCCAAGTCCAGATTTTGAGCAGATTAAGTTGAATTCAGGCACTTTTTTAGTTTTTCCAGAGTGGAAACACAAGAAAGAAAAAATAATTTATTTTTTTATCCGATTTTGTGAAAAATATATTAAAATTGCATTTAAAAGGGATATCATGTATACCAAATTTATGAAAAGAAGAAAACGAAATAAAAAACAATTGGCGCACCTTGCATTTACATTAAACTACATAGGTATAGAAAAATTCAAAGCAAAAAAAAAAAACATAGCAATATATTATTTCGGTAGAATTAATATTTTCACGGCATAAAACAGACTTGTATATAAAAACACACAAACTAACCCAGAAAGTTTAAAAATGGAAAATCCATGTGAATTAGTAAAATTGATAACTTAACAAGAAAATGCGTAAATATTGACACTTATACACATACATATAGACATACCTAGGTATTACCTACATACGCAGGTACTTTGAGTGCATACGTTTTACAGTATGCAGGAATTCACTAATACTAAAATAAATTCAAGGTTAAGCATAAGTTATCTATAAGGTCTTTTATGGAACCTAAAAAATAAACCAAAGCCAAAGTCACATTAAAGAAGAAATAAACTTATAACGTATGTTGTTTAGAATTGTTTTCAAAAACGTTCTTCGACGAACATAAAAAATGTATTTATCTTCAGTTTCCTTCAAATTCTCCCATCCCTTTCTTCTTCTTACACTCATTATGCGGGGTAGCTCCAAAAAGTTTCCAAAAATATAACAGTCCTGGCTTTATGTCAAATGACAGCTCCAACTGATAATATCGGAGAAAAAATTTGTGATCATTATTGCGTAATAGTTGTATGTATTTGCAAACATTCATTTTAAGTACATACATATTAAAAAAAAAAAACATTAAACAAATTTTATTTTCATCTAAAATTTAGTAGATTGAAATCGTTTACTATTAAAAAAAAGGTTTAATGTAGGAACGCCTAACAAACGCTCTCCTATATATACATACATATGTAGTTGCAACTAGACAACGTTGCTATTTGTTTTTAAAAAATTAATGCAACAAATATGTTTTTCAAAAATACGTAAAAATCAGGCCTCAGTCTTGTTTAAGAAAAAAAATGTAATAATATGTAAAAACATTGAATTACATACACAAATCAAAAAACAATCTAAACTAATTTACTATATACTCTACATTTATAAAAGCTGAATGTGAACAAAAACAAACACAAAAAAAAAAATTACAAACAAATAGCTAAATAAAAATGTAAAGTGAGGAATTAATCTATTATATGTTGTAAATATTATTTTTAGTGTAAAATGAAAAAAAAAACAACAACACAAGAAAGCACTTAAAAATATAAAACCGAGATTTTGCTTTTATTTATAAAATTTATAATAAAATAGTATTTACATATTTAAAAAATATGTTTTGGTATTTGGCATTAATTTTATTACTCGGAAGAATGAGAACTTTGTGGGACAGAATTGCTATTTTAATACCAACACGTAACAGCACCTACACTGCAAAGAATCTCATAGCATTACGAAATTTCACGTATAGGTTATCTAAGTAAAATGAAAATGAGAGCAGATTTGAATGTGGGGGATATTCGGTCACTTAGTAGAAAGGAAAACACCTGGGCCGATCCAATACCGGATACTAGATCGACCTTATACAGCGTTTATCGTACGAACACCTTTTTGAATCTGTGTTGCCCCTGATCCATAGATAACTAACTCTCCTAGAAATTTCATTTTATAGCTTCTTCCATGACCCTTGCAATACACAAAAATAATGAAATATCGGCAATCGCCCCAATAGGACCATGATGTCACTATGAAAACCACTTGGCCGTATATGATTTTGACGACTCTATGATTTTTATACTATGATTTTGACGATTCTCCGTGAATTGAGGTCGAAAGTTATTGTTATAAAACACATAAGAAACCCGAGGCGACAAGGGTTATTGGGTGTAGGTCATATTTGGGTAGCTTTTAATCTGGATTGTTGGGCGCTATGTTCAATCTAAAATTATTAAAAAAAAGAACTCATAAATTTTCAGTTTGTTTTTGAAATGGACACAGGAGAGCAGTTACTGTTTTATAACAAAACAAGTAAGGAAATCTGTCTTCGGCTGTGCCGAAGGCTATATACCTTTCATTAATAAGCGTCACGATTTTCACGGTTCGATCCTCAGTACTTAACTTTAGCTCATACCGAAATTATCGGAACTATCGATTATATGGGGGCGATGTGTTATATTGGTCCAACCTCATTGATTTTTAACATCGACATTCCACATTCTAAAAAAGAAATAGTTACAAAAATTTTACTTTCCTACCTATATAATTACAGTAGTTATCTACCAAAATCCGTTTATCGGAACAATCGATTGTATGGGGGCTATGTGAAATATTAATCTCATCTCAATGATTTTCAACATCGATATTTCTTATATAAAAAAAGCAATCCTCACAAAATTTCACGCTCCTACCTCTTTAATTACAGGAGTTACAGCCCAAAATCCGTTTATCGGAACAATCGGTTGTATGGGGGCTATGTGAAATATTAATCCCATCTCGATGATTTTCAACAGCGATATTTCTTATATAAAACAAGCAATTCTCACAAAATTTCACGTTCCTACCTCTTTAATTACAGGAGTTATAGCTCAAAGTCCGTTTATCGGAACAATCGATTGTATGGGGCTATGTGAAATATTTATCCCATCTCAATGATTTTCAACAGCGATATTTCTTATATAAAAAAAGAAATCCTCACAAAATTTCACGTTCCTACCTCTTTAATTACAGGAGTTATAGCTCAAAGTCCGTTTATCGGAACAATCGATTGTATGGGGGCTATGTGAAATATTAATCTCATCTCAATGATTTTCAACATCGATATTTCTTATATAAAAAAAGCAATCCTCACAAAATTTCACGCTCCTGCCTCTTTAATTACAGGAGTTACAGCTCAAAGTCCGTTTATCGGAACAATCGGTTGTATGTGAAATATTAATCTCATCTCAATGATTTTCAACATCGATATTTCTTATATAAAAAAAGCAATCCTCACAAAATTTCATGCTCCTACCTCTTTAATTACAGGAGTTACAGCCCAAAATCCGTTTATCGGAACAATCGGTTGTATGGGGGCTATGTGAAATATTAATCCCATCTCGATGATTTTCAACAGCGATATTTCTTATATAAAACAAGCAATTCTCACAAAATTTCACGTTCCTACCTCTTTAATTACAGGAGTTATAGCTCAAAGTCCGTTTATCGGAACAATCGATTGTATGGGGCTATGTGAAATATTTATCCCATCTCAATGATTTTCAACATCGATATTTCTTATATAAAAAAAGAAATCCTCACAAAATTTCACGTTCCTACCTCTTTAATTACAGGAGGTACAGCCCAAAATCCGTTTATCGGAACAATCGGTTGTAAGGGGGCTATGTGAATTATTAATCCCATCTCGATGATTTTCAACATCATTATTTCTTATATAAAACAAGCGATTATCACAAAATTTGACGTTCCTACCTCGTTAATTACAGGAGTTATAGCTCAAAGTCCATTTATCGGAAAAACCAATTGTATGGGGGCTATGTGAAATATTTATCCCATCTCAATGATTTTCAACATCGACATTTCTTATATGAAAAAAGCAACTCTTACAAAATTTCACGTTCCCACCTCTTTCATTAGAGGAGTTACAGCCCAAAATCCGTTTATCGGAACAATCGGTTGTATGGGAGCTATACGTAATATCGGTCCGATCTTGCTGCTTCCGACAAATGATTCCTATATTAGAAAATTGTGGCCGCATACAAAATTTCAGCCAAATATCTTAAAAACTGAGGGACTAGTTTGCGTTCAAACAGACGGACAGGCGGACATGGCTAAATCAACTCACCTCGTCATCCTGATCATTTCGGTATGCTTATTGATGGGTCCATCTTTTCTTCTTCTCATACTTAAAAACATCGGACCAAAGTTATAATACCATTTCATGTTCATGAAAGGTATAAAAAGTGTTTGGACTATAGATTGATACGGACCAATTACAAGAACCGTATGTATATAGCGAGTGGGCACACCGGTAGCTGTTCCATTGAGACCACCGTTTAGGGGTTTCCCCTAAGTTTAATTTGAACTCGAAGTGATGAACTCTGCATAAATTTTGTTTTCGGCAGCGACAAGTTATCGATTTTTTTAAAGCAAATGACGTATAAATACTTGCTTTACCATCCCACAAATTGATAGAGTTGGATTATTTTTCATTTCCAAGTAAACCAAAAAAGTTCCTTTCCATGGCTGGGATAGTTTAATCTGTCGAAATATTTATGTATCTGGTATAGTTTAAGAGCTAATTCACGATAGACATGTTTTTCCATCGCGTACCACTACGTTTCAGGACGCTCTTCACACTCGCTACGAAGGGAACACGCATAATGAAGAATGATTGTTATCTTAATATTAGTAGAGGGGGGTTTGAACTCAGGACTTTTAGCACTTCTACACTGCAGTTTATTCAAAATCGTACACCGGCTTCAAATTTACAGCCCAAGCAGTTAAGTCAAGTATTACTAAGTATCTAAAGCGTTCAGCAGAATCAGTCCGTCAGTACGTTGAAACAACTGACACCAATGCGGGTGTTTGTACACACAGAATAATTTTCATGTTGAATCAACACTTTTTTAACTCTTTTTCAGGTTATTATTTTTCAACACTATCGCTCATGTTGTTTTAACATGAAGCTATTGTTTCACTGATCCTACATGTTAAATCAACATGAAGGAACAGTGTGAATTTAACATGATCACAAAGGTTTGAATCAACATGATTTCCTGTTGATACAACATTATTTTTCTTGTTAAATCAACACGATCAGACATGTTAAATTAACACTATACTATGTTGAAATAACACTTTCGTCCTGTTAAATTTACACGATCTATCATGTGAAATTGACACGATATGTTATGTTAAATCAACACTATCCCTTAAAATAAAACACCTTGTTTTTGATTTTTTTAATAATTTTTATTTAGTTAATTCATTTATCGAAAACCTTTAACATACATATTTTCAGGTATGAAAGAATATAATGCTTGTATAATTTATTAACACGATCTGTCATGTTAATTCAATATGTTTTTATTGTTAAATCAACACGATCTATCATGTTAAATTAACACGATCATCATGTTAAATTAACACGATCTATCATGTTAAATTAACACGATCATCATGTTAAATTAACACGATCTATCATGTTAAATTAACACGATCATCATGTTAAATTAACACGATCATCATGTTAAATTAACACGATCAGCATGTTAAATAATAAAAGTACACATATGTACATACATATACATATTCTTATTTTAATGCAATCATTGGCAACTTCTGCATCGAAAACAGCAACAACAAGCCCCAATCTGAAAATTAAATAAAAATTGTTTCATTGAAAGCTCTTTAAATTATCCAAGCGATTGTAAAACTGGTAGCACACGTCCAATTAATGTAGGGATAAGTATCAAACGACGCCTTTTCTACCCGGTATCCCTAATCCTAAAGCGTTTCCATGGTATTTATGTATAGTGCGCGTTGTTTTTAACCTACCCCGACATTTTTGGACGTGTTTTAGCAGGAAACGTTTACAAAATATGAAAAACAACACAAATTACTTACCCAAAACTTTTTGCAAAACTTCACAACTTATTCACAAGTTAAGAAACTATAAATTTCACAATATATTAATTATTTATAATATCTACAACTTTTCATCAAGTCGGTATTTACACACTGACTTAAATTCTGTTCTTTTGAGAACAATTCTCAATTCAATTAAATATATAAATGTACACTAAGCTAATTGCATTATGTTAACAAACTATTAAATTTTTAGCAATTCTTTTAAGGCAACAAACTGGACTTAAATCACGTATTTTTATACCCAGCATACTAGTACTAGTACAAGGGTATTATAATTTTGTCCACATAACGGTACTGCGTAACGGCACAAAATAATCGAGATAGATATAGAGTTCCATATATGAAAGTTCTTAGCTTGAAAAGAGGAGTTCATTAAGGCATGTCCGTCCGTCTGTCCGTGTACACGATAACTTAAGTAAAAATTGATGAAATTCGTACAAGGTATACTAGCATAATAGGGAGTATACTCGATGTAGTTCGACGAAATTGCTTCCCAACCACGCCCACTTCCGAAATGGAATATTTCGAAAATCATATGAAAACTACCGCTGGGTATTTAATGTTCGGTTTACCCGAAATTAGACTTCCTCACTTGTTTTCATTAATCTTTTAATTTTTTTATTTGTTTTTACTGTTTTCAAGATTGGTTGAAATCTTTCGCCACTTAGAGCTCTGCTTAATTGGCTTCTCGCATAAAGGATCTCTACTTTTAAATCGTTAATGAGCTTATACAGTCCAAAATTTCGTCTCCCAACAATAACTCTTAGGAGAAGATGCCAAGCTTGTTTTGTGTTCTGGGGAAAGATATCGTCCTGTTTCTGCCTTAACCTCGTATCTACAAAAAAAAAGAATATTTCAGAAAACGAAGAAACCCAACTTAAATTCTCAAGTTTTGCATACTCAAAATGTTGATACGAGGTAATGGATCGTATTTTACCACGCTGATTTTCGATTCGTATTTATCGATGTCTTAAGGGCATTTCCACGTAAAGGACGAGTTTTCTCAAAAAGTGTTGTCACGAGGTTGGGGCAGAAACGGAAAGATTTGCCCGTTGATTTGTCGTACACTGACGAAATTGTGGTAATTATTTTGGGTGGGTCTTCAAGAGTATTATAGAAAAGAGTATAATACTCAGAGACTTCACCGTGGGATACACAGGAATTTAGAGTATATAGGCTTGATATAAACTTATAATATGTAATATACATATTATATTTTGTTCTTCAAAATTCTGTATTAAAAATCGGAAAAGCATATGAATAAAGAAAATAAGTGCGCACCTATTTTCTTTATTCATATGCTCCGATTTTTCAATACAGAACTTTGAAAAACAGAATTTCGAAAGTACAGAATTTTATAAAAAATAATTTAAAGAAACGGAATACTGAATACAGAATTGTGGTATACAGTGTTTTGTATGCCAGAATTTCGAAAACAGAATTTTGTCCCATAATAATTTTGTCGTCAACCCATATCATTTGATATTGAAGAAAATAGGCTTGGATGACATGCTTCAAAGTTTCCAAGCTTCTGGTCCGTCCCTTTTTGCAAATCCGGAAGATAAAAATGATGAATTTTTCAGAACTAATTTTATTTTCCAAATGACTTCACAATTGCAGGATTTGTATAATGTTGTCTAAAAATATCTGCTTTCATCTGTTCTCTTTGAGACTTACTTATATTCTTTGCAAGAGTCTTTTAGCAGGTAGACGATATCTGCATATTCTGTCTAAAAGCATACACAACTAAAAATATTAGAATGCATGAACAACTTTTACGAGAGGCGTTCTTTAATTACCATTGCTTGAAAAAATGCATAACAAGGGAAAACAATTGGGGTGGATAAAAACTGTGCACATTTAAACAAAAACAACCTTTTTCAAAAAAGTGAAAGTGAAATACCGGAATATCCATTAGTAGTCCAATTTCATACAAAAAAGGTGGTCCAATTAACTTGGCGATATCCTAGGATTGGACCACCAGTATACAATTAGTAATCCATAGAGTACTCCAATGTAAAGCGAGAGTTGGAGTAGATGTTGCCCTTTCGCTACGCTTTGTACTGAAACTAGTGAGAAAATACTAGTATACAACTATAATTTTCTGGCAGAACTCATACTAGTCAGGAAATATCAATTCCATACTAGTATACATCTAGAATTTTCTGGCTGAAATCATATTAGTCAGGAAATATCAATTCCATTCTAGTTAACAACTAGAATTTTCTATTTGTGGTTACCCGAAAACGAAAAAGCACCTGTGAAATATAGGAGAAATAAGAAGCAAACGATTTTTGGAAATTTTTCTTTTGCTTCTTTTTTCTTTTATAATTCACTCGTGCTTTTTCGTGTTTGCGTAAAAACAAGTAGTCGCTGCTTTCTAAAGAATACACTTGAAAAATGAAGGCAAATGATAAAATAAAGGGTAAGTCATAAAAATAATGCGACTATTAATTTTTGGTTGAAATCATACTAGTCCAGGTTAAACTAGAAGGGGCACTAGTATATTTCATACTAGTCCAAGTGACTCCTTTTTGGGCTGGTATTGGGACTAGTTCATTTTATTGAAACCATCCCAGCCAGCAGAGCAACGTACGTTTTACCGATCGTATATTTTTCCATCGTTTTTTTTTTTTGCCCGAAAACTTTACTTCTTTGCTGATTTACTGTTTGTTTCGTTTTTTCACAATTTTTAGTATCCGAAAGCGGTCCGGAAACTATACTGATAAAAACTGTCATCCCATAAATATCAGAAAATGATCCGAAGAACATCGGAAATCGTATCAGAAAACGTGTAAAAAACCACCAAAAAGCAAGATCGAATGCGTCGGTCCTAGGGACGTTTTTTGTACTTTTATAAGACATACTTTTCTTTCGCACCCTTTAGCGGGAAAAGGGATCGGGAAAAGTACTTTAAATGGATCATGGGAACGGAAAAATATACAGTTTTTGCTAGATTTTTTCCCATTTTCAGGTACGATTACGGAAATTTTACTGGCTGGTATGTTAGTCCAGGTTGAACTAGTATGAGACTGTTATTATACAACCAGTATGATTCTAGTATATCAAGACTAGTAGATAACTGGTATGTTCTGGTCGAAATCTGACAATTGACATACCAGTTATATGGAAAAAAGACAAAAGACTGACTAGTTGGGCCTGGTGCACA
Source organism: Campiglossa producta (assembly GCA_964058755.1). Taxonomy (NCBI): domain Eukaryota; kingdom Metazoa; phylum Arthropoda; class Insecta; order Diptera; family Tephritidae; genus Campiglossa; species Campiglossa producta. Next base: position 62,332,528 of record CAXKVI010000001.1, on the reverse strand, counting down.
AACTAGTTGTAAAGTAGTTTTCAACTAGTTGCTTTCGCTCAGGGAAGTTTCAAGTCCCTTGGTTGCCAGGAATTTAATTCAATGTCGATCGCAAGATTCCAATTTTTGCAATAGCCCGATACGTGCTGCACCTACCGGAATTTCTGGTGAAGAATTGCGTGGTCATCGGGTTCTGCAAATGTGTGAAGTTTTAAGTCTCTAACTTACCGGCAAGTTACTCAAAAATGGATCACAAGATTCCACCTGTGTTTCAGAAACTTTCACCAAGTTTCAGTTATCTAGACCAGGGATAGCCAGTGCTTTCAACCTACTGAGCGCTACAACAACAATGTCATACTTTCTACAACAGCATCGTTCCTGGAATCACAAAAAATTACTCGAAAGAATAATTATTAAACTAAGCCAAAAAAAACAGCCGCCGCACCTAGTATGCAGCGCGACTAAAAAATAAAAACAAATACAACTGAACGTATGTATGTGCGTACATATGTAGCTATATTCGTATGCACTAGGGATTCCAATTTCCGGGATTTCTAGCCTCTCGGGATTTTCGGGATTTGAAAGTTTAATCCCGGGATCCCGGGATTGTCCCGAATTTTTTTTTGCTAAAAATGGCACCCCATATCAATGTAATAAAGTAGACTAAATTATAGTAATTCATTTAAGTATGCATGTATGTATGTACTTATTAAGGCAGTCATTTTTATAACGAACGAAAAGTAACATGCTTTTCTCTTTTCATATTGTTTTGAAACATAAGTTGTATGTTCTACTGGTAAACATAGCCAAATATACTTACATATTTGATTAATAACGACTTGCAAAAAAAATTTACATTAAATTTGTAAATAAAATATATGTATTCAGGAATTTGGTAAAATTTTTTTGTACCACAGGTACAAATAGCATATTTTATACATTACTAACGACTTATGTATACACTGAGAGAATGCATTGAATGTTGTGACAATATCGCTATTGATAGCGACGAGTTTGATGCAATATTCATTCAGAATGAGCGAGTTATCAAATATTATTTGCTCCCAATAAAAAGTAAAATTACATGTCAATCATTTCAATATGATGTACTATTTTCTATATTTATGGATAGAATGCTAATATATTTGAACGGCACGTCAATATCTATGGTCGTGATATGAATTTCTATTGTCGGTATATCCATATCCATATTTACTGCATAGTAATAATGGTAGAGACAGCGCATTAATATATATTGGCGAAATATAAATTTTTCTGGGACGCATAATCATAATACTTAGTTCAACAATTTTTACTATGGATTTCCTAACAATATTACAACTTGTTGGAGCGTTTTATAATAAGCCGTAGCCGAATGGTAGAATACTGGGCTAACGTGCATCCATATTCATTGATGGGACAGGATTATCAATTTTTATTTAATGTGATATCAATAATTATGGATGTTCAATCCATAGATTTCCCTCCGTGTATAAATGACTAAAAGTTCTTAAGCGATAGTGGCGAAAACTACGTACATAGTTATGTTTTTTGTTAATTAAATTTTTTCCATTTGGTCTCCGACAAATCAGGTATGCATAGTAATAATAAAAATTTCATTGTAGATACAAATAATAATGAATGCCATTTGACTTAGAGAAACATTACTTTTTCTGAAGTCTGAAGTGTGATCTTAAAGAAATTATTGCATTAATAGTGTCATCTCTTAACCTGGCCTCTGCCTCAACACTTGTGGGTTGAACTGTTGACAAAAAGTCAAATGCTTTCTGAAGGTAATAGCCTTTGTTTCCCCCATTACAAAAAATATCAATTTCTTTCCCCAAACCTATTTTTAATTCATATTCGTTTCTATTGTGGGACATTTGGGAGCTACTAGTCAAAACTTGATGCAACTTTTCTTTAAGACTAACGTGCTTGTCAACTTCAACCACTTCGTCGGTGATATTAGTATCGTTTTCGTTATGAAGCATGTTTTCTGTATTACGAAGGATGCTCTCGACCTCCTTCCCAATGACTGATAAGCTAATTTCTTTAGAAAATGCATACTTTAAATCATATTGCTGGCTTCGTGAGCAAATGTCGTAAGTCCATTTTTTTTAAATGAGATTTTAACGCAAAACGATGTATTTATTTATAACTGTACTATCGTTTTGCATTGAAATCTCATTTAAAAAAAATGGACTTACGACATTTGCTCACGAAGCCAGCGATATATATTACTCGGATTATTTAAAAAGGCGTAAAAAAACGGTGTTGCAAATGTTGTAGTAATAGTTATTTTTCCCTCAAAGGGGGATGTTTTTGGTAGAAGGTTAGAATAATTCAGAATCATGTTCTACTTAAAGTACATTGGAATCCCTAGTATGCACCTATGAACGCATGTGTGTACCGTTATACATTCATAGCGACGCGCGATCAGCCAGCATGAAATGAACGGTATTCTTAGAATAATATTGTAATGATTTTTTGTATTTTTTTACGAATCTGTTTTGTTGTTGTGAGTCACAAAGAGCAAGATGTTGTTGTTGTAGAGCGGCAGTGAGCAGACTGAGACGCTACGCGGCATTGGCTGATCTAGACCCTCGCGCCACCTATAAGAATTTTGATTTCTATGAATTGTTCGTCATCTTTTGCTCAACTATGTATATGCTAGTTTCAAGTCCAAAATTCCCAGATTAAAATGCATTTTCGACATATGTAGCTCGATCCGTCGATTTGTCGACAACACAAAACCTTTCATATTTCAGTTCGAGAAAAAGTGGACTTTTACCACTTGTGCTTTAAGGGGCTCATATGTCAATTTTCAATAATCTACCTTACCAGGAAGTTACTTAAATATGCCGATGTTTTTTTCGTTCACGTTGCATTGTCACGGAGTTCTGAACTATGTTCTAAGTTTCAAGTGTGTACCTCAGCGGGAAGTTATCTTAAAAGGCTTTGCAAGATTGCGAATTTTCGTATGGAAATGAGGCAGCACATAAGAAAGTGAACGAATATAAAGGTAGTAAGAAAATATTTTACAGCACTGCCAGTCTCAGTCCAAGCTTTATGTATGAGTATTATGCCACACCGCAACCCCGCACTCAAGCTAAAATATAAATTCCAATTTCTTCTTGGACGGTTTAAAGGGCTCCATATTTTTTTTAAGTGATATATCGTCGGAGAAAGTACAAAACCGAACATCGCAATTCTGCAAAACCGCACATACGTAGCCGCACAAATTTTACAGGAGACACTGAAAACTGATTAACTTTTGTACGAGCCACTATGTGGTGGGTCAAAATCAAATGTCGTTTTTTTGACATTCTTTTGCACAAACCCCTACTTTTTTGTTACTAATGAATGGATCCGGGTACCCAGAAGCCCTGGTAGGCAAATCTCATTTTTGACAGAAATGTTGATTGTGCGGTTTTGCAGAAGTGCGATGTGCGGTTTTGTACTTTTTCCGACGATATTTAACCAGAACATTGCGATTACAAAGTTAGAGTCTTCAAATTATCTTCTGTAGATATGTCTGCTATCTTGGACATGTTATATAAACCAAGCGACTATGTTGTGTCGCGTCGTGTCGCGTGGTGCTGCTGTCGCTAGGTGTGCTAAGAACACATGCAAGAATTTTTGGTTTTGTAGTGTCGTTTGGTATAGTGCTCCTCCATAAAGGCGGAATCAATATGACGTTGCCGGTGCCATGTTAGGTTGGCCATTTTGAAATTGTTTCTAAGTGACTTCAGATTCGTAAACATTGGGCGTATGATTTTTAGGACCAAAAAACCTATAAAAAAGCACCTAAAGTATGAAAAGCCAACAAAAAAATTAATAAGTTTCAAAATTCATTTATATTTATATTGAATTTAAAACAAAACCGATAAAAAATATCCATAGTAACGAGTTTAATTATACGTTTGGTTATAACTTTCATTCCAATCTGTAAAATTATTTAGAACTAGCAGACCCGGCAGACGTTGTGCTGCCCAAACACTCACTTGTTTTCATTTATTAAATGTGACTCGCCTTCCTGATTTTCCACAACCTTCTTCCCATCCACCCATCCTTCATCCTTTTCATATGCTTTTCTCTTTTCATATGGTTTTTCTAATTGTCATCCATACCCCTATCCCTTTCCCAATCCCACTCCCAAAATGAATTAAAATGACTCCCATTTAAAACTCTCAATCATCTTTAATTTATACCCATTGTTTACAAAAACCTTCTAGCTCCATTTCTGGTCCACGTGTTGATCAGTATCTAAAAACTTTAGTCTTATATGGGAAAAATACTAAAACATCTTAAATCACTTGGCACCACCTTTCATTTAATACTCACGTCGCACTGATACCATCGAGGGACCCTCCTAGTTGACATTTTAATCAATATCTCGAAAACGGGGTCTCATATTGGGCTGAAAAGTACACCATTTTAAAACACTTATCAATACCTTTCATTTGATGCCCATATTGAACGAACACTTAATAAGGTTACCAAGGGTAAATCAACAGAAACCGCTCTGCACAGCCTAGTATCTGTCATTGAGAAATCGCTGTGTGAAAAGGACTACTGTCTCGTGGCCTTCCTAGACATTGAGGGGGCTTTCAACAATATAAGCCCGGAGGCTATCAACGTCGCTCTAACTAATCTGGGCGTAGATAGACCTCTAACTGGTTTAATTGACCAACTTTTAAGGGGAAGGAAAATAGCTTCTTCACTTGGTACGGTTGAGTTATCACGCTATGTCACAAGGGGAACACCCCAGGGTGGTGTTCTTTCCCCGATTTTATGGAACCTCACAGTCAACTCGTTGCTATGTGGCACAAGCTGGGGGGGCGGGAAGATAGTGGCATACGCAGACGATTTAGCTATTGCATTCAGAGGCAAGTTCCCACAAACTCTGTGTGACCTGATGCAAGTAGCACTGCGAGAAGTTTCGACGTGGTCCTCTCGGTGCGGACTTAGTATCAACCCGGGGAAAGTGGAACTTGTCCTCTTCACCAACCGGTACAAAATACCGCCACTAAGCCTACCAGAACTAGATGGCAGGCGCCTGGGCTTGTCGGATAAGGCCAAGTTTCTAGGCATAGTTCTGGACAGGAAACTGAATTGGAAGGAGAATGTTCTTCAGCGCCAGAAGAAAGCTTGCATCGCTCTTTATACATGCAAAAGAGCCATTGGCAAAAAATGGGGGCTCAGCCCTAGAGTATGCAGTTGGATCTACACGGCCATCATTCGTCCAATCATGCTATATGGAGTCGTCGTATGGTGGCCTGCGCTGAGCAAGGCAACATACCTGAATCTGTTGCGGAAAGTCCATAGATCCAATATGATCTGTATAAGCGGTGCGCTAAGGACAACGCCCAACGAAGCCCTCCAGGTCATTCTGGGCATTTTGCCACTTGATCTGGAAGGGTTTCGGTCAGCAGCGGCATCAGCTCTGCGCCTAAGAGAAACCTCCAGTTGGGGTGCGGGTACTATTGGACACTCCAGTATTCTGGAATCTTACAGCTTTCTCCCTCTAAGCACAGATCGTTGTGCGACCACTACAGTCGGTGGTAGCTGTTTCAAAATAAACATTCCCAGCAGAGAAGACTGGGAGAGGACGGATTGGTGCCCCGAAACAAATAGTGGCACTTCCATATACACCGACGGCTCGAAGTTGGACGGCAGAGTTGGAGGAGGGGTTTATTCAAGGGATTTGGACCTTGAGCTCTCCTTCAGGTTACCTGATCATTGTAGCGTCTTCCAGGCGGAAGTCTCGGCAATCCTAGACGCCGCGGCCTGGTTAAGCAAACGTGTTATCGGAGAAGATATCGCTATTTTCAGCGATAGCCAAGCGGCCATCAAATCCCTTGGCTCATACACGTTCAACTCTGAACTGACGCTCAGCTGTCGTCGATCTCTTCAGGAGATGGTCCAACAGAACCGCGTAAACCTCATATGGGTCCCGGGACATAGGAACATTGAGGGAAACTGTAAGGCAGACGAGCTTGCCAGGCAGGGCACGACCAAGCAGGTTCTTCAGGATAAAGAGCGCTTAGGTATGCCGTTTGCCACATGCAAACTTATGCTGAAGGAGCACACACTCCGTCAAGCCAACGAAAGATGGCTGCAATCCCCAGGGTGTCGGATATCGAAACAAACCTGGCCAAAATGGGATCTCAAAAGGTCTAGACGCATTTATGCCCTAACTAGGAGGGAAATCTGCATATTGATAGGGGTATTAACCGGTCACTGCCTCATTGGTAGGCATGCAGAAAGGCTAAGTGTGCCCTACCGACGATGCTGCAGGAGTTGCAAAGATGATGAGGAGGAGGAAACAGTGGAACACCTCATCTGCAACTGTCCGGCTTTAAGCGGCGCGAGAACGCGCTTTTTGGGAGTTCCGTTCCTGGATAGCCTAAGCCAGATCGCGGAACTGGACATAAAGGACTTGATGGCCTTCATAAAGTCATCTAAGTGGTTCGAGGAGGAGTAACGGTGTCGGTTTAGGAGTGTCAGTCCCGGGATTCTGCTATGTGGAAAATCCCAACAACTCAGGGATTTTCCATTTGGCTGCGTCCCGGGACTGACTTTCCTTGTGTTGGTGGTATCACAACGGGCCTTTCAAAACTGGCCTAAGTGTGCCTCTGCGGCAGCCACTTGAACCTAACCTAATAAGGTTACCCAGTTCCACATTTTGAGCGATATCTCTAAAACCTTTTAAAAGGCCTTTATTTTTTTATCATATAACCATCTCGAGGTGATACAAAATCTCGCTTCCAAATTTAAGTTTATTATGTCCAGCCGTTATCAAAATGAATGCTAGCATAAATGAGGCAAAGTCCAAATGAAACCTGTGGCCTTACCCTTGAGAATTATGCGAATATTCGAAAGTTTACCCGAAATGAACCAAAGTCCAAATGAAAGCTGTGGGCTTCACCATTCGTTTAATACCAATTTTGTGCGAATATTCCGAAGTTTGCCCGAAACCACATTTTAACCGATAACTCTGTTATCGATAAATATATCGAAATGAACCAAAGTCCAAATGAGAGCTGTAGTCTTTCCCATTTGCTTGATACCAATTTTGTGCAAATATTCCAAAGTTTACCCGAAACTACATTTTGACCGATAACTCTGTTATCGATAAATATATCGAAATGAACCAAAGTCCAAATGAAAGCTGTGGTCTTCCCCATTCGTTTTATATCAATTTTGTGCAAATATTCCAAAGTTTACCCGAAACCACATTTTGACCGATAACTCTGTTATCGATAAATATATCGAAATGAACCAAAGTCCAAATGAACGCTGTGGTCTTTCCCATTCGAATATTCCAAAGTTTACGTAAAACTACATTTTGACCGATAACTATGTTATCGATAAATATATCGAAATTTAATGATGCCTGTTGCAGACTTTATACTCCTAAGAATTTGTGTGCAAATTTTCGTGAAGATTGTGGTATTGGTTCAGACGTTAAAGAACCACAAACATTCACTGTCAGTCACAAACTTACGTTTTTATATATCAGTAAGATAATATAAGATAAGATTAGGAAAACAATGACTGGGGAAATATATGAGGAAAGCAAATACTGGAAAAATAAAAAAAAAACTATGTCGGTCATGCACCTAGCTAGGTGGTCAGTGTAGTTAGAATCCTTCATCGCGTTTGAAAAAAAAATTGCGTGGAGGTTGGTTACCCTAGGTGGTAACCCTTCTTGAAATTGTCTTACTTAGAATAAGACCAAAAGTACCTTTCATTTGATTCCCATATTTCCATATCTTGCTCAATACCAAGTGGCAACGCCCATGTATGTACCAAATTTCATTAAAATCGGTTAGGCGGTTTCCGAGATATAAATAAAATGTGGTAAGGTGGCAACCCTAGGTGGCAACTCTACTTAGTAAAAAAAAAACCATGTCGGCCCATGTACCTACCTACCTTGTGTGTAAGTTTGGTGAAAATCCTTCAACGCGTTTGGCCGGTTAGCGGCGACAACGAAAACCTTCTACTTTTTTTTATATATATAGATTAAACTTCAGTGTCGCAAGCTTAAACAAAGACAAACAAAGTTAAAATGAACTAATATCTCAAAGATTTAAGGGAAAAATACTTTTTTGGGAAGGTAAAAAATGAGAATTAAATGTTTATAGCTGGCATTAGGCTTAAATTTACGGTAATTTAAAAAAAAAAACACCATATCTGTTATCAGAAAAAAAAGGAAATTTCCGTAAAAAACTATTCCCTGGTAATCAGATACATATCTCAAAAATTGTCTATAAGCAAACATTAGACACTTGCAATTTATCTCACTAGAGTTAAATAATACATGACTGAAATGCTTGGAATGCAAAATACCTTCTCATTTTCATAGATATTTAAATTTTTTTAAGCTAGAAAGAAATACTCCATCATCGAAGTGCAAATAAAAAGAGAATAATAGTTGAGACAAATACATACATATGTATGTTACTTTCTAACAACACAGTCCAAACAAGTGGGATTGCTGCTTCTAAAAATGAGGAGGCCTATGCAAAAATTTGTTTTTTGTTTGTGGTACAAAACTTGAAATGCTTTAGTGAATTTCCTTTTGAGCCGATACAAATAATTTTTCGAGTGGCTATAGATGCCGTGTTTACTATAATGAGAGGATACTTTAGGTACTATAAACGAAAATTCATAATCATTTATTGAACAACCCTTGTACGCACACAGTAGCTGCGTTTATTTTCGCTATGCTCTCACTGCACAGAAAAATATATGTATGTATGTATGTTAGGGTGATTAAAAAAAAAAATGTCGACTTAGTCTTACCCCCTGAAACTTTAGGTATTGACGAGAAAATAAGCCTTGCAAAAAATTAGCGCTCTAACTTAACGCTTAATGTGCGATTATCTCAACTATTAAAATAATTACAGCCATTTAAAAATGACTGACTTTTGTACTATTGCACACACATACACAGTAACACGTATAAATTCTAGTAAATTTTAAATGGCTGTAACTATTTCAATAGTTAAAAAATCGCACATGGCTTACCATTTTGGAAGCTTCAAAGCTTTAACTTTAGGAGTATGTAAAAATATTTTAAAAAAAGTTTCAAAAATTATGTGAAAATTCGCTTTGAAAAAAATGCCATTTTCCCCATACAAAATGTATGGAAAAGGGCGAAAAATATAGCCACCCCTAAGCGTTAAGTTAGAGCGCTAATTTTTTGCAAGGCTTATTTTCTCTCCAATACCTAAAGTTTCAGGGGGTAAGACCGAAAAAACACAATTTTTTTTTTTTAATTTGAATCACCACAATGTATGTATGTACATACATATGTATGCATTTTCAGTCCTTTGGAATTAATAAAAAGCTCTTGTTTTAATAAATGAATCGTATCGAATAGAAATTTAATTAAGTTTAAATTAGTTTGCAAAATTAGTGCGTTAAATTTGAATTTCTTATTCTGCATGAGGTAAAGAAAAATTGATACTAAAAGTAGTTTATCCATATGCACAATGTGCATTGCCTATACTATAGTAACACTAGGTCCAAATTTGTTTGTTAAAAGCGGACAGTTAGCGGTTTAGAATATGCCAAGAGTCAAGTAAATCGGCTCCACGGCAGTCGCGTTACTACAACAAATTGCTGTTCACCGGAGGGTACCGGATTCATTTCCGGCAAAAGACTGTCATAATAGGTATAACAACGCTTGGTCCGATACCTCCGATTGCATAGAGATAAGCCGATCAGTCAGGCCGAACTACTTTAACAACAACAACATCTAAACGTATTCAACCTTGTTCTTTATGAATATATAAAAGCTATTTCTATCGAAATGTATATCATGATTTTTTACATTTATACACATACTTATTTCTCCAAAAAACAAATATACTCAGTAATGAAGTTATAAATCATGTCAGTGTTTCTACTTAGGCATTTATATCATTTTGTATCCGAAATTAAATTACCCTACCTACACGGTTAAAAAAATGAGCCTGAATTTTAAACCCATTTAAGTTCAAGCTCTTTTCTAAACCTTTTTTGGAATATTCTAAACCTTCCAATTACCTACAAAAAATTTCAATTTATTTGGGAAAAGCAGTGTAAAATTTGTTTTTTTCAAGTCATTGGATTTTGCACACAAAACTTTTGTGTGCGGCATAGCTTAGCGGTAGTGCAGTCGGCAGTCTTTCAGAGCGCCTCAACTTGAGCCTGGTAAATTTTTTTATTTTAATTTCTTTTCTTGGTTCAAATCGCATCCAACGGACAAAAACATTGCTTTTTACTTTTCGGGTTTAAAATTGAAACCCCATTTATTTAACCATTTTTCTTGAAAACTGGTCTAGTTTAAAATTTAGGCACACATTTTTTACTGTGTACTCGTCGAAATACAACTCAATTTCACTTTAGAAACATTCTACTGTGATAATTGCTAACTAAATAATTCATCAATATATGTACATTAGAGAGTGTATGTTTCTTAGAAATAAGGATAAAGTTTTGTGTAGATCATTTATTACTACAAATTAGTTAGCCAAAGGAAAATTCATATGAGAAGATGCACTTTTCAAGTACGAATACAAATAAACAAAAATTGATGAAAAGATAGACGACAGAGTCTAATGAAGTTTTTTGTGTCAATGTCAGGTTGTCTGTATGATTGCTTATTCCTTTGCTCATGGCGTTCATTAAGCAATATTATGGCGCTCGTGTTTACAAAGACATATCCCCAACATCCATCAAATGTTCAATTGAAAACTCCATATCTATTGGATAGACAGTTAGACTGAAGCTAAAATATCTACCAGTGCAGCGGGAAGTTTGTGAGAAAAGTGTAAAAGCCCATAAATTAACATTAAGATAATTGGAAAACGCATTATTGAAAAATTAACATGTTGCTTGGATGGAAAAAATGCATATTAGCTCATGTACATGTAATTAGTGCATATTTCCAGAAAGCTGCAAAGCTGTGTGACAATTTTTTGGAAATTAATTAATTAAATAATTCAAATAAATAATTCAAAAAATAAATAATTCAAAAAACTTATCAAAAAGGATCATGATTAATTACCATTAAAAAAATAATCAAAAATATTTGAACAAAATGTCCAATCAAATAATAACTAATCACAGCCAAAAAATTAGTCAAACTATTGAAATGAGTTAAAAAAGCCCATAAATTAACATTAAGTTAATTGGAAAACGCATTATTTAAAAATTAACATGTTGCTTGGATGGAAAAAAAATGCATATTAGCTCATGTATATGTAATTAATGCATATTTCCAGAAAGCTGCAAAGCTGTGTGACAATTTTTTGGAAATTAATTATAAGAATAAGAAATTCCATCCTTAATATAAAATTCAATAAATTCAAACCAGTGCTGGAGTTCTGTAACTTTTTACAAAATTCGTTTTGAAAAAAAACACCTTTTTTTATACAATTTCTGCACAGTATTTGCACAGAATTAACATTAATGACTAATGACTAATATCTTTGGATTTTCGATTTTTAATTAAATAATTCAAAAAACTTATCAAAAAGGATCATGATTAATTACCATTAAAAAAATAATCAAAAATATTTGAACAAAATGTCCAATCAAATAATAACTAATCACAGCCAAAAAATAAGTCAAACTATAGAAATGAGTTAAACAATCAAATAAATAAATTTATTTATATTCAATTACACAGCAACTATTTTTCGCAACAAAGTAATCATAGTATTTTTTTGAAAGTTGACTCCGTATAGTTCGCTTTTGCTTAACAAAATTCAGCAGTAGGTATTTTTTTTTTTTTTTAATTAATACATAAATTAATTTAAATAATCATATTAAAAATAATCAAAATTAATTTACATTAATGAAAAATTACGTAAAGCCATTATTTTCGATTTTTGTTTTTTTTTTTATAAAAATTTATCATTTTTTTATCACATGTATAGCGTCATAAAGTTTATCACTTATAAATATATGTATATACATAAATACCTAATTATTATTATATGTATAGTTAGATCTATAGATCAACACAATTTTTCCGCAATTTCATATATGGTTTTTGTTTGTTCACATTTTTTAGTGAACCCATAGTAGCTGTAAGTTCTTATTTTCCCTGGCTGATACGTATTTTTTACGAACAGGGCTCGATATAAAAAGTACAATTCAACGACATCAATATAATAAAAAAAAACCATAAATGCATATTAATCATGGAGTTGAAATTATTTATTAATAAATTTAATTAAAATATTTAATCAATTAACCATTAAATGATTTTCTGAGAACGGCAAAGGATAATCATGAAAATAATATTATTCTTGGAGCTTTTCGGTCGGTTATTAAACAAGTGAGGGTAAAACTAAGATTTCCAGAAGACGTTCCCGCAATCTTATTTCATTTATAACCAGAGATAGAATTTTAGGACCTCAAAATAGGTTTTGGCACAACAAAGTGACGAAATAGGCAAAAAAAGGGAAAAAATTTATAACAAATAGAGGCAACTAAAGGCAACGGAGTAAAAATAGGTCGAATCATTAATTTCCTTTAGTGGTTTTGAACTTACAACAGCCAAAAAACAAATGATAGGCTAGTTTTAGGTTTACAATTTTGGTTTAACTCTGATTCCAATCTGGAAAAATATTTAGAATTAATAATAAGCTATTTATTAAATTATATGCCGTTTACAAGCTACCTATTATTTGTCCAAAAATTTCAAGTAACTAGGAAATAGTTATTCGAGAAATTTGAAAAATTCAAATAAGGGCATTTATAATTATAGGTATTAGAAAGAATTGAATGCAAAATTTTATACAGCGGAATGGTAATTCACTGACTAGTTTCCATGCGACCAAGCATTTAGACGTAGTGTTTTATCCGGTCTGGCTGGCATCGAACCTACCAGACTGCATTGGCATTGCGTTCTCTTAACGCTTTGAGCCATGTGCCCTGCATGCAATCTTGCATTTATACTCTTACTAATATTGATGCCAGCCAGACCGGATAAAACACTACGTCTAAATGCTTGGTCGCATGGAAACTAGTCAGTGAATTACCATTCCGCTGTATAAAATTTTGCATTCAATTCTTTCTAATACCTATAATTACAAAATTAACGTATAAATATATACATTGGATTCAATCCACAAATAAAACTTCATAAGGGCATTTATTTCGAAAAGGAAAAAGGCAAACTGGCATCAGATGAAGATAAATCGCGGTACCCAATTTTCAATCAAAATCATATCAGTAAAATCCTTTCCCTGGTTAGATATATCGTCGGTGTTTATGCAAAAGGACGTCACGAACAAATGCAAAACCACGTACACACTTTCACTAAAATTTTACAGGAGAGACATAAAACTGTTTAACTTTAGTACGAGCCACTATGTCGTGGATAAAATTCAAACATCGTTTTTTTAACATTCTCTTGCACAAACCCCCAACTTTTTGTTACTAATGAATGGATAAGGGTACCCAGAGGCTCCTGTAACTATCAAATCAAAACAAAGTCTTAATTTATTTTATTTAATTTTTTAGGGACAAATGTAAAAAATTCTAGTTAATAAATCTAAATCACCAAGTACCTAATTGCCAATTGACAAATTATATTCTTATTTGATATTATGAGCAATTGTTAACTCTGTAGATCTGATGAAATCAATAGACAAATATTACGCCAATTCAGAAAGAAAGTAAAACATATACATATCTATGTAGGTAGTAAGAAAACTCGTAATGACAGTTGAAAACAACTACCCAAATGTGCAGGAATACAAGCCTAATTACTTTAGACATTAGAACCATTAGTGGATGCACATAAAAAGCAATGCGCATTTGTCCTTTCTGAAGTTAATCGCTCCAATACAAAAATCTGCTTCACGGCGCGAGGAATCACATGACAAGGTGCGTGATAACATTCCCACAAATAAACCTCTTATGGAATATGTATAAACTCCGAAAGCAAAATTCTACTCACTTCTACAGTTACTTTCACCAAAAATAAGCATCTACAATGAACATTTTACTGGAGGTTGCAGCAGCTCAGCAGGTTGGTGTTTATAAAAGAAAGAACAAAACAAAGTTGCTCATTTGTAGAAACTGCAGCAAAAATAAAACCGCAGATAAACATTACAATCATGGAGAGAGAGACCAGCTAAATACGAAAAGTTCGAATTCGAATAAAAATGGATCGACTAGTGAGAGAATGGCGTCTTAGTCTCACTATAAAACTGGTTTAAAAATAAAGTCGTGTTAGTGTTCGAAACCAACACAAAGGTAAATGTCTACCGGCTCCTACTGCTTTCGAAGCACACCACTACACATGAATGAAATTTACAAATACAAATACACTTCTCAAACTACCACCACAAAGCAAATCCAGGTGAGCGTTTCCGCTGTCTAGATTTTGAAAATATTCGAAGTTTTTCAAACGAACGGTGGTAATCAGGTGACAGCAGCGGTGCTGTCCACATCAATAGGTCGCATGCGCATCCCGTAATAAATTTTCTTGCTTTCAACAACGGCGCATTACCACCTGTATTTGTGGAACGTTTTTATTTTCCACGCATACATTTTTGTTGTTTTTATATTTTACTGAAAAGTCGTTTGTGACAACGCTAGTACTCTAGCTGCACTGCGCTCTCTCGTTTGTTCCCTAGCAACATGCCTGTTAGTCTGCCATCATGAAAGCACTATGGCTCACTTGTTGGTCTCTTCATTACAGTGCTGCGCAACAACAATGCTCCACTGTGTATGACTACAGTTCGTTATTTGGCTCCGCCTACGACTTTCGAAATAGTTGAATGAATTTCAATATGGCTGCCGGCTGTCGTGTGCAAGCGTCGGTGCTTCGTCTAAGCGATTTCCATAATCGTCGCTTGGCCATCACATTTACTGACATCTACTTGCCAACCATCAATACAAAAAATACATTGCGTGATTGTGTTGCTGTGAAGCTTTGGGGTCATAGATTCTGTACTGGATTTATATTCTTTGTTAGAATATTATGGCTCGCAGTAAATTTGCCCAATTTTGCGTGTTGAATTCCGGAATTTATTTAGATCTTTTATTGGTTGGGACGGAACAATTATAATTTGCATTTATTGTGCTTTAAAATTTTCGTTTAATTTGGAAATAAGACGCAACTTTACAATAGGTAGACTTTAGTATGTATTTCTTTAAACGAACGATTTACAGTAAAAGTAATGCAGTATATAGCTTTACAAGTAGCATTTTTAGTAAAAAGATAACGTATCTTAGGTGTTAATGCAAAACAGCTTAGGTACGTAATAGAAGTCCAATTGGAATAAAAAATTATAAATTTTTACAGAACACATTTTTTATGAAGTTTAAACAAGATTTAACGTTCACTTTTCTGGTCATATGCAAAAAGGGCACATTTATCACCTTTTTATTTCATCGTTTTTGGCTACCGATGTGGTGTGTCGCCCTTCACCAAATAAAAAGATAATACACTACATAAAATAACTATCAAAGCCGTTTCTATATACTACAACAACAATAAAGTTACAATGCTTCAAAAGTTCAAAACACGAAAATCTCAAAACATACCATTCGGAGAAGTGCGCCTTTTGCCTGCAACTCCACAATTATTCAAGGTTTACCCAGTTGGAAAAGAAAAGGTGATATTTCATTTAGGAAAAGATGCATTAAATGTAATGAAAAATCGGCTTAAATGCAAATTAAAAATAAAGTATGATGACATGTTTTTCCGATTTTGCTTTCAAAAATTGTCAAAAAAGCAAATATTCATTTACAAACCTTGTAGGTAAAGATTCTTGAAGGAAATTGAATGGGCAAAAAAAGATTAAACAAGATTTTTTTGTAAGGTTACTCTTTCAAAAGTTATTAACTGTTGAAATGGAAATAAAAAAATCTCGTTTTTTTGGCTTAAAAACAAACCAATTCCATATAAGATTCACGACTATTATCGCTTAAAAGCTGTTTACTCAGTGAAAATTTAACTTTATTGTTTTAAACCAGTAAACATTTTCAAAATAGGTTTAATGCATATTAGAATTTATTTTTGTTATAATCTCATGCTCAAATTTTCTCTTTCCGTTGTTTCAATTATAGTAAGCTCCCCAACCAAAACTCTTTTATAGTCTTAGAGCTGGCAACATAAAAAATTGGATAACTCCCGGCAGAACTCCTACTGGAAGACAAAGGCGTGTTGACGAATTCGACTTTTTGCTCATTTTTCGAGGTCCATTATCTCATTTACTTGTAGACTTATGTACCTCGAAAAATGAGCAAAAAGTCGAATTCGTCAAAAGTTGTGCAATAAAATCTGCTCGTGCTTGTCTGCTATAAATCGGCATTAGTAAAGTGTTGTTGTATGATAAAAAGTAACGTTCGGGCTTTCAGAATCATGTACTTTGATCCAAATATTTCTTCTAATTACAGAGTTACAGAGGTCCAAACAAATAGGTCGTTTGATCTTTAAGCGCGGATTGTGGGAGAAAAAAGCTTAATATAACAAGTAAGGAAGTCTAAGTTCGGGTAAACCGAACATTAAATGCCTAGCGATAGTTTTCATATGATTTTCGAAATATTCCTTTTCGGAAGTGGGCGTGGTTGGGAAGCGATTTCATCCAATAACATCAGGTATAATCCCTATTATGCTAGTATACCTTGTACCAATTTCATTGTTCTACCGTAATCAAAAAAAATTATCAAAAAATCATAATAGAATAACTAGGGGGTACCAAACTATATCATTTTAGCCATTTACGTTATCGAAAGTGGGCGTGGTTGGAGCAGGGCTGAAAATTAACGTTAAATTTATCAAAAAACAAAAAAAACTTTTGATTTCGTTTCGTTTATCAATAAAATTAACGTTATTTGTTCAACGAAAAAATTTAACGTTATTTTTGAAAACAATAAAAAATTATCAGAACAAATTCCTTTTCGTTATTTATCAAAAAAATAAAGAAATAACAATTGAATATTTGAATGAATTCAATATTATTTCGGGTCGCAAAAGAGAGGGCGAAATAGTGCGATAATGCTTTGCTGCTGATATAAGCATAAGGCACGTTCCCGCAGGGGTCACAATGCTCATCAAAAGAACTCTGGTGGAGTTCGGATCGTGCTATTTGAAAAATTCGTTTGAATTCGGGAATCCACTAACTTTCTGGCAACCTAGGGACATGAAACTTAGCACATACATAGTTTAGGGCACGATGACAATACATTTTGCAGAATTCAAAATTACCATAGCACTTCATGTACAATGACGCATTTATCGTCGAAGAAAGTTCAAAACCACGTAAAGAATATCTTTTATGATGCTTGGTTTTGCAGGGTCACCGACGATGAAACGAATAATTAACGAACATGGAGCAGAGTTTCCGTAATGGCTTATTACTCCTTCCTTTTTCAACTAGGTATCTAACCACGGGCAAAACTGACTTTTAAGTTAAACATAAATTTACCGGGCTTAAAGCGCAAGTGGCGTAATTCCGCCTTTTATTGAACTGAGATATTAAAGGTTTTGTGTTTCAACTTATAGAGAGTACCCTTGATTTCACAAACTAGTTCTGCTATTTATTCTGTTGCTATGGGAGCTAGGAGTTGCCCAGTTAAAACACGTTTTCCCTCAAATAGTGTCATTGCTAACTAAAAGATTAGGTTAGGTTCAAGTGGCTGCCGTAGAGGCACACCTAGGCCAGTACAAACGCTAACTAAAAGAAACCCAAAACAATCAAAAGCAGCACACTACAAATTGGAAGAAAAGCTCGGCAAAAACCTCGTTAGAGGTTATGATAACCTGTAGGTATATCGCTTTCGACCTTAAAATATTTTATAAATAATTACAGATCAGTACTGGGTTTCTGTAACTCATTTCGGTCGATCGTCTCGACTGAAATTGTCGATTTGACGTAATTTTTTTGTTCCTGTAAAAAATTTTAATTTTGTCGATTTATATACTTTCTCACTTGCTTTTGA
This sequence comes from Campiglossa producta, assembly GCA_964058755.1. Classification (NCBI taxonomy): domain Eukaryota; kingdom Metazoa; phylum Arthropoda; class Insecta; order Diptera; family Tephritidae; genus Campiglossa; species Campiglossa producta. The sequence continues at coordinate 62,314,585 of CAXKVI010000001.1, read as the reverse complement.
GGTAGTAACAATTTTTTTCTTTTCAATTTCGATCGAGTCGAGTGTAACGACATTAAAATCGAGAATTTTGTAGAATTTTTACGGAAACGGGGTACAGCCATGAGTGCCGACTTCCAATTCCATTTAGTACTTAGTAACAACCAAAAACATTTTTTGTATTCCTTAACTTATTATTTTATGACCAAGCCTTATGTACATATCTAAGCAAAATGAATTGACGTTAACGAAAAAAAAAATTTTTGTTATTTTTTGATATTTTTTGATTTGATCATCAACGAAAAAAAATTTTTTCTGATAATTATTGAAACGAAATATTTTTTTGATAATTTTTTTGATAATTAACAAAACGAAATTATTTCGTTTATATCGTTGTGCAGCCCTGGGTTGGAGAGCGATTTTATCCAATTTCATCAGGTATACTCCCAACGATACTAGTATGCTTTGTGCCAAATTTCATCGTGCCACCCTAATCAGTTTAAAAGTTACGACCAATTGAATTTCCAAAAATGCCTCCCTTAAAAGTGGGCAGAGCCACGCCCACTCTAAAAATGTATCAAAAAATCATTATATAATAATCTATATATATAAAAATTAAACCGTTTTTCGCGTTGTAATGAACTTTGCGGAGAATGGCTGAACCGATTTTAACCAAACTTTGCCATATTGAAGAGACACATGTGGAGAAGGTTTATAACTAAAAAAGGGGGTTATCAGAAAAGGGGGCGCGCACCTCCCATACAAACTAAATTTTTAAAGCAGCATATCTGTGAAAGGGTTCAAGGTAGGGGCTGGTATAGACCTATATGATGTCAACCGTCGTGAAGGGTGGATACCTTGCCGCGGTACGAGGGCTTAAGTCGATAGCCACAGGGCTACGCTGCCCTTGTGATCATAGCTCCGTACGGCACTTCATCGACAGCGATGGCAACTACGAGTCGGTCAACCAAACCTCTATCGAGTAAGATTGACTTGATGGGAGCTAGCACCAGTGCGGTTGCCAACGCAGCTAAGGCGGATGCTAAACTCCCATCAACCGCTGATATGAAAACCAGTATCTTTACGTCTGTGGCAGTAGTCTAACGACCTGTCCTCGGAGTTTCGAAGGAGAAGGAAGCTGCAACTGAGATTTCGGCAAAGGGAGCGACCGCGATGGCAACTACGGGTCCGCACTCCCGGGAGACCTCTCCCCGCCGTTTCACATACCACGAGAAAAGATTGGCTGCAAAGATCCTGAAGAGGTATGAAGGGGTACCGCAGGAATCGCTGTCGCCGAATTCCAGTAAATCGGTAGAGCTAGCGAAAGCTGTGATACCGGATTTCCAAAATACTTACATGCCAAAGAGGTTAAAAGTTAACCCTTGCAAGCGCCAGAGATCGGACCTGGAGTTAAATCCCCCTCCCAAGCGGCATCAGAATACCCCTGGAGCGGGCAAACTAAGCTTTGCTGAGGTAACCAAGGACTCGGCAACATTCTTCTCAACGTTGCTCCGGAGTTTCCGGGTAGTTCGGCGCGAGTAACGGATGCGGGTTGGCACCAGGGTCAGATTAAATTACTCGCATGCGAGGATGCAAAAACCGTAGCACTGTACAAGGTAGCAGCTGCTACACTGGGTGAAGTCTACAAGGGCGCAAAGAGGTCGTCGACTGGAAGGACATTCCAGCTCGTCCAAGGGCAAGGGCGTGGATTCCGGCCATCCCTGACGAACCCGAGAGAATTCTCGGAATGCTACGGCTAATGAATGCGTCCCTCCCATCGCATGACTGGAGTGTCAATCTGGTCGGGGATGCGGTAGGCCCCGACAGACAGGTGGTGTTCACCATGAATAAAGAGTCAATCGAGCCCCTCAAAAGGTGCAATGGCCTAGTACACTACAGCGTAGGCCAGATCGTTATCCACGTATATCGTGGTGATGTTCAGCGCGCTTCCTTCTGGGCTGCTCCGGGGGAACCGGAAGACGAATTACCAGAAGAGGAAGCGGAGGATTCCGATGCGGAAAGCATGTTATCCGCCACGTCCCTTGGCGATAGTGCTGTGATCAACTCGGAGATGGAGGACAGCCTACAGGACGAGGAAGTCCTCGACGTCACGGTGGTAGCAGCCAACGCTGAGCGATTAACATCTAACGCTACAGACAGCAGGACTCCCGCAACGCCATATCGGGCAGTTAATCAGAATAACTCGTCGTTGATAGGCAACCTCCGGGATGGGGCAAACCTCGACGATATGGGGACGGCAGGGAAGTCTGTGCGCTCTCATGTTGGTGGTGCTTCAGATTAATCTGCACAAATCTAAAGTGGCCTCGGCTGCTTTAAGTAGTCGTCTTTCTAAAGGCGACGTGGATGTGGTCCTCATCCAAAAACCCTGGGTCAATAGTTCGAGAATCTGCGGATTGGGGACTAAGGGCTTCAAGCTCATTCGAGCCAGCGAGGAGAGCAAAGTCAGAACGTGTATTTTGGTCAAGTCTGAGTTGAACTCCTTTCTCCTACCTAACTACACCAATGGTGATATTACCGCTATCAGTCTAACGGTCGACAGCACCCGTCTGACGGTGGCGTCGGTCTATATGCCCTACGACGCCGAAGAACCTCCACCAGAGGTGAAAGACCTGGTGTCAAATTTCTGCACGGGTAATCTTATTATTGAAGCGGACGCTAATGCTCACCATGTCCAATGGGGGAGCTCCGATATCAATGCCAGGGGTGAGTCTCTGTTTGATTACCTCTTAACAACCAACCTGGTAATTTGCAACGTGGGTAATGAGCCTACTTTTATCACTAAGACCCGCAGGGAGGTCATAGACCTCGCTATCTGTAGTGAAGGCGCTTATGAGTGGGTCAGAAAATGGCGGGTTCTGGAAGAACATTCATTCTCCGACCACCGTTATATAGAAATGGTTTTAGACTTTATTGTAGAACAACCAATCATGAAGCGCAATCCACGTAACACTAATTGGCAGTTACACAATGAAATATTAGACAGAGACCTACCAGTACTGCCCTCACAAGCCCCCTCATCAGTAGAGGAGCAGGAGGAAACAATTTAACAAGGCCAAGAGCCTCGGCTCTGAGCCTCATTGGCACGAATATAAAGCTAAACTAAGGGCCTACAAAAAAGCTCTGAGACAGGCGAAGAGAACCTCGTGACGAAATTTCTGCACTGGCGTCGAAAAGGTCGACGACACAGCCCTCTCGAAAAGTCAAACAGCCATCAGCTATTTGCGAAAACCTGACGGATCCTGGACCAGCACGGAAGAGGAAACCCTTGACACACATTTTCCGGGGAATCTGCAGGACGCACCACTAGCACCTGCAACAAACCTGGCAGTAAATATACCCATCACTGAGGAAAGGGTAAGGTGGGCAGTTAACAGCTTTGAACTGTATAAGGCTGCGGGCCGGACGGTATTATCCCCGCGCAACTTATAAACACATTGGAGACATCAGCTAAATGACTGGTATTTCTCTTCACAGCCTGCCTGGCACTCAACCACATTCCGGGCTCCTGGAGAAGCGCCACGGTAGTATTTATCCCTAAGGCTGGGAAGGCATCTCACTACGAGCCAAAAGACTACAGACCGATCAGTCTCTCGTCCTTTGTACTCAAAACCTTTGAGAGGATACTAAGCGACTACCTCTCAACGACTATTGATAGCAACCTTATCTCTAGCTATCAGCATGCATACACCAAGGGTAAATCAACAGAAACTGCTCTGCACAGCCTAGTATCTGTCATTGAGGAATCGCTGTGTGAAAAAGACTACTGTCTCGTGGCCTTCCTAGACATTGAGGGGGCTTTCAGCAATATAAGCCCGGAGGCTATCAACTCCGCTCTAACTAATCTGGGCGTAGATAGACCTCTAACTGGTTTAATTGACCAACTTTTAAGGGGAAGGAAAATAGCTTCTTCACTTGGTACGGTTGAGTTATCACGCTATGTCACAAGGGGAACGCCCCAGGGTAGTGTTCTTTCCCCGCTTTTATGGACCCTCACAGTCAACTCGTTGCTACGTGACACAAGCTGGGGGGGCGGGAAGATAGTGGCATACGCATACGATTTAGCTATTGCATTCAGAGGCAAGTTCCCACAAACTCTGTGTGCCCTGATGCAAGTAGCACTGCGAGAAGTTTCGACGTGGTCCTCTCGCTGCGGACTTAGTATCAACCCGGGGAAAGTGGAACTTGTCCTCTTCACCAACCGCTACAAAATGCTGCCACTAAGCCTACCAGAACTAGATGGCACGCGCCTGGGCTTGTCGGATAAGGCCAAGTTTCTAGGCATAGTTCTGGACAGGAAATTGAATTGGAAGGAGAATGTTCTTCAGCACCAGAAGAAAGCTTGCATCGCTCTTTACACATGCAAAAGAGCCATTGGCAAAAAATGGGGGCTCAGCCCTAGAGTATGCAGTTGGATCTACACGGCGATCATTCGCCCAATCATGCTGTATGGAGTCGTCGTATGGTGGCCTGCGCTGAGCAAGGCAACATACCCGAATCCGTTGCGGAAAGTCCAATATGATCTGTATAAGCGGTGCGCTAAGGACAACGCCCAACGAAGCCCTCCAGGTCATTCTGGGCATTTTGCCACTTGATCTGGAAGGGTTTCGGTCAGCGGCGGCATCAGCTCTGCGCTTCCAGTTGGAGTGCAGTATTCTGGAATGTTACAGCTTTCTCCCTCCAAGCACAGATGGTTGTGCGACCACTACAGTCGGGGATAGCTGTTTCAAAATAAACATTCCCAGCGGAGAAGACTGGGAGAGGACAGATTGGTGTCCCGAAACAAATGGTGGCACTTCCATATACACCGACGGCTCGAAGTTGGACGGCAGAGTTGGAGGAGGGGTTTATTCAAGGGATTTGGACCTTGGGCTCTCCTTCAGACTACCTGATCATTGTAGCGTCTTCCAGGCGGAAGTCTTGGCAATCCTGGACGCCGCGGCCTGGTTAAGCAAACGTGTTATCGGAGAAGATATCGCTATTTTCAGCGATAGCCAAGCGGCAATCAAATCCCTTGGCTCATACACGTTCAACTCTGAACTGACGCTCAGCTGTCGTCGATCTTTTCAGGAGATGGCCCAACAGAACCGCGTAAACCTCATATGGGTCCCGGGACATAGGGACATTGAGGAAACTTTAAGGCAGACGAGCTTGCCAGGCAGGGCACGACCAAGCAGGTTCTTCAGGATAAAGAGCGCTTAGGTATGCCGTTTGCCACATGCAAACTAATGCTGAAGGAGCACACACTCCGTCAAGCCAACGAAAGATGGCTGCAATCCCCAGGGTGTCGGATATCGAAACAAACCTGGCCAAAATGGGATCTTAAAAGGTCTAGACGCATTTATGCCCTAACTAGGAGGGAAATCTCCATATTGATAGGGGTATTAACCGGTCACTGCCTCATTGTTAGGCATGCAGAAAGGCTAGGTGTGCCCTACCGACGATGCTGCAGGAGTTGCAAAGATGATGAGGAGGAGGAAACAGTGGAGCACATCATCTGCAACTGTCCGGCTTAAAGCGGCGAGAGAACGCGCTTTTTGGGAGTTCCGTTCCTGGATAGCCTAAGCCAGATCGCGGAACTGGACATAAAGAACTTGATGGCCTTCATAAAGTCATCTAAGTGGTTCGAGGAGGAGTAACGGTGTCGGTTTAGGAGTGTCAGTCCCGGGATTCTGCTATGTGGAAAATCCCAACAACTCAGGGATTTTCCATATGGCTGGGTCCCTGGACTGACTTTCCTTGTGTTGGTGGTATCACAACGGGCCTTTCAAAACTGGCCTAAGTGTGCCTCTGCGGCAGCCACTTAAACCTAACCTAACCTATATGATGTCAAAAGCATTCTCACACATAAAAAGGGGGGTTATCAGAAAAGGGGGCGTGGCACCTCTCATACAAACTAAATTTTTCAGCAGAATATCTATAAAATGGTTCAAGGTAGGGACCTGAAAATTGGTATAGACCTATATGATGTCAAAAGCATTCTCACACATAAAAAGGGGGGTTATCAGAAAAGGGGGCGTGGCACCTCCCATACAAACTAAATTTTTCAAGCAGAATATTATTATTATTATTATTTATTTATTTAAAGTCGACACAACACAAAGCGGTCGACTGTTAATATCCCAAGTATTGTTACAAAACAAAAACATATATATGTTCAATAAGAATATATAGAATATAATAAAAGTATAATTAACAGAAATTAAGCAAAGCTAGCAGGAAAGTTGTAGAGGCCGTCCTTTAAAGTTGTGGGTAGAAATCGTTAGGAACCAAACTTGATAGTCGTATATATTGTCGGAATGGACGCGATTCCGAGCAACATACTTCCGCAGTCCTGGGAGCGATATGAGATCCGATCCGATAGTATATTGGCAAACTTTGTTTCCAATTGACTGTTTATTAGGTAATTGAAATATTCCAAATTGGTTTCGGAGATATTTTAGGATATTAATTAAGTTTAAAGTTAGAGGTGTCTGCCGGCTTTTTGTAGTTGTGTATATCAATCTAACTGGTTGGGTGCAAGACTGTCGTGTAATTAGTCAGTAGTTAGCAAATATGAAAGTATTGCATTTTGTCGTGAGGCGGACGAGCATTCAAAGCTGATGCAGCTATATAAGTAAGTCGTTGTAGTATGAACACCAAACATTTAGAGGATTGTTTTTTGCAAAGTTTAGGGCCGTTATATCATCTACCCAATAAAGTTAAATTTACTTATCGGGCAGATAAACTATTCCTCACTTTAAAGTGACCTTAAGGCTGTCCGCAGACGAGTCGCATCGTCATAGACGCGTACATGTCAATTGACTGAGCACCAATTTCCTGTGTGCAACGTATCGACATCAAGCTTGGCTGCAGAAAGAAAACACGCAAAGAAATGTCAAAATTCAAATATTAATTAATACATTTACCTAAGTTATAGCCGTCCATCTTTCCACAAATAAAAAAAGTTTGAGAATTTTTCATCTTCCATTGAAAAGAAACAATTAATTTTTTTTTTTTAAAGAAAGCAAAGGCACGGCAAACAAAAATCGAAAATGAAAAATGTAAACAAATGCTTCTTCTTCCTCTTTTCTAAGCGTACGTTCGCCTAGCGACCAGCATTGTCATACGCTGAGCAGCATGTAGCTTTATGCTATGCCACTTTCGTGCAGCTGACGATTCGTGTGCGTCTCTTCATTTAAAGATATATGTTCAGCAACAAAGCGTACAAATATCGAATGTAGCGTCTAATACGCGTATATGACGATTCGCTCCGTGTGCGGGCTCGCTTAGTTGTTTTCAATTTCTCATCTTCCTGATAAAAATAAACTTTCAGCTGATGAAGATTTTTTTTAAGAATGGCAATACATTTGACAATGACAATGACAATTTGATTTTGTTTCATTCAAAAATATTGTAAATAAATAGGGTTAGGTTCAAGTGGCTGCCGTAGAGGCACACCTAGGCCAGTATTAAAAGGCCCGTTGTGATACCACCAACACTAGGAAAGTCAGTTCCGGGACCCTGCCATATGGAAAATCCCGGTATTAACGGAATTCTCCACATAGCAGAATTCCGGGACTGACGTTCCTATACCGACACCGTTACTCCTCCTCGAACCATTTAGATGACTTGATGAAGGCCATCAGGTCCTTTATGTCCAGCTCCGTGACCTGGTGTAGGCTAACCAGGAAGGGAACTCCCAAAAAGCGAATTCTCGCGCCACTTAAAGCCGGGCAGTTGCAGATGAGGTGCTCCACCGTTTCCTCCTCCTCATCATCCTTACAACTCCTACAGCATCGTCGGTAGGGCACACCAAGTCTTTCTGCGTGCCTACCAATGAGGCAGTGCCCAGTCAATACGCCTATTAATATGGAGATTTCTCTTCTCCTTAGGGCATAAATTTGTCTTGATCTTTTATGATCCCATTTCGGCCAGGTTTCTTTGGATATCCGGCATCCTGGAGATTGCAGCCATCTTTCGTTGGCTTGGCGGAGTGTGTACTCCTTCAGCATAAGCTTGCATGTGGCAAACGGCATACATAAGCGCTCTTTATCCCGAAGAACCTGCTTGGTCGTGCCCTGCCTCGCAAGTTCGTCTGCCCTACAATTTCCCTCAATGTCCCTATGGCCCGGGACCCATGTGAGGTTCACGCGATTCTGTTGGGCCATCTCTTGTAGAGATCGACGACAGCTGAGCGTCAGTTCAGAGTTGAACGAATAAGAGCCAAGGGATTTGATGGCCGCCTGGCTGTCGCTGAATATAAAAATGTCGTGTCCGATAGTGTGTTGGCCTATCCAAGCCGCGGCGTCCATGATTGCTGAAACTTCAGCCTGGAAGACACTGCAGTGATCAGGTAGTCTGAAGGAGAGCTCAAGGTTCAGATCCTTTGAATAAACCCCTCCTCCAACTCTGCCGTCTAACTTCGAGCCATCAGTATAAATGGAAGTGCCGCCATGAGTGGCGGGACTCCGATCCGTGCTCTCCCATTCTTCCCTGCTGGGAATGTTGATTTTAAAACAGCTATCTCCGACAGTTGTGGTCGCACAACGATCCGTGCTCAGCGGAAGAAAGCTATAGGATCCCAAAATACAGGCGTGTCCAGTAGTGCTTGCGCCCCAGCCGGACGTTTCCCTTAGATGCAGAGCCGATGCTGCTGCTACCCGGTGCCCTTCCAGATCGAGTGGCAAAATGCCAAGAATGGCCTGGAGTGCTTCATGGGCGTTGTTCTTAACGCACCGCTTATACATTGTAAATAAATAAATAATGGGTAAAAAATTTAATATTTACAGATGCATTCCTTGTATTGGCTATCGCGGGACACCTGCAGATGAAGTGTTTAATACTTCTAATATCTCCCTCGTCCCTACATATATCTGTGTCAGAAATCATTTGTCGGGAAACCCATACGTTCGCCGTATGGGCCTAGAGAGAGGCGCTTGAAAACATGGCTTTTGGAAAATTAGGAGTACCTACAGCTTCTGCTCTCAATGCCATAAACACTCAGATAGTGGACGGACTCAAGCAGAAAACGTCTAATGACAGGAAGGTCCTAGTTGGCCTTAATCTATCTTCAAGCTTTTGACACAGTCAATCACGCGCAGCTGGTTTCCGATTTGGACGATCCATCACTCACCCCCATGTCTTAAGGGTTGGTCCGCTTACTATCTCCCATACAAACCAAATTTTTCAAGCAGAATATCTGTGAAACGGTTCAAGATAGGGACCTGAAAATTGGTATAGACCTATATGATCTCAAAATCCTTCTCACACATAAAAAGGGGGGTTATCAGAAAAGGGGGCGTGGCACCTCCCTAACAAACTAAACTTTTCAAGCAGAATATCTGTAAAAGGGTTCAAGGTAGGGACCTGAAAATTTATATAGACCTATATGATATCAAAAGTATTCTCACACATAAACACGGGGGTTATCCGAAAAGGGGGCGTAGCTCCTCCCATACAAAATAAATTTTTCAAGCAGAATATCTGTGAAAGGGTTCAAGGTAGGGACCTGGAAATTTATATAGACCTATATGATATCAAAAGTATTCTCACACATAAAAAGGGGGGTTATCAGAAAAGGGGGCGTGGTACCTCCCATTCAAACTAAATTTTTCAAGCAGAATATCTGTGAAAGGGTTCAAGATATGGACCTAAAAAAATGGTATAGACCTATATGATATCAAAAGCATTTTCACACATAAAAAGGGGGGTTATCAGAAAAGGGGGGCGTGGCACCTCTTACACCAACTAAATTTTCAAGCAGAATATCTGTGAAAGGGTCTAAGGTAAGGACCTGGAAATCGCTATAGAGCTATTGGATATCAAAACCGTAAGTAGGGATTATGTGAAAAGGGACCGTGGCCCCTCCCACACAAACTTAATTTCTTGAGGTTGAATGTCTCTAAATGGGGTTAAGGTAGGTGGCTGAAAATTAGGATAGAGATATAAGTAGGGAAACCATCGTTACTGTATATTTATACACCGCATGAAAAAAAAACCAAAAATATTGTGTATCGGAAGGCTTTAGAATAAGTTGTTAGTTCAAAATAATTAGAGTAAGTCACTAAAATAAATAAAACACTGCTATTAGAATAAGTCACAAACTAATGGCGAACATGAATTAAATGATAAAACAAGAAAAAAACAAAGAACAACTTTAATTTCTCTTTTTCTTTCACCCAGCGAAGCGGGTGAGGGTCCGCTAGTTTAACTATAAAATTATAACATTTTAGCCATTTCCGTTACCGAATTATGTCAATTTAGGTGATTTTCAAAATTTTCGATATCGAAAGTGGACATGGTTGAAGGGCGATTTTATCCAATTTTATCAGGTATACTCCCAACGATACTAGTATGCTTTGTGCCAAATTTCGTCGTTCTATCGTAATCAGTTTAAAAGTTACGACCAGTCAAATTTTCAAAAATGCCTCCCTTAACAGTGGGCTTGAAATAAAAATAAATTGTTATTCATCACTTTGATTTTTTGAATAAAAATTACCGGTCACTCATCACTCAAATTTTTTTGAATAATGAATAAAAATTTATTTCTTATTTTTTCGTCACCCATCCCTCAAAAATAAGGGTAAAATTTTATTTTTGAATGACGAGTGACGAAAAAATTAAAAATTAATTTTTATTCATTATTTGAAAAAATTTAAGTGATGAGTGACTGGTTATTTTTATTCAAAAAAATCAAAGTGATAAATAACAATTTATTTTTACTTCAAACGATTCTTGAATAAAATAAATTGGTATTCATCCGTGGTACCCCACTTTTAACGGAGGCATTTTTGAAAATTTGACTGGCATACTAGTATACCTGATGAAATTGGATAAAATCGCCCTCCAACCATGCCCACTTTCGATATCGAAAATTTCTAAAATCACCTAAATTGACATAACTCGGTAACGGAATCGGCTAAAATGATATAATTTTATAGGTGAATCCCCCTGGCCATTATATAATGATTTTTTGTTAAATTTTTCAAAGTGGGAGTGGCACCGCCCACTTTTAAGGGAGACATTTTTGAAAATTCGACTGGTAGTAACTTTTAAACTGATTAGGGAAGAACGATGAAATTTGGCGCAAAACATACTAGTGTCGTTGGGAGTTTACCTGATGAAATTGGATAAAATCCCACCACGATCACTTTCCATATCGAAAGCTTCGAAAATCAGCTAAATTGACTTAATTCGGTAACGGAAATAGCTACAATTATATAATTTGGTATGATGAGCCCCCTAGCATTCTAATTTGATTTTTTGATAAATTTAAAAAAAAGGCGTGGCCCCGCCCACTTTTAAGGGAGGCAGTTTTGAAAATTCGACTGGTCGTAACTTTGAAACTAATTAAATAAACGATGAAATTGGTACAAGGTATACTAGCATAATAGGGAGTATACCTGATGTAATTGGACGAAATCGCTTCCCAACCACGCCCACTTCCGAAATGGAATATTTCGAAAATCATATGAAAACTACCGCTGGGTATTTAAGGCTCGGTTTACCCGAACTTAGACTTCCTTACTTGTTTTAGTTTATTTTTCAATTCCCCATCTTATTTTAATACGCCACTGTTGGCAGCTATAATTTCGAGGAAGTAAGGGACTTTGTATACCTCGGAAGCAGCAAATTCATCGAAGGATAACTCTTGCAAACAAATGCTAGGCAATGAGTAGGCAATTGAGAAGTAAAATCCTCTCTCGACGAACAAAAACAACACTCTATAAGTCCTTTTCGTACCCGTCCTGCTATATGGTGCAGAAGCATGGACACTGACAGCGTCTGATGAGGCGGCTTTGGGAGTATTCGTGAGAAAAATTCTTCGAAAGATTTATGGACCCCTAAAAGTTGGCGACGGCGAGTGCCGAATCAGATATAATGATAAGCTGTATGAGCTTTACGCATACGTCGACGTAGTTCAGTGAATTAAAACACAGCGGCTTTGCTGGCTATTTGAATGTGCACCGTTTACTCCCCGTTTTTCTATCCAACATACAAACATAGCTTTTTTATTAATCTAATCTAATCTTGGCTTGCGTCATTTATTGTCGCTTACCCTGCTAGGCGATTTTGGGAGTTCAAGTCATCCTCCAATTGTGGTTTCCATCTCAGTCGAGGGCTTCCCCTTGCTCTACTGCCGAATTTGGGTGTCGATAGGAAGACCTTCTGTGCTGGGGCTTCTTTGTCCATTCGCATAACATGACCCAGCCAGCGGAGCCTTTGGGCTTTGATTCGCTGAACTATGGTCAGGTCTGCGTAAAGCTCGTACAGCTCATCGTTAAATTTCATTCGATACTCGCCGTTGACATCACGGGAAGGACCATAAGAGAGGTCCTTCCCGATTCTGATGGAGCTGTTGGCATTGCTCATTTGGCAAAGCCGTATAAGCTTTGCAGGGAAGTCAAGTTCAGACATGGCGGCATACAGGACAGAGATGGTGTGTGCCTATTCTTTTATCATGAGTCTTCTCCAGAATTTGGCGTATCGTGAAAATCTGGTCGATGGTAGACTTACCAAGTCTAAAGCCACACTGATAGGGTCCAATCATTGTGTCTACGATGGGCTTCAGTCTTTCCCACAATACGCTAGAAAGAACCTTATATGCGATATTAAGAGTCCTGATTCCGCGGTAGTTGATGCGGTTAGCGGGATCGCCTTTCTTGTGGATTGGACAGAGCACACTTAAATTCCAATCCGGAAGCATGCACTCGTCTGACCATATTCTGCATAAGAGTTGATGCATGCTTTTTACCAGTTCTTCGCATCTGGTTCGACGACTAATTTAATCTAATCTTGGCTTGCGTGATTTATTAAAGCTGAACCGACTAGGCGAAATGGGCGTAGACAGAAATTTGTTTAGGTCTTTTTTCAAGGACAATTTCTCAAAAATCAATGAAAAAACGAGGAAATTTGTTTGAAAAAAAGTAGGATATATTTATTGATATGAATATTGAGAGACACTTTAAAAGTATTATTTTTTGGTTTCCCATTTTATAAAAACTTTCCATGATACTCCTTTTTTCGCTTTGAAAAGTCCTCGTTGTTTCAGCATTTTCTCCAAATGCCCTCGAGGACAAAGATTAAAAAAAAAAAAACAAAGCAAAAAATTTTCCGAGTACATCGGCTAAGTTTTTTCTTAAATTTTTTTATAAAAATTTTGATTGATACTCCTTTTTTACGCTTTTTCCCCCAAATTGTCCTCGTTTTTTAAGAGAATAATCTTTAAAAGTATCATTTTTTGGTTTCCCATTATATAAAAACTTTCCTTGATACTCCTTTTTTCGCTTTGAAAAGTCCTCGTTGTTTCAGCATTTTCTCCAAATGCCCTCGAGGACAAAGATTAATTTTTTCTTAAAAAACGCAGAATTTTTCGAGGACATTTGGCTTAGGTTGGGGCATTTGCTTCTACCTGCGTCTACCTGGCTACGTCCATGCTAGGCGATTTTGGCTGTTTCGTACCAAAGCAGGCCAGTCATTCCTTTTTAGCGATAACTGACGCCAATTGCAAACCCCAATGAAGTACAAGTCATCCTCCACTTATTCATTCCATCTCAGTCGAGGCCTCCCCTTTCCTCTGCTGCCGAATTCGGATGTCGATAGGAAAACCTTCTGTGCTGCAGCTTTTTGTCCATTTGCATAACATGCGGATCCTTTGGGCTTTAATCCGCTGAATTTCTAGACTGATATTGTTTTCGGTGTTAATGCTGGTTCCCAAGTAGACGAAGTCCCTCACCGTTTCAAATTTGTAGCTATCAACGGTGACTTGGCTGCCAAGGTGCAGGTGCGCCAATTCTTTCTTTGATGACAGCAGATACTTCGTCTTGTCCTCGTTGACCGCAAGACCCAATTTTTTCGATTCCTTATCCAGTCCAGAGAAAGTAGCGCTTACCACGCGGATATCAAAACGGAGCCTCGTTTGGTTTCAAATGGCTCAGAGAGGTCCTTCCCTATGCTGACGGAGCTGTTGGTATTCCTCAACGTCATTTGGCAAAGCCGTATAAGCTTTGCAGGAAAGTCAAATTCAGACATGGCGGCATACAGGCAACTCCTTTTTGCGCTGTCAAAATTGGCTTTAAAATCGACAAAGAGATTGTGTGTGTCGATTCTTTTATCATGGGTCTTCTCCAGGATTTGGCGTATCGTGAAAATCTGGTCGATGGTAGACTTAACAGGTCTAAAGCCTATCAGTGTGGCCAATCAGTTTGTCTACGATGAGCTTCAGTCTTCCACACAATACGCTAGAAAGAACCTTATATACGATATTAAGAAGACTGATTCCGCGGTAATTGATGCGGTTAGCGGGATCGTCTTTCTTGTGGATTGGGCAGAGCACACTTAAATCCAATCCGGAGGCATGCACTCATCTGACCATATTCTACATAAGAGCTGATGTATGCTTTTTACCAGCTCTTCGCCTCCATGTTTGAACAGCTCGGCGGGTAGTCCGTCTTTTCCAGGCGATTTGTTGTTTTTGAGCCAGGATATAGCTATCCTCACTTCATTCTAGTCAGGTGGTGGGACGACTTTTCCATCGTCAGGGATTGGGGTATCGGGTTCGACGCCTCCCTCGCAATTTAGCAGTGAGGAGAAGTGCTCCTTCCATATTTTCAGTACACTCTGTAAGTCGGGTACCAGGTCGCCATTTTTGTCCTTACAGGAACTTGCCCTGGTCTTAAAACCTTCCGGCATCCGCCGGATCTTTTCATAGAATTTTCGGGCATCATTTCTGTCAGCAGCATCTAAAGCTCCTGAAAAGGTGTCTCTCTTCCTTCTTCGCTTCACGATATCGTTGCCATACACTGCGGGTTGCGTTCGCAACGTCTCCCTGTAGGCAGCGTCCCTTTTGTCCGAGGCAGTGCTGCATTCCTCATTGTACCATTTGTTCTTGTGGGCTCGCTGAAACCCTATAGTGGCCTCAGCGGCGGTACGTAATGAGTGAGAGATATGCCTCCATTGCTCGATTACATCGTAAATTCGCTGTCTGTGTCGTGTGCAGCTTTTCTACGTCAAACTTTCTTACGTTACTGTGCGGACTTTCTTCTATGCACAGAGGCGTGTGCGTATCTTGGCTGCAACGAGATAGTGGTCCAAGTCGAAGTTGGGACCACGTAGGGTACGCACGACCAGAACGGTGGAGCTGTGTCGGCCGTCGATCATGACATGATCAATCTGGGTTCTTGTTTTTTGATCAGGGGACAGCCAGGTGGCTTGGTGTATTCATTTATGCTGGAACCTTGTACTACTGATGACCATATTGCGAGCAGCGGCGAAGTCAATCAACCTAGTGCAGTTGGGGGATGTTATATCGTGGAGACAAAATTTTGCAACTGTAGGACCAAAGACTCCTTTCTTGTCTACCCTGGCATTAAAGTCGCCGAGCAGGATTTTGATATCATGTTGGGGGCAGCGATCATAAGTGTGTTCAAGTTTATCGTAGAAGGAGTCCTTCTCTACCTCGCCTTGATGCGGATCGGAGCGAGACGCTCGTCCACAAGGTCCGATGGTCGTCTTTCCTTGTTATGTCCATCGCATTTCCTGCAGGGCGATGATTTCAGTCTTTGCGTTAACGAGGACATCAACCAGTCGGGCAGCGGTACCATCCCTTGAAAAAAAACTAACTAATGGCGGCGAAATACCAACAGGTTATCATAACCTCTAACGAGATTTTTAGCCGATCTTCTCTTTCCAACTTGTGGTGTGTTCCTTTTGAGTTTTCCAAGAAGTTGGCGGGACCTACAGTTTTTTGCCGACTCCGAACGGCACTTGCAAAGCAAATGAATTTTTTGCTGAGAAGCTTCTCATGGCAGAAATACACCCGGAGAGTTTGCCAAACTACTGCCGGGGGCGACCCCGTTTAGAAAAATTCTTTTTCTAAATAATTTTTGATGTTACTTCTGCCGGGCATCGAACCGCCACGACTTGGTGTAGAAGGCCGAACACTTAACCGCTACACCACGGCGGCCGCCAATCCATCCCTTGAAAGGGTCCGGATATTCCAGGTACATGCCCTTATATCCTTCTCATTGTCCTGTGTTCGTTTTGTGGGGTCGTCAACATTAAAGGGGGTTCTCATCCGAGGATTTGATTGTTTTTTCATTGGAATTTGATTTTGACGTGGCGGGTCCCAAACCCAGCGCACAACTAATCTCCGGGTTTTTGAAAAAAAAAGTTCACACATTTATAAAGTGAGCCGCCTGCTCCAAGACTGACACCCGCTTGCAACCGCACCACGCGGTAAACAGACGCTGCTAAAATGGACCTCGGTGAGCGCTTAAACCAGATATGCCAGAGTGGCCCCAGCGGGGCTCCCTCTCCTTCTGCCGCGAGCATAAATAGTTCACGTTGCCCAGAGTACACGAACGGGGAAGCAAGAGCCGGGATAGAGTATCTAAGGTCGCACAGCTGGAGCTGCTTGCCCAACTATACAACCACACCCCATTACACTCCATTTTATTAATGCTGAACCATAAATTTCTGGCAACATTGAAAGGTGTTAACTATTAAGTAATTCATAGCAATGTTTCTCAAATGTCCAAAAACTGCATTTCAAATTAAAAAAACTTGTAAAATAAAACCAGTAGATTGACAGCGGAAGCCCCATTCATCGGCCATATGAGATGGCATCGATACAAACGAAGATGCACTGCCACACGCCACAAACGCCAAGTAATGGACGGCAAACTAATATCGCAGTGAAGAGTACCAGAGGGGAAATGGCGAAGTAAAGTCAAAGTATCTAATGAGTCTCATTGAGTTAAAGTGTATTGGAGATGAAGGTAGATCAAATTAAATTACTTGTCGTTTGTCTGAGAACTGATAAGAACTTTTCGTGGTTACGCTGTCACACCAGAATCGAAATGAAATTGAGTTGTCTTATTGTGGAAGGTTAGTGACAAAAGCATGAATTTTGGTTTGACGACAAATAAATGACAATTACCGAGAGTAAGTGCTCAACTAAGTCTGTATGAACAATATTTTGATTTTCGAAAGCATGCACGCGCGAACATACGTAGGTGGGTTAATTTGGAAGCAAGCTATAAAGCGCCTGCAATTTCTTAAATATTCAAAATTAACCCCTTTACTATTAATCTAGTGTTAACGATTTTGGTCTCGTAATAACTTAAGCCACCCACTGAATGAGAAAACATAAATAAACATGTAAACTATGCAGCAGTTCCTTTCTAAAGCAGCAGCAGCCGAGCTCAATCTAAAGACGGCCGACTTTTTCAAATGCCTCGGCAACGGTACAAGGTGGAAGGGCGAGTTTGTAGAAAACATAAAATTTAATGACAGAGTACTTAACACTTTGAAGGCTTTTGCTCTCGTTTTGTTTTTATTTTGCGCTTCTGCTGCCATTAGAATGAGTTTTGACCTGCTGCTGACCGCTAGTTGGCAATACCACTGACTGTGGCGCTGGCTTGATTCGCTGCGGTGTTGTTGGCTGGTATACCCATATTAATTCTTAACATGAAACCGTTTTTAGTAACTCTGAAATGTCGAAGCTTTTGCCACAACTACTAAACCAAAAAAATATTAAGTATGTTGTTGTTATAGCTGTCGTCGCCGCTGCGCATTGCACTCCTTCTAAGTTTACCATCAGCCCATCATTCGTCCATTTGAAATTATTTAACATTGCTGCCGTCCACCGATAATATTGCTCTCTAGCGCGTTGTCAGGATCACAATCGCCTTGAGCGCCCATGTCGTCTATAGTTAAATGTATATGAAACTTGTGTCAGAGTAAAGTACGAGAGTGTGTATTTTTTTTAAACAAATCGGCAACAATTTCATTAAATGAGTATCATATTAAATTTAATGATGCAGCAGTATTTCAGTTTTCACTTTTTTTTTGTGTGTGTGCCACTAGTTAGGAATATTCCCTGCATCTCTTTCTATTCATTCAATATGCTATGTAGCTGAAGTAAATCCGTGGTGGTATCCAAGTGAATTCATGAATGAGTAGCTGAATGAGTGAACATATGTACAATTATTCATACTAGAGTTCGCCCAGTGGTTGAAATTCAACCACAAAAGCTCATTTTATTTTCCTACCTCTTTGCTGTTTCTTAAATTTTTATTTTCTTTTTCTTTAATTTCCTTTCGTTTCTTTGCTTTAGTTTCGTTTCCCTTAGTTTCCTCTCATTTTATTCATTTTTTTTTTCATTTCATTTCTTTTCTTTTATTTTTTTCTTACCTTTATTTTCTTTCACTTTTTTTCCTTACCTTTCCTTCCCTTACCTTTCCTTTTCCTACCTTTCCTTTCCTACCGTTTCCTTACTTTC